>JAUBNQ010000002.1:11965648-11988116 GCA_032353495.1 Ctenopoma kingsleyae | reverse complement strand
CTCAGCATATGTGTCTGAGGATGTATCAGCACTGCAGGGGATAGCTCCCCTATGTATGTGCAGTTGTCATCAGCAGGATGTCTCGAGGGGGGTTTGCTGGAAATGGAGCGGCAGTTTAAAAAGAGAAGAAGAGGGGTGGTGTCTTGAGGTTTAAATTTCAGCCATAGGGGATGCTGTCACTCATCGCTACCGCTGCCACCTTGAAGGTCCAGAGCTCAAGTGCTGTGTCGGTCTGGAGTTGACTTCCAGACCTCCAGGCCAACGTTTTCTTCTCACACCCACAGATAAGCTCTAAAAGTGGGTTTCTCCAGCAGCTGTGTCCGGACAGATGGGTCTTAGTGCTGGAAGGTTGTTAATTTGGTCATACATCAGCGTTGGTCATCATGCTATTCTTGCAGAATGTATGTTTATCACTGCAGGCATGTGTGTTTGTGCGTGATAAGTGCTGGAGCTTGCATAGGTATTGTCAAAATATGCATACACATAAATGCTCAAAATGTCATCACATGAAAATGACCAGCTGGTGAGTGGTAATTCTTTGTGTGTGTGTGTACAGATTTGACATTTTGTATTCTATCTTTCTTTCTTCTTGTGTTGTGATGCCTCCTTTATTCTGTCCACCTTTGTTTCTGTTGTGGCGGCTGTATCAGACCATCAGAGCTTGTTATATTTAGAGGCAAAGCGCTATCAGAGCTTACAGCTGGCCGCCTGTGATTCAATTCTGACTGATCTACTTTTTTCAAAGCAATCTCCTCTCTTTTTGTCTCGCTCATTTTTCTATCTCCACCCCTCTCTCGCTTTTTTTCCTCTGGCTTCCCCTCACTGTCCTCACTTTTGTCTCCATCCATCTCATCTGTTTTTTTTTTTTTCAAAGATTTTATATTATTTCAACCTTCATACTTCAAGCCAATCTCAGTTCTTTTTTCCTCTTTTTTGTTTGTATTGTTTCTTTATACACCTTAATCTCTCTATTTGTTCTTCTTCTTTCATACAATCCTGATTTTCTGTTATCATCTTTGCCATTTTCTCACCCAGGCTGTTTATATTCCTGCCTTATTCTCTCTTCTTTTAGATGTTTCTTTGCCAGTTTACCCCTTTTTCTATTCAATTTGGAGTGCCTTATTGCACATCATGATGCTATTTCTCCTTCAAATCCTTGTTTCTTCTCTTCCCCTCTCAATTTTCTCCACATTTTATCATTTACAGTTCCTATCAGGTAAATTCTCTCCTACCAAGCAGAGAAAAGAGAGCTTCATTACTTTGAGCAAATCCATATTGAAACAAACATCAAACAACGCAACTTCTAATTTGGGAAGAGACAACCAATTAACTGCTATTACATTCTTGAATCTGTGTGCAGAGGCAACCCTAATCTCATTAATCATGAACAATGGGGGCGGTAATAGAGAAACATGTTTATGCAAATTCCCCCACGCAGTAATCCCCTCCATGTTTAATAGCTAAAACAGTGGTGGCGCCTCAGACAACAATCCTCCCCCTTATTTTCTACACTCAACTACTTGACTTGCTTTTATTTTCCCCCACCTCTCCTCATTTTGTTTCTCTTTCATCTTTCTCCAACCTTCCTTTGCCTACATCAAGGGTGAACCAGAACAATGACGAACAGTATTGATGCTGAACCCTTCAGTCTGATAACAAATAACCCTTGTATGGGACATTGAGTTTTACGTCCCACCTCTAGCTAATGCCTCCTCTCCTCCTCCTCCTCCTCCTCTTCTTCTTTGCAGACTCCCTACCTCATTCCCCTTCTCCTCCATCAATTCTTTCTATTTCTTCTGTTTTTATGCCTTTCATTAGCATTTTTATTGTTTCATTGCTCGCCTCTCTTTCTCTTCCCCCCACAGTGTCTGTTTACATTTATTTCTTCATTTCTCTTCTTTTTCTTAATTTTGCCATTATTACTGTTTTTTTTCTGTAATTTGCATTCTAGCCTTTAGTCCATAGCCATACATGATTCAGGGCTAAATATAGCCCAGAAAGACATTATAAGATTATCTCCCTGCGTTCCTCTTTTCTCTTCCTTCTTCTTTTTTGTTTTTTAGTATTGTCATCTCGCTTGAATTACCGTATGTGCAAATTTCAGATGGTGATGTAAATTGTGGTGTAAAGCCTGGTCACATTTTTTAATCCTTTTTAATAATTTCCCTAAAAAAAATAAATCGATTAATAAAAACTCTATTACTATTTTTGGTCTTTAAGTTAAGTTAGATTATAATACTAATAAATAATAATACAATAAGAAATTAAACACTTCAACAGCTACAGTGTTACTGATGAGCTACAAATGAGTAAAAAATAAACATTAATCATTAAAGCAAAAAAGGAAAGATGACAAAACAGCACATATACAAACAGACGATCACTGTCAATTTTTTTTATGACTGTTATCACATTTAAAAGGGAAAATGCTGAATTTAACACAGCTCATTTTATTAACTGATCTATACCGGGTGTGTGTATTTGTCTACACAGAGAAACTAGATTACAGTTTGATAAGCATGTGAAAAGAAGAAAGAAGAGTTCAACAGGTTGCTTCATTACAGAGTTGCAGATTTAAGGGAAGATTTAAGAGAACCTCTAACAAGATGTTATTGTCTTATTTGGATGTTAAGAGTTTATATCTTTAACACACTTGCTCTCTCTCTCTCTCTCTTTCTCTGCCTTGCTCACTCTCTCTACATGCACATCTCACTCTCAAGCAGACACTAATTTGGACACATTCAGAGGTGGGATGGAGGAGGCGGAGGAGGCGGAGAGGGGGAGGGAGAACTGGAGAAACACAGGGAGATCACGTCTCTTTTTTTTCCTCCCTCCAGCTCAGCAGGACAAGAGGCGACACAGTAAGATGAGCACACTCTCCCTTGCATCTTTCACTCTGTTGGGTTCATACACTCTGCCAAAAGAAGTTGTATTGATTACCACTTTGAAGTGAGGTTGCTGCTGCTGCTGCTGCTGATTTTGTCCTGGACACTGCTCTCCTGCACTGGCCCTGCTCAGCCTGCTGTGTCCTAGGTCACTGTTAGGATGGCGGGATGCACTAAGCGCTGCAAACAGGGACTTATCAAGTTTGCCTTGTCTCTGCACAGACTGGTTACTGGGACTCTCAGTAAAGGTATGTAAGTGCTCAAATGTCTTTTGAATTCAGTGGTGTCTGTCTTGTTGCCAGTACAATACAATATGTGTTGTGTGTAAATTCCTGTACATGCATTCACATAGGATGCAAGAAACAAAAGTAGTTCTGTGTTCAACCAGTGTGTCTTCAACACAATGGTAAAGTCAAATAAACACTGAAGTGTCACAGAAGCAGAAGTGGAAGTCTAGTCCACCTCATCCTTCATCTTCAGCTCATAAAACTCTTTTCTTTACTTTCTTCCATCTGCTGTTGACCTCGTTCTGTTCAGTGTCTTCTCCAGAGGGAGGAGTGAAGGAGACAGAGATGAAGGGAGTATGCAGCTAATAGAGAGGAGAGATAAAGTTGATATAGAGCAGAGAGTGTGTGCACTTGTGATGAATGTGTGTAATAAAACGTGTCAGTGTGGCAATGGTGGGAAGGCGATGTATGAAGTGGAAGATTTTGCTTTTGTAAGTTATGCATGTGTGAGTTTGTGTGGATCTGTTGTCCAGTGCTTACACATATTGTAAGGGTCTTGTTTTTTGTGGGTGCACACAAATTTTATTTGTTAAATTTTTATTGAAGCAGGGAAGCAGTGCAGGGAAAAACAGCTTCAGCTACTGTATGTAGCTGCCTAGATATGCACGCATGCACGCTAACAATATAATACTCTGAGTCAAATTGACATTTTGTCTGGAGGGATGGAAAACATGAAAGAAGTAAGTACACTTATACAGTAGATGCTAAAATGCGTACATGCACACACACACACACACGTATTTGTGTATGAGCAAAAGATTCAGCCACAGTGGATAGAATTGCCCCCAAGGTCTCATACTCAGAGACATACACACATCATGAAGGAGTTGCTGTTGAGGTTTAGTTGCATAACACATTACTTTAGATGAAAAGCTCATACATGGTCAAAAGAGAAAACAGGAGCAAATATGAACTTAAAGTCTCTTCATCTACATCTATGAGAAACATGACACTAATAGATGACCTTTACAACATGCAGACAATAATGAAATTAGTTGTAGGAACAAGAGGTCTGGATCTGCTAAATATCAGATGCCAAAAGACACACACACACACACACACACACACACACGCCTGTATTAACCTGAGTTACACACACGCAGATCTACATCTGCTCATTTTCAGAGCTCCAGAGGGACAAAGAGCTGCAACTACAACATCATATTAGACAATGGCCATAAAGGCAAATGGTCTACACACACACACACACACACACACACACACACACAAATTCCAGCTCCTTAAAGGTCCATTACAGTTTTGTAGTTTTATAGATTGTGCTTACTACCCATTGCTTTTCAATTTGGGATGTTGGTGTTTTAATTGGGCATGAAGTGAAGCTACCCTGTGCACTGTTCGTGCATCAAATTAATGCCCTACAAGAACATAGAGTTTGTTCTGTTGTTATGATTTAATGACAAATATTAAACATGTAATACTGGGCCCTTTTTTTAAACAAATGTTCACTTTTATTCTAGTTTGTACAAACGTGAATGATATCATCAGCAGAAACTGGATAGCTGTAAAATGATCAGTTATGAAACCATTAGCAGTAAATGGAAACAGACTAAATGAGACAGAGAGACTTGGTTTTATGTTTTTCTAATGGTGCTTAATGGTGTCTAGCATTGGAATATTTAGCTTTTCTAAAGAATTGATTTTTCATATAGCTAGTGAATGAAGCTGTTTCACTAATGTGTGTATGAAATTGAGGATAGTGTACAAGAGCTTGTTGAAGGTCTTAAAATAATTGAAAGATAATTGAAGATACTGTATACTCTGTTGATTTAGTACTGCAGATTTAAAAAGCTGCTTAAACTGATTTAGCAGAGGAAATGACATCCTAACTTTAGCTTGTAGTCACACACCCCAAAACCCTGTATCCTGCATTTCCCATAATGCAACTTTATATCATATTTCATTTAACTCGCTTAAACATCTATGTCTTTCAAGCTCCACACCACAACAGACTGTGTATTCTTCATGATGAGTAAACTGTCCCTTATGTAAATTTAGTGGAGATCTGTGTTATTTTCTAGCACTATAAAGCTGTTGTGGAGAACTCTGCAACTGTTACCACACACAAAACTGACTGTTTATTTTCCTGTGCTTTCTTTTTATTATTAGAAGAAACTGGATGTGTCTCTCTTGTAATCTTGTGCAGACATCAAAGAATAATAGTTTTACTCCCAGTACCTTCCTTTCAAATTTTCACATTAGACACATTATTGTGTACTGTGTCACAGTAGCTTCCACATGCAAATATTCATATACTATGATGATACAAAGTAGTACAACCTCACACTCACTAAAAGACAATAATAATGCATCAGCCACATTTAACATACTCTTAATATACTGTATCTATTTGTACGTCCACTTAGTGCACAGTCACTAAATGTTTCACTTAAGTAAGATGCTGACACTAGATGATGATGAAGTAGATCTGCCAAGAGGCCTGTGCTACATTACCGTGTAATTTCTTTTTCACATGACCTTTAACAGTAAGCAGTTTAGGACAGTTTAAGAGCAGCAGCAATAAATACTGAAGAAGAAACAGATGCTGCAACACCAGCTTCACACCAGGTCCCACATTGTAGTGGAACAGGTTTCTGTATTCACTGTACTGAGAGGAAATGCAAATACAGGTATTCTCCAGTGATTTACGTCTGTGCAGCACTGACCTCTGCTGGTAACCCTGAAAAAATACAAGTTACAAAAAAGATACAAGAAAAAATGCCAGCAGGCTGACCGGATAGGTTTCCATTTCAACATTCAAGATTCTGAAAACTCCATTAATCCCTGAGGGAAATTGCTTTGCCTTGTAACAGCTGTTCTCTCTGTAACGACAACCAGAACGACAACCAGAAAAGAAACAGGGCTTTAATAGTCAGGGGTGGAATGTAGTACAATGAACAGTGATGATGATATAAATAATGACATAAAGAAAGAATATGATGATAGTCAAAATGTGAGGATGTGTGGATGCAATAACAGGTATAAGTTCCTGATGCAGTTTCACGTTCAGTCCACCTCCATCTTACAGAGGGAGAGGAGTAGGTCAGTTTAATGGCCACTGGGAGAAAGGATCTCCTGTGCCGTTCTGTGGAGCACTTCATATTGATCAGTATCTGGCTGAACACTACACACTGTGTAGTGGGTGGGAGAGATTTCCAGGACTGAAAGGAGTTTAGACAGCATTATCCTTTCAGTCATAACATGTAGAGGATTGAGCTTCATGCCCAGGGCAACAGGGCAATTAATTGTCCAAGTAGACTCCCAGGTATTTGTAGTCACCCTTCACCCCAGGTAGAGAGAGGAGTGACAGGAGTGTTGGATTTTCTGTCCACCACCAGCTCCTTTGTTTTATTGATGTTGAACTGTAAATGGTTAAGCACACACCACTCCACAAAGCTCTCTATGGTACTCTGTAATGTATTCATTCTGATTACATCCCACAACAGCAGAGTCATGAGAACATCTGGAGATGGCAGGACTCTGAGTTGTACCTGAAGGCTGAGGTATAACGATAAAGAGGAACTAAGGCAGAACTGCCTCCTATGGAGCACTTATGCTGCAGACCAGAGTGTCAGACACAGTTGTGCAGGTGGACATGCTGGGGACAATCAGTGAGGTAGTCCATGATCCAAGAAATCATGTGTCAATCTGCATGCTTTTCAATTTATCTCCAAGCAGGGCAGGCTGGATGGTGTTGGACACACTGGAGAAAGCAAAACACATAATACTCATTGTCCCTCAAGACTGGTGGAGGTGGGTGTAGGTAAAGTTGAGCAGGTTGACGAAAGCATCGTTCACTCTAAGTTGAGGCTGGTAGGCAAGCTGGAAGGGGTTGAGTGAGGGTTTAACCAGAAGTTGGAAGGGTTACATGATCAGTTTAAACAATCTTGCTGAAAAAGACATCAGTATGTTTGCTGTTGTTAGCATCTGAGGCTGTAAAATATACCTGTGTTTCACCATTTATCTGACGGTTCCTGTCAGTTTTTAGTACCATAGAATTTATTTGCATCTAGTTCGCAGAAATCTCAGGCTGGAAATTTCCAGGGCTCTACTCACTTTTTTTAGCCTCAGGGTGACTATACATAATCCCTTTCATCTCTCTGATTTTTTCTAGTTCATCTCTGCCTGCCTGTCACTTCCTCCATTGCCTTAACCCTAAACTTCTCTTTAGCTTTCTGTCATCTCTGAAAACCCTGCAAACAGTGTCAAGCTGCGCCAGGCTATAAACAGCCTGCATGATTTCACTTATCCTCTCCATGCAGCCTGCCTTCTGGTGCTTTCCACTGGTGTACAAATCCAACCTGCTTGGATGCAGAACAGTGGGGCTCTGGGCACAGGTGAAGGCACCTGATGGCAGCTATCAGCAAACAAAACCCTGTTTGGCTGAAAATCCACATAGAAAAGAAGAACATAGAAAACACAGCTTAATCATTTTCTTTCCTGCAGCCAGATTTGAGCATGGACATGTGGAGCATCCTGAATCCCGTATTAGTCAGAATCCAACTCTTGTCTTCCACCACATTATGTTTTACCACAAACAAACATTTGAATATGAACTCACTGCTGAAATATAATAAACTGATTTACGCCTCCCTGTAAAGGTAATGTAAAATCAGAAATTTTCCTGCAGGAACAAAACAAGAAACTTAAAAAGTGCTGACTCCTGTCGTGCTTCAAAGCTTCAAACTACTGTTGGGAATTGGAGGAACATGCAATGTTAATCATCCCTCTTCTCCTTCCTGTCTGTTTACTGCCTCAACTGGAAGAGCTCATTTCTAAAATGGAAACATGATGACAGCTTAAGATGTCTCCAGTGTCCTATTTTAGGTCTTATATTAATGACAATGATTTTTGTTTGTCCATTTAATGTTTCAAACATTTCTTGACTAAATCTCAGCATTTTGTTTCTTTCTTAAGATTTGTGTTTCTCCAACTTCACAGCAGAGGGCGTCAGATTCCTCTTCCTTATGTTTCACCATTACTGTAACCACACATTCCCAAATTGTCTGAGCAGATCAGAGCAGAAGTGAAGTTGAGTCTTAACCAAATGAAGCTTTAAATATTTAACATCACAAAGTGCTTGCTGATGAAACAGCTCTTCCTCTGATGGATGTTGAATGATGATGGACAGTGAGGGGGGACTTCTAAAAATGAGAGTTCATCAACATTGACCGCGAGGACTAAGATCTGATGTGTTCCTCGTAACTGCTTAATGAAATATTCAGCAGCTCCTTTGTTTCCAGCATATATTCGCTTAGAGTCTGGGGGACTTAACTCCACTTTTGTATTCAGAGAGGAGAAGGAGTGAAAGTAGGATGGATGAGTCAATGAGAACAGAGAGCAGGAAAGAAAGAAAAATGAGGGGACAGAAGGGTGTGTGTATGTGTGTGTGCATGCCTACACATGTGTATCTTTGTGTAGACATACTTTGATGTAGAGAGGGGTGCGTGTGCTTTTCCCACTGTACTGCATTTGTGGGTGTGCTTCGGCTGCTTTGCTCCAATATGCTGTCATATCACTTTTAATGTGCCATAGGGGACACATTGAATGTTTAATACAAAATATAATGCATAATAATTCATATGGAAAAGGTTCTCGGGGGATGAGATGGGGATCTCACCACCAGCGCTGCAATCAATCCCCAAGCTGCATACAATTAACACAACCTCATCTGCAGAGAATGGAGGAAAGGCAACACTTCGAGGAGCTGAATCAATAGAGGTGTTTCTATTCAGTTCATACAAACCACCAGGAGAACATTAGGTAAAGAAAAAAGACTTAGCTGCAGTTAACAAAGATGTAAATTGTATTTTCATTTGCACATTTGAAGAAGCAAACACCTAGTTGTGCTGTGTGTTAAGTATCTGTGGTATTCAGGAATTGCAGCGGATGGTGACAGGGCTCAAGTACAGTAGCACCCACAGGCAAGGTGATTCTGTCTGTAAAACAAGTATAGTGAAAAGAGACCAGTAAATATTTCAGCCACACTTAAAGATGAATTGATAAACAGCTTGGCATTACTGTGACTCTTACTGGATTATGTTCTGGGAAGGTTCACCCCAAGCTGACAGGGTGACTGAGGGGGAGTAGGTTAGGTGGTGGCCACAAAATGGAGTCATTCACATCTTTGACAGGTGACGTAAAGTATGTGGGCAGCATGCAGTGGAGAATCTCCTGAAAGATTCACTGTGGGGTAGAAAAATAGCAGCTGTGTCCTTGAAGAGAGAAACAGACTAGAATAGTTGTTATGGAAAGAAACTTCAACAACACAGAGTAAACAACACAGTCTCCACAGTTTCTTCAGACTGTTAGAACAGATCATCTTGCTTTAAATCGGTTAAATCCAAATAACTATGAAAAAGCAGATTTCCTCACTCTATGGCCATACATGCATGAACTAGATAGACATAGTCTAGATAATAACCTGCTTACAAAATGGCAACATGCTGATGTTTAGCAGGTATGATCACACTCATAATGCTTTGTGTTAGCATGCATAATTAATTAGTTTCATCTCAGAATGTAAAAGTATACATTCAAAATATTCTTACATTTTGGGGCTGTTGATCTATCATCATCTTAGCTGCAGTTGGCTATTTGACATTTTGCAAGAAAACAGTTTGTGAACACGACATTATTCGGCCTATGTTAAGCTGATATGGTCAAAAAACTGTGGATGATAATGGTATTGTTATGATTAATTTAGAGCCATGTTTCTTGTCACCTGATAAATGTATGTATATTCATTTGTTTTAGCTCTGTGTTTGGTCTATATCACCAACATCTGTGCTCAAATGCGTTCCCCTTTCACATTACGTCACGCAATCCACTGTATAGTTATAAACATTACAGTCACTTTTACATATTGTAATCGACCTAGATTTATTAAACAATTAATAGTGGATCACCAAGGTAATAGTGTATTCAAATGGTTCATATCACTGCTACTTGAATGTTGTAACCAGTGAGTTTGGGATTAAAACATTATTTAAACAATTAAATGATCATCGGTAACATTGCTGATTAATTTTCATTTGAACGTCCCTGTGGCAGCGAAACTACTGTATTGGAGTAACAAATCATTGCTGCTGTTGTATTTTTTCAATGTAACTTTCAAGGTTTTGAGCACCAAAAGCAAAGTTCTCTTCACCTCTATTGTCTCTGATTTACAGTAGAAATCTCAAAAATGGATGTCTCAAAACCTGGACTAAAAAAAACTGCATAGCTAGATACTAATCAATAGAATGAGTTTTTCCTAATTTGAGTGAAATGATCCTTTAAGCAATGATGCTATGTATCAGCATTGTTAGCACAAATTCTCTCTAGAGCCAAAATAGATTCTGGCAGTGTCTTCTTTTGCTGCACATTGATCGCACTCAGGCCTTGTTGCACAGCTTGGACTAGTTTGTAGCCTGTGTAGCAGTAACTGACACGTTTAGCTTTGTTAGAGGAAAACAGACGTGTGATTGACTTTTGCAGCAAGAATTGGCCGATCTCAGCTGTGTTACACCTCATTCCCATGTCTGTCAGGGTCGTTGAGCTCGTCTCCTCTGCTCCCCACTCCAGTAAATTAATCCATTTGTGCTGATGACTCAGACAACGCTGAGCCCGTTTGAGCCAGTTAAGTGGTCAGGTGTGTTTTCACTTTTCCGTCTTTGTACTTCATCTCACTGTTCTGACTGCTCTTTTCTTTTTTCTCTCCCTCCCTCTGTTCTGCAATCCTGTCGCTATCATTCTCTGCTGCATACACACTGCATACCCTCCCTGCTTCCTTTCTGCTGCACATATCTCCCCTCCATCTACTCTGTCCTCCCAATTCTCTGCTCTAATTCGCTTCTTTCCACCTTCTCCCTTTCACTCCCTGACCTCCCCCCTCCATCTATCACCAACTCTCTACTCTCATTTGTCTCGCTGTTTTCTCCTCCTCAGTCACCTCCCTTCCTACAGTTATTGCCCCTCATCTCATTTCTTTCACCTCCATGCTGCTCTCCATATTCTTTCCTCTCATTGCCCTTACTCCCCCCCCCCACCACTCTGTGGTCACCACTAGGACAGATTTTGCCCAGCTTTCCTCTGATAAGACCAGGCAGCAACTAACCAGCCAATTTATTATTCACTGCCCGCTTACCACATTTGCTGCTTGTCAACACCTCCTCTCTCTGCTGTCCCCACGGTCTAATCCCATGTTTTTCTTACCTTAGCCTTGGTCCATCTATCCAGACAGCACCTTGGTCTAGTAAAAGGTCCATTGTGTAATGGTTAATAAATGATGAGAAGGCGGTAGGTTGGCACTCAGAATGATCCACAGCACCCTGGACAGGACTGAGTCGCAGCACAGACGATGTCAGGCTTAATGTTCTGGAAGAGTTTGGCGCTCGGCCTAATGTGATGAACCTGTTGCTGTTAGTGTTATTACACTGCAACTGCAGATCTGCAAAGCTATTTAGGTTTCCCTGGTTAAACCACTGAGAACTTAATGGCTCAGTTATTTTGTCTGTTTGTGTTTGTCAGTAGGATGTTTCCAAGACCTATGAATAATAAAAAGTATTAGATAATGGTGGTGACTTTGTGCCGGGTTTCTGAACCTTGACAGACGTACAGAAGATATATGTGATAAAATATAACTAAAGCAAGGCTTATATAATCACATTATTATGTAACTATCATACATTTCATTCCATAATCTTAAAAAGTACCAAATAAAACAAAAATTAGAGCCAAATTACAGGAAACCTCCATGAAAAATGTCAGCATAAGTAGCTTAAGCAAATTTACAGAAATAGTATATGTTTATGTCTGGAACAAAGCTCTTGTGGCTGTAGGAGTTATATAAGGTATAGGATATATTTTATTGATCTCCTTGAGGAAATTGTTGTTTGAACAGCTGCTAGACAGTACGTGTCAGTGCTACTGTGGGGATTCTGTGTTTTGTCTAAGGAAACCTTGACATGTAGCGTGGACGTACTGGGAATCAAACTGCTCACAGACATCTTCAGGAAATTAAAATTAACATGACCTAAATAAGAATAACCAGTCAGGTGATACCAGTGTTTGCTATAGGGGTTGAGATTGTAACCTCTGTCTCTGACTTTGAGTGTGAATGTCCACCTTCATCTGTCTCTGTCCGTACACTCCCTCCTGATTGATAACTCTGACCCCTTTCCAGTTAACATGGTGGCCTCTTTTAGTCAGATTTTCACAGACAGCTGCTTGGTTCCCCTGCAGTTTCACTGTCTTACTTATAGTGCTCTCCACAACACCCCTGTCTTCGTTTCAGGGGGTTTCTATCTTTGCGGTGTTATCACAGTAGCAACTTATTATGTGACCTCAGTTGCATATTTACTGTAGATCAAGTGATGACACCTGAGTCAATTCCATTCTCTAGAAAAGTTATGGGATGAGTTCAGATGCTCTGGAAAAAAACACTCAAAGGAAAATTTTACTACTCAAAGACTCTGAGACAAAACTGAGATTCTCATTGCAGCCTCATTTTAGTTTCTGTTTTTTTATTTGTTTCTGATACATTCCTCTTAAAGTTCACTATGATGAGATGAGATGAGAAGAAATTTGCTAAATTTCTTCTCAAAAAGAAAATTGCTTATCAGCAGATCTTCAAGCAGATGATTTGAAGTTTGTGCAATTCATGAAAAAAAAACCCTGATAAAATCTTTATCTATAGCAGAGAAACTAAATGACTGTAAAACCTAATAATACATATGCTGGTACCAAAAAAATACATACATACAATACATTTTAGTTATGATCATAGTTATACTTCAGCAAGAATCATTCATGCATTGTAGGTTTTGTGCTCTTCAAGTAGTTTCTCAGTTCAGGACAGGGATATTGAAGACCTTTTCTGTTTCCTGAACAAAGAGTTCTCATCCATGCTGGCTTTCAGTGTTGAGATTGAGATTCTGTCTTGACCTTGGAAAAAGCAAAGGAGCTTTTGATCATACTACAAAGTCTTCTTTAGACTATTGTTGTAAGATTGGTTTGTCAAATATTGTTTCCAAGAAACTTGACAATTCTTTTGTTTATTCACTGATTCATCCTGATTTCTTTAAATAAGTTCATTCAGTGCTGTTTGAAAACTTGGCATTTTGAAAATGTCCAAACCAGTTTTCAGCTTTTCTACTTTGTGTTTCTTCAGTTTATCCAGTAGCTTTTCAAAGTGTTTGATCAACCAAAGTCTTTCTTGCCACTGTTAGATGTTTATGTAACCCCTCCACCGAAGTTAAACATCATCACTACAGCAAATCATGCTCCCTTATCTCGTCTATTCAGCCCAGCTTTCAGAATTTAATCAGCGTGTGTGTGTGTGTCGCTGCTGTAGTGTGTATTTAAAGACCTGTTTCTCTCTGTTGATATATTGCCTGTCTCACTTGTGCTAACCAGTGGGTGTCTGAGCATGTTTGTGTGTGTGAATGTGTAGCTGTGTGAAAAGTGTTTGTTTGATTTTGATTAGAAACCGCTGTCAGATCTGTCTCTTTCCGCAGAGCTAGAGAAAGGGAAAAGAGGAAGTGTGTGTTGGGGTGAGCTCTTGCATACCCAAAAATGTCTCTCACCATTATGCACAAACTGCTGCCCTGCAGTGCTCCTTTTTCTCATGTTCTTCGTCAATCTCCCTTTCTCTGTTTCTTATCATCGTTCTCTTGTTTTTACTCTGCCTTGATCTTCAGTGTGCTGCTTACTGCAGCCAGTAGCTTTTAATGAAGGTTATGCCCTAATGACTTTATCATTGGCCTTGATGGCCTCAACTCAGCCACAGCGATGACTTGGCTGTAAATTGTTTTCTTAACTAAACCCACGTGAGGAATTTCAATAGGGGCTGCAGTCAATAGCATTAGTGCAGCCCGCCAATCTCAACAGCAGCGTGTTACACGAAGTGCAGCAAGGGGTTAAGCGTCATTGACAGAGGAGTACATTTGAGAGGTGTGGCGCGGTGTCTTTCCCCTGGTTGTGTTGGTGTTGAGGGTGTGCAAGCTGTGTGTTTGCATCTGTGTGTAGCTGAGGGATTCGTCAGCTACACTTGAGAGCAAAAACACGTCTGATCCAGCGTGTTGATGCAGGCACTGACATATGCGAGTTGGCGTTCCTCCAAATGTGGTTGTGTCAGATGTGTGGGGCTTTTGTCTTTGACCCACCCGCTAGGTAGCAGAATAATTACACACATACACACACGCACAGACACACACACCACCTGTCAGACTCGTGCATGTAGAGATAAAACAGCAAAAACACTCTCCACCATCAGACTGTTTGTCTGCTGAATAGTAAAAGGGGACACATCAGCCTAGTTCTCCCTTATCTCCCCTCACCTCTTGCACTCTTCATCTCACACTATCTCTCTCTTTCATCCCCTTCGCTACCTCCCCCCTTCCCCTTACTTTGCCTCCCCTGTTGTTTGTGAATTCCTCTAATTTGTCTCTCTTTTCTCCCCCTTCTCTCCTCTTCCTTCACATTGCTTTAGCTCTCTTAGAGTTTCATCCTCTCCACACACACATCCCTCTCCCTCTTTCTGTGTGTCTCTGTCTTTTTCCCGTGCAACAGTGTGCAATCCCTCTTTCCCCACCAGACAGACAAAGAGACGGAGCGACTGAGACGAATAGGAGGGGAAGAGGGAGCAGAGAGAAGCAGAAACAGAGTGAGGCAGATACATAAAGAGGCACAGAGGAATTGATGGAATGACAGTCTGGTGGCAGGAGACACACTGAGAGAGAGAGAAAGAGAGAGTGAGGATAGACCGAGAGGAAGCAGGAGGGTGTGTGAGGCAGACAGAGAGACAGAGGGGATGTAAAATAGGCAGCTTCAGTGACAGCATAGACAAAGGTAGCTCCAGAGTGCATGTGCGCCCTCTATTTCATTTACACACACACGCTCTCTCTCTCACACACATCTCCTCTCTCTCTCTCTTTTTCACTCACTCACACAGACACACACTCACCCTCGAGCAGAAGCAGCCGAGCTATGTGGGTGTGAGGCAGCATGAGAAGTGATATCTGTACTTCCACACATACAGCTGGCTGACGGACTAACTTAATTACAACATACACACACCTACTGTACGGAGACTCACTAGCACACCTTTTTACTATACCATTCACGACCAGACACACAGTCACACTCATATACACAACCTGTCTGCGGCCAAAAGTCAACATGGGTCTTGTGGTGGGAACCTTTTCCATGCAGTCCAAGCAGGTGAACTACCATAAAGGTAAGATTTTATTCATATTTAAATGTCAATGAATTTTTGCTTCACACTCGGGATGTGTGTGTTCGAACATGAACACATGTGCATGTCGTATGACAGCAGTACCTGTTATATTGTTTGAGCCTCAGTGATGGAGTCTGGCATGTTTGCTCTCAGTCATGAATATTGCACAAGAAGTGCATTATGGGAATCAGCTGAATGTACTGGGCAGCAATGTAAAGTTATAAAAAAACGTAATTCATTATTGGTTTATGGTGCAATCTTGAGGCCATCTGTCCACTGTGGGTTTAGGAATAAATACTGTATACTGTTGCATATGTGTGCAGCTGTGCCATTAAGTCTGTCTATAAAGGGTGATAATATTTGCCAATTTGCCCTGCTACTGTTTAACAGGAGGAAACTGGTACATCCGTGCTAACGTGTGTATTCATTCATACATGTGAACAGCACACTTTTTACAAAATGTAGGCGCTTGTTAAGGTTCACATATTTTGTGTGTGGTGTGAGGTGGCAGTGGTGTGTGAATGCATGCAGTGAATCAGTATGGTGTAATCTGTCAGCCTTTGGCCATGGTCTGTCCTGCGTGTGTTGACCTCAAACTTGATGGTTATTGCCGGGAGATACAGAGCTACGTCACAGACAGTCAAGAGACAGAAAATAGGAGAAACATCATGCTTCAAAACACTGTCACAAAAGATAAAAGAGGAAAAACTCTACTATATAACACATATGTAACACACAGCCTGTTAAACAGGCTGTGACAAAACTGTAGGCAATGTAAGTGATGTAAATTATGTTGAGTAAATCCCCCAGGGAAAATACCTTTCAGCTGTCAAACATTGTAGTTGGCCCCACACAGAGTATTTGAAATAGCTGTAAAAACACTTCGGAGACCCTGTAAATGGCTTTCTGAAATAGGCATATATAGCTTCCTGCGTGGGTTGTTTATTTTAATTCCCGACATGCGCCTCATTTCATTGCATGGCAACAGCTCTCAGCAGATACTTCTGATCTGTGCTTGAACAGATATTTGAAGCATGTTTTCAAGGTGGATGTTTCCTGCTGTCTAAAATATGAAACCTATAAACCCCTGTATTACTGAAGCGACAGAGAAAACACATGTGTCAGAATCTCGGCCATGTTGTCCTTTTCCATTTCAAGCACAACCCATTTACTAGTTAGTGTAGACAAGAATGCTTACCAAGCATGTATTTTTAGCCGGTTTTGTTCAGGAAAGGCTCTCCCCCAGTTAGGGTAACCTCTAAATAGCAGCCACTTTGAAGTTTGAGCTGTTAGGGTGTGAGGAAGAAGCAATAGATGAGTAAAAGTGAAGAAAAAATGAGAAAAGTTGAGAGAGAAGGCAAGCTTGTTCCTCAGGGGGCTCCAGTGTGAGTGTCAGCAAATGTGTGTGTGTGTGTGTATGTATGTGTGTGTATGTTTCACCATCTGCTGCAGTGTTATAAAAAGTGGCCTAATGAAAGCAGGGCAGGATTCACTTTGCATGGAAGGTTGGCCCATCCTTGATCACAACTCAACATGAGGCAACAACCAGCTGAGATGGATTCAAAGTAAAATTGCTGAAAATACAGACTTTTCCAGGATGAAAATGATTTTCTAGGATACAGTGCCGCGGGGACTCTAGTCAAACTCATTAGCTGGATGACTTTAGATGTGACTGGACAAAATCAAAAAGACTTAGATATTATGATTCGTGACTTCCCTTGGACTTTACAAAAAAGCATGTACAGCTTACAAAAAAGTGTTCAGCCAATTATCTGCTGATTTTTTTTGTTGAGAACAGATATATGTTTTGTAGTTTGTGTATTTGATAGTTAGACCAGACACAGAGATTAGAGATTATACTTCAGATGAAAAGAGTTTTAAAGGTATCCAGTATTCCTTTTGTGTGTAACATTTCTTTTTGTTAGACTATTTTTGGGCATTTTATTCCTTTATTTGTCAGTGGACAGTATAGACAGATAGTAAAGCAGGGAGAGAGAGAGATGACATGCAGGAAAAGTCCCTCAGGCGGTACTCAAACTGTGGGTTACAGGTCACAGTTTAGGCTTACATAAAGTTAAAACAGATGTGTAACTTAGGATCTCTTCGAGCAGTGGTTCTCAACTCAAGGTTTGGAATCTGCCATAGTGGTGTCAATATGAATCTGTGGTTCATTAAAAAGTTTTCACCTTTATTAACCTTTTCTCAAATAATAGTGGATCGTTCATTCAGATATTTAAATTGTTTTCACATTTTAAAAAATTGAAAAGGAATAATACCTTGTGGGTTGATTCTCTGTATTCATTTGTATTAAACCTTTGACAAGGTAACAAGTAGACATGGGTACTAGTAATTCATTGTTATCTGGCAGAGGTCTTGGAGGTAGACCAGGTTGAGTATTAATGGCAGGGTAAATACAGAATGGCATTTTGGCATAAAAACTCTAAACAAATGCAACCGATTTCCAGTCCTGTCTGGAGCAGTTTATGGTGAAGAATTGAGCAAAATGAATTGAAGAAAGTTGCTATACAAACTAGAGCAGGTGTTTTTGTTTTCAGTGTACTAAATGAAGCCAAACGGATGCTGTGGCCTACATAAAGTCACAGCTTCAGCATTAGGGAAGACAAAAAAACATTAGCCAGTGTCCTGACCAACTCATATGGCCACAGACTGGCGTTAAGGCATTTATCTACATGTATTGGTTTTCACCTGTGGCAAAAAAAGAAATTTATCCTCTGTCACTCTGTGCAAACTACTCTGCTCGTATGAAATATTTCCCTGCGGGTATGTTATAAACTACAAAACCTGCAGCTTGCCGACACATTCATCTCCCTGTCCGTTCGCTCCATTTGTTTTTGCCTCTACTTTCATTTCTCTGTATTCTTGCACTCTGTCAACCAAATTTTTACTCTCGCTCTCTCTCTCTTTGTCTTTCTCGCTTTATCGCCTCATTTCACCTCCTCATTTTGTCTTTTATGTGTGTCTTCTTTCAAGTTTTTCCTTCTGTGTTCCTGTACTTCTGTTCTCTTTCTCTGTGGTTGCTTGCCTTCTTTTACTGTTTATGCCAGGGTTTCTGTCTCTTTCACTCTCTTGAATCCTCACATCTCTCTGAGTTTTGCACAGGTAGCCTTGTCCTACTCTAAGATCACTCCAACTGTTTGAAGCTTCACTAACTATGTAGTGTCTTAGTTTGGGGCCAGCAGAATGTATGTAAATAGATGTGTGAGTTCATGTGAGTCTTCTGGAGAACAAGTGCGTTTGGCTTAACGTTTCCATCAGCTGCAGGGCTAAAGAGGAGCCCAGTTTCTTTAATAGGCTTTACATTTTCCACCCTTCTCTCTCATCCCTCTACATCAAAAGAAGTGCACCGAAAGGGCCAATTAAGCCAGCAAAAGTCCTTTATTGGGCATGCGGTAATATGAAAACAGGTTTCTGGTTAATCCCATGCCCGAAGCATGTGTGTGTTTGTGTGTGACTGAGTATGAGTGTGTAATGATGAAATTATGATATTACATCCTCACGTGTCATATTTCTTTACGCTCTAGTGTAAACTGTGTAGACATTCACTGGAAGAAGTATCATTTCCATTTCAAAAATCATCTCATGCTTTAAGATCCTCTGTCAGTGTTTGATCTTTTAGTGTTGCAAATTAAAACCACATTTAACAGATTTAATAAATATAAAATCAATATATTGTAAAAACGACACTTAATTTGCATAACGTTTGAAGACAATGCTTTGCTTGGTTCTTCAAAGATAAACAACATTTTCTATGTGATTTTTTTTCATAGACAGCTCATCCCTGCATGTGCTCACCCTCAGGCCTTTGCAGTGCTGGAGCCAACAAAGGACATGCAGATAATGAATATAGATAGCTCTGACTATATGGTTCAGCCTGTATGCAGATGTTATAACAGCAGTGATGCTGTCACTTACCTTGAGCTAAATTATTGTGACAGATGAACTGAGATCCATATAGAATAAAGAGTTTCCGGTGTTGCATTTTACATCACATGCAGTACAACAACCTGACATCTCACTTAATTTAAATTTAAACCAATATGAAAAATGTTTTCTTCTCTAAGCAGTTACTGGACATGGAAAGGGCAGAAAGAATAAAGAGACCACTGAGCATGTAAATAGTTTATTGTAGTTCAAGTTGTCACCTGAGTAAATCAAAAAAACACATTTTCTTTTCTAAAATCACTCCAGTAGAAGCAGTCATAACTTAGAATTAATTGTATATCTTTTACTACTTTACTTTACTTTACTACTTATTTACCTACTTACATACCATTACCATTCATTGGACATTAATTAGTTTTGTTATTATTTTCATCTACATTTGATATTTTATATATTTTTATATAAACATTAGGGATGGCAGATCTACAAACACAACTAACTGGTCATTTTAATCTACATATTCACTGCTCTAATTAAGCCCTACAGATAAAAAAAATATTTTCTAACTTGGCCTATGGATTACAAAGGCAATTATGCACTAAATAAAACAAAAACTCAAAGTGAATCTGAAAGAAAAAATATTATTAGAATATAATTTTTATTATTAGAATTAACCACTCTTTCACATACTCAACAGTATATAGTGTTTCTGCATCATTGTTTTACAAACTTTTACAGGTCAATGTGTGACTGGAAATAACATGTTGCTAAAAGAACACGTCATCTGACTGAGGGACACACACGTGTGCTATCATGTGTGTGTTCGTGGTCTGCTGTAAATATTACATGAAGCCCTTATAAGCATCAAGTCAGTGATTCATGGTTCACAGTTGTCCACATTAGTCGTCATTAAGTGCACTAAAGATTCATCTGTTTAGTTGATAAATAGTTTTGTCTCAAATGGTGAAAAACGTGCAAAAGGGAAGTTTTTTTTAATCTCAGCATCAAAACCCAAAGACATACATTTAACAATGATTGTTGTTTTAACATGGGGTACCTGTAGCCTAAAAGAGTTATTGTGTAGATGAGGGGTACATTTATTTCAAATGACTTATTGGTTTAATTTGTTGTTGTGGATTGTTTTATGACAACTAGCAACTCCAGATCCAATCTGTTGTCAGCTCTTTCTGCTCCTGTTTGAATTCTGCATGAAAATCTTTAAACAACCTTTTAATTCATGAATACAATTTCCTGATGTTCTGTCCTCCTCAGCATTTGTGTTTGTTTACTAAGACATTTTGTCTGTTGATCTTGTTAGCCACAAGAAAAATGGCAGAGCAGAAACTGTTTCTCTTAGTCTTTCTTATTGATTTTCTCTTCAATCACTCCCTGTCTTCAATTCAAACTGTATCTCCTGTTTTTGAAAGTCTGGCTTCTTCGTGCATTCCTTTTCTTTTTATTACTCACATGTCCATCTTTCCTCCCCTCCATCATTAGTTCTTACTTATTTACATTTAGCTATGTACCTACTTACTTGCAAGCTTCTCTTCTTTCTCTTTTGCCTCTCTCTCCAGATGGCACCAGAGGCTGCTTTATTTATTCACTCTTTTCATAATGTGATGAGAGCCAGCAAGAGGCCCAGCATGCAGCCACTAATAGATACAGGGGAATGTCTGTGCGAGAAGCAATTTGGACAGTGGTAGATATTAGTATTGATTTTCCTAATAGACATGTTCTTCACTGTTTAAAGCTATGCTCCTGATAAGTAATTACGTAGCCTTGGAAGCTTACAAAATAGTGTCATGCAGCTGCTTGATTGATTCATTACCTATGCTGCTGGGATGGATCCTTTGAGAGGAAACAAGTGTTTTTTAATGTTGTAGGCCTGCATGTTAACACTGAGGTTGATCTGAACGTCCAGCTCTGAGGAGCTGAGCTGATTTTCTAAAGCTTCCACCCAGCATTTCAATCTTAATCAAGATCTTTAGAGTTTCATTTTCTCTCATACTAGCTCCCCCATTTTTTTCTCATTCTCTTTGTTCTTCCCTCCTCTTCTCCGGAAATGTAATGTTTGCATGTCCCACTCACACTCTCTTCTCTGCCTTTTCTTTCTTGCGATGCCACTCGCCCACTCTCCAGGCTCTTGTTACCCACTTCTTTCTTTTTCTTTTGCTCTCTGCATCACACTCTAATCTCCGCTGGAAGCTTTCCTGGTGTGTTTCCTCCTTCTGATTCTTCTTATTTCACTGCCAAAAATTGTATGTTTCTATCTCTGCCTTTGCTGCTTTTTCCTTCATTCCAATGTGCTGTCCTACCTCTTCCTTCTCCTATCTCTCTTATCCTCTCTTTCCTTAAAAGTGTTACGGGGCTTATGTAAAACAGTTTGCAGACAGTTCCTCATATGGCTACAGGAAAACACCTGGCAATTCAGCACCAATATTGTACACAGAAGGACAAAAACAAATACACACTCACACACACTTCAGCGTCTCGGTTTTTCTCTTAGCTCTACAGACAGACTTTGAAATGATTACTAGAGGAAGAAGCATTTCTGTCAGTGAATGGAAGTGGGCCTGTCAGAGACCGGAGGGAGATAGCGAGAGATGGAAATTTGAATTGTGTAACAAGCCAGGAACGGTGTTGGAAACGACAGGAACACCAGGCTGATAGATGCAAAGAGATTTATATGTAAGATAGGTAGAGGCGTGTTGGTGTAGGCTGTAAGCCTGGAGACAAATTCATAAATGAGTGGGTGGAGAGAGATGGATAGACATGGTTTAAGGCTAAAGGTGAAGCAGGGTGCAGCTACGATAGGGAGAAATCACTATGACTATATTCCTGTAGTCACAATACTGGCACTGTGTTTTATAGCACAGCAAGCAGAGAGAAAGACCATAGTGTTCGTGTCTGTAGCAGGAAATGGTGATGCTCCATGTTGCCGCATGCTGTTTGCATGCCACCAGAGTCCACAGAGACCTCACCGTATGATCGGCCTTTTTTCTGCTCATGGTAGATGCATGTGCACAATGTATGTGCGTACATATGTGTGTGTAAGCATGTGTGTGTGTGGGAAGAGTGAAAATATTACTCCCCACTGCTGTCCATTCTGTCTCTCTCTCTCTGTGTTATGAATAACACACACACACACACACACA
>JAUBNQ010000002.1:11918506-11964774 GCA_032353495.1 Ctenopoma kingsleyae | reverse complement strand
TCCAACTATTAGTGATGGGATGTCCTGCTCTTTGCAAAGCTTCGGTTCTTTTGGCTCGGCTCCCTTAGAAGAACTGGTTCCCAAATGGCTCCTTATTTAGCATCACTCGGAGCCTTATTGTTTAGCCTAATTTAGCAATTATAAATGGTTTGTGTGTTGGTAAACAATTTTTATTCAGTGATTTCATAAATGCCTTATTTTTCATGTATTACAAAAAAATAAAATACATTTTAATCTAACCTTTAACTGAAAACAGAACCACAGCAAACAAATCAAATAAATCAAGGTCAAAGTCTTAACATTGCGACTCTGTACATGAAAGTTTTTACTGCCGGTTGGCATTCAGAAATCTTTGCTTATTTAGTCACTTTTTCCCAGTGCACTTGCATTTAAGTCTCTCCATCACTCCGTGTACCTGGTCTGTACCACTACACTGTCCTCAGAGCGTCTGCCCTCCTTCCTTCTTTCACATAATGGTATGATCCTAGTCTGTCTTTGGATGTGATTAGCCCCATAGTGTGCCTATCAAAATAAAGTCCTGTCCCTGCCTGCATAGATTCTCAGCAGAGCTGAGCAGAGCAGCTGAAGATTTGTCTCTCTCTTCCGGGTCTCTACAAAGCATCAGCTCTTAGAGCCAGCTCGTTCGCGAACGACACATCACTACCAACTACAGTTTGGCTCAACTGAACTTCTGATCACTTGTGTCTGATTCACTGGAACCCGATCCATCTTCTGTCGACAGCGGACCAGCCTTCTCCCTCAGTTCTGTAAGTCCTGCTATCTCTGTGTAGTCTGGACATGGGACCTGTTTCTGGAATTGATCTATTATTGAACTGTGGATTTGGATCTGACAATTTTTTGCGTAAGAGGTCTTCTGATAAGACAGAAAGAACTTTACAAACTTTTAAAGAGGATATCTTTCTTTGGATTTTTATAGTGAATTTTTTCCAGTTGTGTCTAAAGAGGAGGGATTTGATGAAGATGAGTTTTTTGTTATTTAGTGCCTTCTCAGTTCTCCACTTATGAGGTAGTATCAGTTCTCCTGGGTGCTCCCATATTGGCCACCTTGTGCACCTGGTGCACCTTCTGGTGCTACATCCCTGGTATTAGCTCCAGTCATCTCATCATCTCTACAATCAGCTTCTGTTATTGTCTTTTCAATAAACCTTTTAAAACTATCCTGAGTGCAAAGCTACTTATTGGTTCCAAAATGAAACCTGAAACCCTGAAACCCATCAGGATTAGTGTTCTAAGGTTGAAAATGCCATTGCTGGCCATGAGGTTTGACTTAACTCTGATTAATGAAAAGATTCTCGTCTTCTTACTCATTCAAGCCCATGAAAACTGGAAGAGCTCGCCTCTCCCCTGAAGAACGTCAGCTTGCTTCCGCACTAACCTGTGCCTATATTGTGGAGGCGAGGGGCATTGGGTGAGGGATTGCCCAGTAAAAATTATGGCTCAGTAGCATGCGGGAGATCACTGCTAACTTGATCACTAACCAAGACCCCCCAGTCTCGATTAGGACCTGGCCCAACTACACCTCCAGCAATTACCTCAACCACTCCAAGTAAGAGCCATAGACAACCATCTTCTTCATCAAATCCCCTATCCCCTAACGTCACTTCTTCATTTGGTAACTGACAATTACCACAAAAACATTTAATTTCATGTTCTCTGTTCTCCAGATCTACCCTTGGTCCTAAGTAACACCTGGATGAACTGCTATAATCCACACATTGATTGGCAGTCAGGTCAGATTCTGGGTTGGCGTTCTTCTTGTGGTGCTCTTCCTCCTCCTCAAGTCAAAGAGGTTCCTGGTGAATTTCCTGATCTGTCTGCTGTCCCCCCTGAATATCGGAATCTTAAGGAGGTATTTAATAAACCCTGAGCTATATCTCTGCCTCCTGACTGTGCTATTGATCTCCTTCCAGGCACCACACTACCTCGTAGCAGACTATACTCACTTTCTGAACCTAAATATCAAACAATGAACTCTTACATCTCTATATACATGGCTGCTGAACTCATCTGACCTTCATCTTCACCTACTGGTGCTTCATTTTGTGGGGAAAAAAGGATGGTGGACCCTATATTAATTACAGAGGACTCAACAACATTACAATCAAGAACCAGTATCCTCTCACTTTTGTCTCCTCGGCTCACCATTTACACAAAAGGAGATGAATGCAAGATGGCATTTAACACTCCTTCAGCCTCACCAATGCCCCCACTGTCTTCCAGAACCTGGTGAACGATGCCCTGATAGATTTAATCAACAAGTTTGTGTTTGTCTATCTCGATTATTATTATTTATTATATATGTTATTCACAGGCAGAACACACAGGACAGGACATCATCTTGTTTCTTGGGTTCATAAGTTCTGCCAGTAGCATAGAGATGAAAAAAAAAGTCCCAGGCTGTCTGAAAACCGCAAACAGTTGCAGAACTTTCTTCTATCACAGAGTTATCGCAACTAAAGGTCTGTGACAGCCCCCCTACTTCTCCTGACATCTGTCAAAACCAAGTTCCGCTGGACCCCTGAGGCTGCTCAAGCCTTCTCCCACCCAGGAGGCTTTTGTCTGCTCCTGTCCTGATTCTCCCTGACGCCTCCAGGCAGTTCATCCTCAAGGTTGGTGCTTCAGACACTGGAGTAGCGTCAGTCGTGTCTCCTTTGCCTTTTTTTCTCGCAGGTTGAAACCTGTTAACCATAACAATCTGGAGTACATTCGCTCAGCAACACACCTTAATGTCCACCAAGGCTAGGTGGTATCCCTTTTTCAGCTGGTTCCATTTTTGTCTGTCCTACTGCCCGGGGTCCAAGAACCACAAAGCAGATGCTCTGTCTAGACAGTTCAACCCCAAATCTGATGATTCTGCATCCTCTGCCTATGCCTTAAAGTAGAGGTCCCCAACAAAGGACCGGTACTGGTCCACTTCTTCCCCTTGCCAAAGTTACTAACAGCCTAAGAGATGGCAGAGGCTCTGATTAACCAGATCTTCGGGCTGCATGGTATCCCCCACAACATAGTTTCAGACTGTGACCCCCAGTTTGCCGCCAAGTTCTCGACTGAGTTTTGTCATCTGCTGGGCATATCCATCAGTCTGTCTTCAGGATTTCATCCGCAGACCAACGGACAAACAGAATGTTTATATCAAGAGCTCCGTCTCTTCTGTTCCCACGAGCCATCCTCCTGCGCCAAAAACGTCTTTGGATAGAATACGGACACAACTGTCTTCATTGGAATTGGAAACCAGTCTCAGCATTGTGCAGTCAAGAACAACATCATCACTAACTAATTTAACACCTGTCTTCAAATATGATTTTATTGCAGAATTATTTGGGATGCACACGTGTACAGGTATACATAATAAAGTATCCACTGAGTGTATGTAATGTTCATTCAATTCTGTACATTTATATAATTGAATTTTTGAAAGCAGGAGTATTACGTCTGTATTTACAGTATGTGGTTATTTCCACTTTTACTTAAACATTAACAATCTGAGTACCTCTTCCACCACTGCATCCTTGAAATATACTTTATATGTAAATTGTATGTATGTTGCACAAGCACAGCATGTTTAATGTAGTTTGTTGTCTGTGAGTGTCTTCCAAATTGTCTGTTTGTAGTTTCATCATGTAAGACTGTATACCTAGTTAGTATTGATCAGGCTGTAATTAAAAAGTGATTTAATCTGGTGTGTGCAGTTCTTCCAGACAAGAGCACACACTCCTGCAGTATTAGCTGACACTTGTCTTGATCCATCTATTTCTACCCTATTAAATTTCTCATTCTTCTCATCCTTTGCCTTTTCCTGCTTTTAATCTCTCCCTCTTCACATTCTTGACTTTAGGATTTTTCTCTCATTTCTTCTTTCTTGCTGTCTTCATGTCTCTCTTCCATCTCCCCCGAGAGCAAATCTTCCCCCACCAGTACTCTATCCATCCCTTTATACATCCTGTCAGTGCATTTGTGCATGTGGGGGTATTATGGATGAATGAACAGGAATGGCAGACAGAGGAAGCAGAGATGTTGATGGATTGAAATGGCATTTAGATGAACAACATTGATGTTGAGGAAAAACCGAGGTATTGCACAGGGATCATCCTCATTTTTGTCAAATGCAAGTCCTCCCTTCACACATAATTCATATTTACCTCTCTAGTCAATTTGAGCCCGCATCTATTTGCATATTGTTCTCCATCAGAGGAAAACAGATGCATTTAGGTGTGAAAATGTAACAGGGCATGTTTGTTGTGTTTTTCATGGAGTGTTATCATCTACAAATCGATGGGTACACTCATATTAATTTATAATTTAGTGAATCAACATCCTGGCGATTTCATACTGAATCACTGATGTTCCTCTCTGGCTTTTGGCTTGCAGCAAAGGTGGGAGGGAGCTAGAGTGAGAGAGAGGGAGGGTGGGAGGCTACAACCCCTAATAAAAAACAGGGAAACGGGAGGGTGGGACATATAGAGTAGGAGAGTGTGGGTGAGAAAAAGGGGAGCGAGAGAGAAGGCGAGGTGGAGCGCTGTGAGATGGAGTGAGAAAGCATGAAAGGATGGATGATAGAAAGAGGGTTTCTGGCAAAAGCAACCATTGAGAAAGAAGGAGAGAGAGGAGGATGAGAAGTGAAAAGAGGGCGACTGAGAGTGTATGTGTGTTCTAGCCTTTCAAACACGTGACGAAGAGATACAGACTTCAGCATACAGACGCGCTTGTTTCCACGACGACAACAGCAAACATGGGGGCTGTGGTGGGTACACTGACCATGCAGACCAAGGAGAGGAGGCCGTCTAGGGGTGAGAATAAACACACAAACACGGATACATTCACATAGCCATAGATATGCACCCCCTCACACAAACACTGTATGTAAACATGCCTTGTCTTACACACACATATACCGTATATAGAAAACACATATAAGCATGCACTCATCCAAACAGTAAAACTTTTAACAATGTGTTTTTGTCTCTTACACACATTTACTCAGTATAGTACAAATATACAACTCACGTACTATGCACGCTGCAAAGAAAAGATTAATAACTGGTCCTTTGGTTCTGGTGCATGAAAGAGGGGATAGTAGCTCAATGGGTAGAGCAGTCTACAAACCCAAGGGTGAGCCATTCAGTTCCCTTGGACAAGACCCAGCAAACCCCATAGTAGCACCGACATGTTCTGTCTGGCAGCTGTCCAGCAAGGGAATCAAAGTATGTCATTATTATTATTATATTGTTTGTAGTGTATGTGCAGGAAACAGAGGCAGAAAGAGACCAACAGGTGTTCCCAGAGGAGAAAGAGTATTTTTTTAGCCTAAAAAAAGTGTTGGTGCTACATTGTGTTGGTGTTTATGTGCACCCATGTGATTATTGTTGAGGATATCTTTTTTGACAGAACAAACCAAGGGAGGAAAGTAAGAGACGTCTTCTTTGACTGTAACTGAGTCTGTGTGTGTGTGTGCTATTCTGTCTGGCTGTTTGTGCAGATGCCAGGATCGACACTGGTAAACACACACATGTCGAAGGTATTTGTCACTCTGCTCACACACTGCTTTTCCGGCTTGCTGTTACCTTGGAAGCACAGTAGCCATGGCAACAAAAGATGTCAGTTTTGGGGCGGGAGTGGTTTGGGGAGTGGGTGAGGGGAGTTTGATGAGATTGGGGTATTCCTAACTAAGTCAAGGCCATGTGAAAGAGACAGAACAGCCATGATTAGAGACGCATGTACTGTATGCAGATGATTCAGAAAGGGAGATTTTTGTTTGAAAACCTGTTGCCTGTGAGAACTACTTTACTTCCTCATTACTCATTCTAATAAAGTCTTGTAAATCTCGTTTGTATAAATCTAACAAATCCAACCTGGCTGCTCCAATGACTGGGCACACTAAGCAGGAGATCAGTGCCAGAGTAAAAATATCCTATATTAATATTGTGTCATTGTTTAAATGCATTTGTTGAGGCAAGCTATTATTGGTTTTCCAGTGCAAATTATACCGTACAGGACATTTTCAAAGTGAGTGCATATTATGAATAAGCTTTTTTCTTTGCCAGTAGCTCAAACAACCACCTTTCCCCCTGGGTTTTTAAAAGGCAAGGTGTAAATTTGTTGCTATTTTGAAAAATTAGGTGGTTGTAGATGCAGTCACATTGAGCAAATGTGTGAAATATGACTGTTTGCTTCTACCTCCACAAAGGCCCTGCACTAACATGAAATAATGGGATGTAGAGCTGGAGCTATTTGGAAAATGTTTGTTATTCTGACATTGTGTTGTAGGACTTCAGTGTTTCTCTCCTGCTTGTGCTCTAACATGTTAGCTGTATGCAGGATTAGTGTAGCAGGAGTTTGTATGTGTGCAACTACCTATTCTGTGGTGTTGCAGATAATTTGTTATCCGGGATTGCAACACTGAGAGAGAGACCAGTGCACGGCTGTAATATTGTGAGATTAGATTTCTACATGATTGATCCTCTGAGCACAAGCTCATCACTGTGCCCTGAAGAAAAAAACCCCACCACACTGTGTGTGTGCATTCTGCTCCTGCCTGAATATTTACATGCATGCTTGTCTGCAATGTCTGTTTTCATCAAGACTGCTTGTTGTTCTCGCAGCTTGTTTTATTTTTTTGTCAAGTGTTCTTGTCTCTTCTCTGCCAGCCTGACTGTGGTGGGAGTTTTCTCCTACCTGTTGTCTTGTCTGCCTGGTTTTGTCTGGCAGGCTAGCTGCTGTTTTCTTACTCATTTGTTGTGGTGGTCTCTGACAACTCAAGGAGAAAAATGTTTTCTCCTTGCATTTTTCCTCTGCTCTCTGGTGATATGTTCATTTGTTTTCAGCTTTCTTTTACTCTCAGCAGCAATGGCGTTTGAATATTTTCCCTGTAGTCATTTTTCACAGTTTCACATCTTTTAATCTTCCATTTAGCCCACTGCTTTCTCTTCTTTCTGTTGTTTTCCCCTTTTTTTGCTCCCACTCCATTTATAGCTTGTTTCTCTTTATCTGGCTTTCTTCTAATTTCCCCCACTGCATTCACATGCCACCAATCTGTTCCTGGCACCTTCCACTCTATACCTCTCACTCCCTCTCTTCTCTCTCTTTTATGCCTCCATCTATTCTCTCATTTACTCCCCTTCTCCATCACCCACGCTCCCATTAGCTGGTGTGAGTGCTTATTAAGTCATCTCGTCATTCTCCTCTCTTGGCATGCAGATTCTCTCTCTTGTATTTTTTGCGGATTCTGAGTCTAGACACGTATTTACTCAAAAATCAATATTGGCATGCTATTATGTGTGTGTACAAGAGTTGTATTTGACTCACTCTGTAGCAGTGGCATGCTAATATGTGAGCAAGTGACATTTTGCGGATTTCTGTGCAAATTTACAATACTGCAAAACACCTTCCAGCACTCCTTCACAGGCTAAAGATTATTGAGCAAACAAACTGTGTTCACGAGTGAGAGCGTACAGTGTATTGTTTTATGCACATGGATGCTTTAATACATCTATGACCCTTGAAATAATGCGTTCATGTTTGACTTTTTTAAAAGCATGATGATTGGATGCATGTGGCCCTCCACATGTGCTTATGCAAGTCATTGAACTTTTAGTGAACCACCCAAAAGCCACTCAGAGATTGGCCCTGTGTCCACTCATTTGAATGTTGACAGTGAAAAAACAATGAGCTCAAATTCACACCACTGGAACACGATTATGTATGCAGCTTTTGCATGTTGTAAATAGGACTTTCTATTTTTAAAATACTTCCTCCATATTACCTCTCAGGAGCACACGGCCAGTGAAGCAGCCACTTTCCTGGAGAGTGCTCTCCATCATTAAAGAGGCCGGTGAGAGCGAGCCTTCTACATTGTCGCCAGAATGACAGATTAGGCTAATTCAGATTATGCAAATGACATACTCTCTGGCAAGGATTACAGCACATAGTATGAGAAGGAAAGAGAGAGCATGGTAGAGATAGAGCGGCAGAGTGAGAGGAGAGTTTGGCAGAGTGAGTGAGATAAGTAGTGGAGGAGAAATGAGTATTTGGTGGGCAACAGAAGAAAGGAAAAGATGGGGCAGAGAGAGCTAATATTAAATTCAAGAGCCAGCCATGGTTAGGGAGTAAGATGGAAGTTAAATCCTGTTTCTAGGCTATCTGGGCTTGTATTTTTTGTGATAGGGTGCTTGCTGGAGGGAGACACAGCTCCTTCTTTGCTGACAGTTCAGTCAACCACTTGACACTTATAACAAGCTCTGAAAGAAAAGCAGTTCAGGCTTTTGGTCACTGTCAAACTCCACAGCTAATAATGTGTAGCAGATGGAAGTGAAGCTCCCAGAGTGGCTTTCTAGGTTGGGTTTATTTAGCTTTACCTAACCCGCTGAGTATGCAGATTCAGTTCGGAACATGGATCGCCATGTAGGTTTCTAGATCTCACCTGTTAGCAATAAAAAGTTTTATAGGTAATTTACTACCTAGATACTAGATATAAATAACCACCACCTTTCACAGTATGTCCAAGATCCAATTTTACTTATAAAGTCCTGATCTCCCTTTAAAATATCTCGCTAGTAGAACTTTGCTTACATTTACCTGAATTAATGTAAACTCTCTGCTAATATAACTAGTTGTACATTAAAAGTAAGGAAGCCTACCTTTGCAGTGGAGCTGGTAGGAGAACACCATCCAAACCTAGTGTCCATGGATAAATTATTAAACAGGCTTAACAGGCACGGTATTCCATTGGATCAGGGAGCTCCAAAATAAGAGCTTCTCTTGAAAATGACTTGAATACTTGATTGGAACGTCCAAGGGCTCAGTTAAAGAATGAAGGTGATGTTGTACTGTAGGCTATTTTTTAAATTGTTAACAACAAACATGAAAAGGCCAGACCTCCCACACTGACCTGCTTCCTCCACCTGCTCACCTGTTCGCCACTTCCTCATTAGCTCCCTAGTATATACACTTCCCACTTGGACTCTGCCAAATCGTCTACTGTGCCATCCCAGCTGTAGATTTCCAGCCTTTTTGCAAGAACCCGTTTGCCTGCCAGTTTTGAACCTCCTGCATCTTTTTGGACGTTTGCCTGCTCGCTGTTTGCCTGCCTTTTCTGCCTCGCTTTTACTAATCACAGCCAGTTTGTTGACTTTGCCCTTCACTCAAGTCCTTAAGTACTATTGCCTCCAATGCTTTTTAATAAAGGTGAATTGTTTGAACTGGTGTCTGTGTGTTGTGCAATTGTGCTTATGAGCCATGACATGATCTAACCTGATACCAAATCTAATCTGATACATAATTCAGCCTGCAGTAACCTAATTAGTAAAATGATTTACCATAAAGTTGTTTCTTCTGCTTTAAGAAATATAAACTTCATCTCAGGTTTCAGGTATTTTTGGTTTATTATGCTGCAGATTGTCTATAATTCTGGATTCACTGTGGCACAGAATGATCTTGATCTGTGTATCTGAGAGTTTTGTCATAGCGGAAATGGTGTTTATTGATCACAGTCAGTTCAAGAGCCAGTTCAAGGTTGATGATGTTAAAAGGCACCATATAAACATAGTCATCCTTACTGTGTACTCTACTGGGTGTATTTTACATTTATAGCAAATTAAATTAAATGCTAGTCTTGCCACTCATTTTAATTTTACCCCAGACTAGTGCTTTAATTCCAGAACAGTAAATAAATCAAACCTTCAAATGACAACACTGTGGGAAACCTCCTGATACAGCAGAGCCCCCTGCAGTCAGCCAGTGGCCACACTTCAATCACAGCTCAAATTTATGGTCACTTCTAAACTGTAAATAAAGACCAGCTGGTCACAGTCCACAGACACCACAGGAATTAGTCAATGTTTCATTGTAAATTTTACTGCCATGCGTGAGTAAATTTGAGGCTCACATCTTACTTGACAAAGAAGATGTTTTATTCAGATTTTCTCAGCATTATGCATGACTAAACATATCCGCTAAACGCAAAGTAACACATATAATGAAACGTATAGCTGGTCTTATAGCCATTGTGTTAGTTTCTGCTGCCCCCTGCTGGTCCATACAAGTTGAAGTTATGGGATTAGATTAGGGTGAATCATAGAGGTAAAGTGATACTATACTGTAGACTGTAGAGTAAATCAGATGAAAGGATTTCCTTTGTTAATTTAGAAAAATCACTAGCATATTAAGCCATGCATTGTTTGAGGATGACTTTGTTTCGTAATGGGGTCAATTAATCAGGTGCTGATCTGTATATCACACACACACACACACACACACACACACACACACACACACACACACACGTGTATAGTCACAGAACAAACACATATGGTCATAGAGTAGTTGCTGAATATATGTTTGTTACAGTTTGTTCAGGTTGGACCCTCAAGTAAAAGCCTGTTTCCAAAGGCACAATGACTCGAACAAAGGGTAAGGGAAGGGGATAGTGAGAGTGAGAGAGGGGGAGAGAGGGAGTTACTGGGATGGAGAGAAGGTCAGGGTAAACGAGGGACATGCCCCAGGGAGGAGTGAGACATAGGGGATAAAAAGACAGAGACAGAGAGAGGCAGGTGAGTGCTCACTATAGAAGACAGCAGGAGAGATAGAAAGTTTATATGCACAATAGGAGACATAAGAAACTATAGCGTGGCGTAGTAGGAGTCTAGTTGTTTATGGTAGAGTCAGTATAATAAAAAAAAAAGAAGACGTTTGTTGAGACAGAAAGTTACCAGATTAGAAACGAGTCAAGCAGCAGGAAATAATTAATCATAATGGAAAGAGAGGAGCAGAGTGAGAACAGCCTTCACACTATAGCCATCATTGTGCTGTGCTGTGGGGCCGTCAAAATGCTGCACCTGCTAGGAGTCATCACTGTAGAGGGTGAGTCAACTACTAACTGAGCTCTAACCCAAAGTGCAAAATTGGAGGTTACTACTGTCTATGTGTAAAAAAATCTGGATTATTCATGCTCTTGTCTCAGAAAAAATATGACTATGAATTATTTTGTACCTGCTGAAGTTATTTTCCCTGCTACACTGGTTAGAACAAGTTTACTCTTGTTCTTTTGTTAACACATTAGGTCATTTCTTTATAGACATATGCAGCAAATTGTTGGTTTAATTATAAAATGTAAGTTTATCATTATTCTATTCAGTGTCATTACTGTACATTGAGCTTTGCGATGGGATGCCCAGCACTGTGTTAGTCTTTATCTGAGTATGAAGTGTGACTGTGTGAGGGCTGTCAAGGTTTAAACATAGACTATAGAGTCACACTGAAAACTATCGGAGAAAGTACGTTAATTTTATAGGTGCATGAATCATATACAGGGTGAAATGGAAAAGCTCTTCTTAGAAAATATATGAATTACAGTAAAGTTGACTCTTACACCTTGAAAGTAATTGTACTTTGTTTTGTCATATAATTGCATCAACATGTAGAGTGACACCATGGAGCATTTGAGGGACATATTCATAAATCATAATTGATGCTTCAATTCAAAAAACACTTTTATGCAGTTATCTAAACAAAAAAAAGCCTGCTGATGTTCAAAGTGGAAACACTAAATATTAACACTAAATTTGAAAAGGTGAGACTGTTGATTGAGGTTTAATTTATCCATCAGATGAAGCTTTCATTGCCTCACAGACTAAAAATGCCGACCTGGTACCTATGACTCATTGAGAGAGAACTGAGAAGACATTGGTGTAATGAAGCTTTACAAAGCACTAATGGCCTTGCCACACAGATAAAAATGTTTCTATTTCAAGGCTAAAACTCTGGATTGTCAGGGACAGAGTGAACCTTCCACCTTCAGACACTCAATTAAAACAGAACAGGATCCCTTAAAAATAATTTTGCTTACCCATCCTGTATGTACTTTGTATTATGGCTGTACCAACCCCCGTTCAAACCACCGCCTGCTCAAGTTCTCTGATGATGGTGCAAAAACAAAGTATTTTAAAGCTAACAACTACTAAGTAAATCAGACACGGACAGTGATATTATTCTGACATGGAGTCTAATAATAAGATGTAATGTAATTACTTAACTAGTAATAAGATGTAATAAATACATAAGTTTATTTTTACTTTTTTGTCCATTTTACTGCTGCACATTATGACCACATTATCATATTCAGGTTTTTTCTACCACTCTTTCTGTTAAATTATGCACAGCAAGTATAACAGTATATGTAATCGTTATAGCGTAGATTGCTCTGGGGAAACACTCGTGCAAATGTGCAGATGAGTGTCTGAGAGAGAAAATTAGATTTTTATACTGTTATGGTCACCTGGGCACCTTTTGTGTGTCAGAGTGTGTGTGTTGTCTCAGAGTCAGTGGTTTGTCCTCTCTCCCCTCCCCTGCAGCGAGGAGAGTAATGAGTTGTTAATGATCGGACCGGTGAGAGAAGGCACACGAGTTCTTAGACTGACCTCTACCTCCCAGCACCTCCATCTCTCATCCTCTCCTGTCCTTCTCTTTTTTTGGTTGCTGTTTGTGTAATTTCTGGCTTTTCAGAAAGATTGTTTTCCCTTTATTTGTAAAACTTAGCTTTTTGTAGGTCATACAGTGTATAATAAAAAAAAATGTTTTATATGTGTTCTTCTTCATGGTTTCATCAGATAAAGCTGATGATGACTTGGAGATGACCATGGTGTGCCACCGACCAGAGGGCCTTGACCAGCTGGAAGCTCAAACCAACTTCAGCAAAAGAGAGCTGCAAGTGCTCTACAGGGGCTTCAAGAATGTAAGTGACTGTAACAAGTTTTAGTTGTTTTTTTGTTGTTGTTGTTGTTTAGATTCGTCCTCCTCATAGATACATAGAGATTAGACAAAGATGAAACTGATGCGTCTATACAATCATATAACTTTCCCAGATATCTTGTCTGTTTAAATAACATTAGATTTGTATTAAATATGTAGGACTTTATTTAACTGAGTGTCTTTTACTAGTCACCTGTTTTTCTTCTGATAAGTCTGTTAGATTTTATTTCAGCACCAGGAGTCGTCTATGCTGTGACCCGGTGCAGAGTAAGGCTCAGTATCACTTTGTATAACTGTTTCACATATGATCATCATCACATGATCTCTGATTAGAGACAATTGTTATTAGAATTTAAAGTAACCTCATCTAAATGTACATCACAATACTGTAACTCTGTTAGATGTTAACATTGTGTAGAGGTGAGGTGTGTCCAAAAAAGGAAAGATTGGAAGAGGCCATACATATAGTACTACAGGAAAGTGGGCTGGTGCATTTATGTACTAGAAGTCCTGCAGGTGGTGACAGCATGCAGGCAAGATGGAAAGCGGGTAGGCTGGAAGAGTCAGGTGGCAGGGCTCATGGGAAAGTAGTACGAGGGAGGGAGGGTCAGTCTGTAATGAGAGGATAATTTGTGGGAGGGCTTAGACACAAACATTGTTTAAAATATGAAAACAAAATATAATGACATAAATAACATAGTCACATGTGCTTATTTGCTTGTATTAGAATGTATTGACGGATCTTCTAGAAACACATACTTTGTTTTGGTGTCTGTTCTGTTAACTTACAGCTATGATAAAAAAAAAAACTAGACTCATTAGTGACACTTAGTGACAGAGGGTGAGAATTTGCAACTGCAGCATTTTGGGTGGTATAAGACAATAATGTTTGACCTGCTACAAATTTAAAACTTAATATTTGACTATTAAAAAGTCATCACATAAAGATTTACCCAATAACCAGTCTTACATCTTTCATCAGTCTCTGTCGGCATCAGTTCCTGACCTGCGCTGGGGTTCGTCTCTCTAATTTATCTTTCTCACCTTCTCTTTTTGTTTCACTCTCTCTTTCCAGGAGTGTCCAAGTGGCGTTGTAAATGAGGAAACCTTCAAGCAAATATACTCCCAGTTCTTCCCACATGGAGGTGAGGATACAGTGTGTGTGTTTTCATACACTACCTCTGTTTGTCTATATGTATTTTTTCTATCTAGTGCACTGACAGGTGTTTCCCTCTTTTCCTGCAGATGCCAGCACCTACGCACACTTTCTGTTTAACGCGTTTGACACAGGACATACAGGATCTATAAAGTTTGAGGTCTGTTTTAAGATAAGATAATACTTTATTGATCTACCTAAGAGGCGATTTACATGTCACAGCAGCAGAGTAAAACTGACATTATTAGAATATACACATATATATATGTATATGTATATATATACATTGAACAATTAGGGAGGTGAGATACAGTATATAATAATGTTTGTGAGTTGTTGTGAAGCAACAATAGCACCAAATTGTCATGTGCCTTTAAGCTGAGAGGTTATCCAGGTCACTAGAGTTTTTGTATTTTCATTCTTGTCAGCTGAAAACTGTCTAGTTACAGTCAATCAGGACTGAGTTGCTTTAGCCATGTCCCATTCTAGTCCGTGATCAACGCAGATGATTCCTGCACTCTACTGGAGAGATACCGTCTCAGTGAGTTTTCTCAGCGCTCCACACCTCTGCTTCTGGTGGATTTCAGGTCTCTCTCCTAGGAGCCGGCCTACCTTTTGCAGGCTATAGAAGCTAATAGCAGGCTAGCTGTTTCCATATTTTATTCAGTAATATCCACGTTTTGGCACATTCATGCTTTGAAGAGGTTAAATTTTGTTCATGCCACCCATCCTTTTAGCTTTTCTATTTCTGTTTCTCTTACCCTCAGGACTTTGTAACAGCCCTGTCCATCCTGCTGAGGGGCTCTGTCACAGAAAAACTCCAGTGGACATTTAACCTTTATGATATCAACAGAGATGGATACATCAACAAAGAGGTGTTTATGTGTGTCTGTGCAAGTCTTGTTTTATATATCTGCAGGTACACACACTTCATCTTTGAGTTTGTGTACATCTCTGTTCTGTCTCATAGGAGATGACAGATATCGTCAGAGCAATATATGACATGATGGGGAAGTACACCTACCCTGTCTTGAAAACTGATGCACCCAAACAACATGTGGATGCCTTCTTTCAGGTAGCAACATGCTGGACATATTAACTGGCTAATGATCTTTGTGAAGTATGGTGCAGAGGAAGCTTAACAGCAATGAAAGTGTGTGTTAATGTGTGTTTTTATGATTCCTATCACAGAAAATGGACAAAAACAGAGATGGGGTGGTCACTCTTGATGAATTCATCCTTTCTTGTCAGGAGGTAGTGAGTTTTTTTCATTCTTTCTTAATCTGTAGGCTCCCTTCAACTTGAAAATGTATTTGCCCCCTTCCTGATTTTTTTTTCTTTTACATATTTGTCACATTTAAATGATTCAGATCATCAAACTCATTTTAATTTTACACAAAGATAAATACAAATGCAGTTGTCAAATGATGATTTCATTTATTGAGAGAAAAAAAGCTGTCCAAACTTGCCTGGTCCTATGTGGAAAAAGTAATTGCCCCCTAAACCTAATGACTGGTTGTGCCACCTTTGGGCAGCAACAGCTGCAATCAAGTGTTTGCATTAACTGACAGTCTGTCTTTCCCATCCCTGTGGAGGAATTTTGGGCCACTCTTCTTTGCAGAATTGTTTTAATTCAGCCACACTGGAGGATTTTTGAGCATGAATGGCCTGTTTAAGCTCATGCCACAGCATCAGAATCCAATTTAAGTCTGGCTTTAGGCCACTGCAAAACCTTAATTTTGTGTTCTTTTTGGTCAGCGGTGGTCTTCAACTTGGAACTCTCCCATGGATGCCATTTTCTTTCTTAGACTTGAATCATGGACACTGACCTTAACTGAGGCAAGTGAGGCCTGTAGTCGCTGTGCTCTGGGAGTAATCTTTCTAAGCTGGCCACTCCTTACTTTTTCACATAGGGCCAGGCGGGTTCCATCCATCCATTTTCTTAACCGCTTGTCCTCGTAAGGGTCGTGGGGGGTGCTGGAGCCTATCCCAGCTGTCATCGGGCGAGAGGCGGGGTACCCCCTGGACAGGTCGCCAGTCTATCGCAGGGCTGACATATACAGACAAACAACCAGGCACACTCACATTCACACCTACGGACAATTTTTTAGAGTCACCAGTTAACCTAACATGCACGTTTTTGGATGGTGGGAGGAAGCCGGAGTACCCGGAGAGAACCCATGCAGACACGGGGAGAACATGCAAACTCCACACAGAGAGGCACCCGGGGACCATGCGTGTTGGGCTGACTTATTCCCCTTATAAATTAAATCATTTAAAAACTGCATTTTGTATTTACTCATTGTATTTACTCATTTGCACTTATCTTTGTGTAATATTAAAATTTGTCTGGTGATCTGAATCATTTAAATGTGACAAATTCCGCACAAATAAAAACAACAAACAAACAGCAAGGGGCAAATACTTTTTTTTACAGCGCTGTATGTCTTTAAAGACATTTTGACAACAACAACAACAGCAGAAAAAGCACAGATGTAAACAATATTATCTAACAGTATAACCACGCCCTTGTAAATGTTATTATGTTGTTGTTAAAGACATGCCAGGGTTTGTCGTATTGTGACAAGTAAAAAAAAAGCCTGTGATTCCTGTGATAAAGGATCTGTTACTTACTATTTACAAAACACTTATTTTCTCAGATTGACTTCTTATCATCCTGTTTTGCAAGGCCCACACTACTCATTATTAATTATAATCTTTGCCCTCCTTTGTGCTAGTGTGTTTGTCTGCAGCAACACTAACATTTTACACTAACACTTCACTGCCCCCTAGTGGCCAGTAAACTAAATTAAATGGCGATTGCTGGATGATTTTCTCCTCATTGACAACTTCTTCAATTCCCGTCTTCTTTTCACAGGATGAAAACATCATGCGGTCTCTACAGCTCTTTGAAAATGTCATCTAGACAACATAAAAGAGTGAGACGGCGCTACAGAGAAAAGCACAGAGCGAGAGAAGAGAAAAGAACAACGCAGAAAGAGAAGGTGGAGAAAGAGACATAAACTTGCAAGAAGAACAGTGCAGCCTGCTATAAAACTTCATGGAAAGTATTTTGCTGTAACAGCTCCACGGCAACAAACCATCACTGGTTTTGGAAAATGTCTTGAATCAGACTTAAATCTCTCATTTGTCCTCTCTGTGACTATTGATCTTGTCCCGGTCTCCTTCTTTTGTTGCCGTCTTTACAATTGCTGTCATCTTGGACAGTGTGTCTCTCGTGCTATTGTGTAAATACTGATTCTTTCACATTTGGTCACATATGTTTCTAAAATATGTAAATTGAACAAATCTATCAAACAGAACTGGAAGTCTTAAAAGCACCTTAGTGAGGTCAACCAAATGCATATGTTGTGGATTATAGGCTTAAAAACATCAGTTTTCATTATTAATTTCCGTCTCAATATAATAAATATGAGCACTATTGTGAAGCATGAAAGACAGAGGCCTATGGTATATTAACCATATGTGTGCCATAAAATAGGGGTGGCAAAATACTCAATTCCTTGGTAAGTTTTTGCATTTGAGATTTCAGGTGTGTGCGTAGCATTTCACAGAGTCACCTCATCTGTTTTCAGACATCTCCAAAATTCAGACACAGGCCTGTAAAGGTTTGCAGAGCTGAATGTGATCTAAGCCAGCTTGCAGTGGTGTTATGTCTCGTGACAGTTTGCGACAGTCTCCAGAAGCGTGTGTGTTTCAGTGGTGTCAGTCAGTGTTTCAATGTTGTAACGACTTGATTGTAAATATTTAACTCTTGTATTTGTACTTGCTTCTTCTCACTGTCTGGAATCATTCGTGTCTGGAATCATTTTCATACGTTTCTGATTCTGACTGTCTGTTTGTCTGTCTGTCAAACTGGATATATGGAACTGTAATTATTCCACCATACATTCATTGTTAAGTAAAAAGTCAGTTTAGAGGTATACTGGAAAACTACTATACTGGATGCAGGGTGATGCAGGGATGTGCATGTGTCTAAGTGTGTGTGTGGTGTCCTGATGTAAAGTTCGTTTGCCTGAATATTAAACTGTCATTTATTCTTGCATGTAGCTTCATTTTGTGGACACTACAGTCAGTGCACATCAACTAACCATGTTTCTGCCAGAGAGGAGAGTTTCGTCGTCGGTTCTGTCTTTTAAACATGTCGACCAAGCTTTCACTGTGAGGGAAAGAGGCAGAGGAGAGGAGCTTTTGATGGAGGACAGGAGGAGGAGAAGGAGACAAGGGTGAGAGAATAAGACAGAAGATGAGAGTAAAGACCTTTTCACTGATTCTGAAGGAATGGAAGCCATTTTTCAAACAAGAGCCATCATTCTGAAGATTGAGCAGGACAAAAAAATACAGATTTATAAATGATTTACTGTCATGCCCACTCACTGTGCTACCAATAGTGTAATAAAAATCCTTGCTGAGATGTGCTGCGGCTGATCTCAAATGTACCCAGACATACGTCCAGCTAGACAGACAAGAAGACAAACAGGCATAAAATACAGACAGACAGCTTAAAACTGTCAGAATGAAACAATGTGTGTATTGAAATATTGTATAAAATCATTATATTTATCAATAAACTTTTTAAGAAACAAAACTAATTAATGCTGCTATTTTTTTTGCTTTGTCTCCATAGCTTTTATAGCTTAAAATGATTGTTTAATAGTGTAATAAAACTTTAAACGATTTTCATGGTGCATCATAAAGATCAAGCAAGAAGAGTCACAAGAACAGTTTATACTGTTATTTACACATATACAATAAAAGTACAAAAGGGTTGTACATCTATGCCTGCATCCTAAAGGACACAGCCCACAAATAAAGCATAATAATGTGCATATGAAAAAATGTCACAACTATCACTGAACATGTATCATTCCCTTTATTACCCAACTTACAGCTTCTTTCATATTTCCTCACTTCTTTCCCCACTAATTGTGACATTTATTTTCCTTCTCTTACTGCTCACAATAGCATTTTCTCATAACATTTTGGGCATGATATTTAGGAAGGCGTGGATAAGATGGTGCACCACGCCTGTCGCCAGAATAGGTGCAGGTGATTGTGGTGCTGCATTGTAGTCGGATTGGATATATATTCATTACATGAGGTTTGAAGAAGCTTTAAGCACCAGAACAATTTAAAAGAAACAGTGAAGCAACTTTTATCTGTGTTTTTGTAAATTTGTTTTTGTTTTTGACATAACACAGCAAGAGATTTATTTAAGGTTCATGTTTTAGTCATCTGATGTTTATGTGTTGGAGGCCTTGTCGTTATTTATTACTGGTGTTTCTCTCCTTAAAAAGAACAGCCAACTCTTTAAAAGCATAGCAAAGTTTGTCTTTTAGAATAAAGAGACAGTTGTGTTGAGAGAAAACAGTCAATCGTGTATCCCTGTGGAGAACAACAGCCTCCTTCAGGTACTTCAGATAATTTTCTTTCTCACACCTATTCTAATTAACAGAATAAGCACAAGCCAGAACAATTACAGGGTGACAAGAAATTTTCATGACAAGTCCTGTTTTACCTCCTTTTTGAATTTGAAAACTTGAACTGTTTCCAAGGACAGAGTTGCAAGATAGAGTCCAAGAAACTGTTGTTTCTGTTTTAAGACAGGAATCACTCACCATCACTTCAGGTCCAGTTTCACAACCATCCACTCAAAAGTCTGTGACCCATTCTTCAGTTTTTCTGGCCCAGCATTTATTATTATTTTTTATCCATTGCATGGATCAAAGTAAGTCCCGCTGTCCTCATGCAGGCCTAATTTAATTGATTTATCCTCTTAGGGATAATAGATGATGCTTATTGATTACACCGTAGCGGCCGGTTCCTATTCCCTGTCCTCGGCCCAGGGTTGGAGGTTCTGCAGGGCATAAAGGGAGGAGTTATGAGCGCACAGTGGATCCGACACAGCCGATTCGCTGAGGGACTTCTGGAGGGCGGATTGCTGCAGCTGCAGTATGAGACGATTGGCCTGCTGACGCTCCGCCTCCCTCTCTTCGGCTGTCTGTCTCCTGAAAGACGAGCAAACATTTATCATTAATAAAAAAAATAAAATAAAAAATAGAGTTATATAAAATTAAGGGATCTCAGAAAAGGGTCTCGAATTGTGAAAATTCCTATACACTGCAAAACTATTTTTTATTTTGATAGGAAATAAAAGAATTTCTGCAGGGCGTCGTAAAGATTAAAAGGTTTTTCTGAGTGTGAATAATTAACAAAATTTAAAAAAGGATGTCTTTGACTCCGTGTAGTGTTTTTTTACGTACACTTTGAGAATATTTTTAACTTTCAATAATGTTGGAATAAACCATATTTTACGCTTTTACAGAGGTTGGACCAACAAACAGAGAAAATCCCGGTAAAATAATATTAAAGTCGTTATTGTTTGTTACAGTTTATATTTTTCATGCAGTTTTTTGTTCCGTGTCCACGAGGTCGAATAACAGGAAATTACGCGCGGGGTCATCGGTGAAACGAGGAAAGTTTGATTTGTGAACAGGGCGACTTGTACATAACTCTGTAGAAGCACGGTAGTGTCCCTGGTGGACTTTGATGAAATATAGGCGTAATTGTTCAGAAGTGACAACTTAGATTTGAATGTGACCTTTCATACCAACCTCCACTTGGTCCTGCGATTCTGAAACCAGGTTTTGACCTGTGCGTCTGTCATCTTCAGACTCTTGGCCAGAGCTGCCCGCTCGGCGCTGGCTAGATATTTCTGTCGGTGGAAGCGCTTCTCCAATTCGCAGATCTGAACTCTGGAGAAAGAGGTGCGGGGCTTTTTCCGTTTGGGAGGTGTCCGGTTCTGGTACGGGTGTCCTATCCGCCGCGTGACGGCGAACGGCACCAGGGCAGCTGCATGGAGCAGAGAGAGACTGGTGAGTGGAAGATAAGGTTTTACACAGAACCACACAGACTAATTCACTCCCCACTCTGTATGGAAATTCAAGGCCATATATCACAGATATCTGCCCTGTTTGACAACAATTCCCTCTTCAGACTGTGTAGGCCACGTGTGAGAAATGTGAGATGAAATTTATTGTGAAAGATGAGTCTGGCCAAAGTACTGGAAAGAATACAGAAATGAATACTCATCTTAAAATGGTTTGGTCTTTAACAGATCATCACTGTTAATTACAGAGAGGACAGCAGGCGTATTGGCCTATTTGTCTTTTCTTAGTAGATTAAAGGGCCTTTGCTAATAAAAACTCTTATTACTCTTTGGTAAAACAGGATGTACAGCTGCCTTTGTTATATAATGTTTTAACATTTAATGTTTAAACTTTAATCTAACTTTTTGTACAACACATACAACATATTTCAACCTTTATTATTTATAATTTCCATCATTTCCATAATTTATGAAATAAATGTATTGTCAGCCTAGTAGATTATCTTTTTCTGGTTTAACGTAATTTTTGCCTGTTAATAACATTTTTAGATAATTTAACCTCGGCAGACAATTATGACCACGTCGTTTTTGTCTGTTTCTATTTTAAAACAGAGCATAATACCGTTTGTACATCTGTACGCTAGTTTTGTTTATCTATGTTATGAAGAAATGAATTATTCAACTTCCAAAACATCACTGAAGTCAGCAAACAAAGCCCTTAATATTCATCTGTAATCATGTAAACTTTTGTTCTGTTGTATATGTATTCCTCTGTTTTAATCCCTTTAAATCATTAAAATTAAAACATGTCAGTTGACTGTAGACTTTACACATATTTAGCGCAGGTGTTTGTTGTTTCATTTTGTCCAGCAGCAGTTAGTATAATTTTAAACATGATAAAATATTAATTAGGTCTAACAGCTGGCCTACCTGATATCCTGTCCTTTGCGAACCTATTTCCTATCCAGGGGAAGCACAGCCCTCCAAATCCAGGCACAGCGCCCTGGACAGGAGCTGGGGGTCCCGGGGCTGTCATCGGTCTGTGGGCCGGGACTCGAATCACCCCTCGGCTGCCCAGACTCCTGCTCTCCCCGTACGAACCTGAAGCCTCCACCGGAGGCATTATACCGGAGAGGGAGATGGACAGCGCAGTGTAGGAGGGCGCACTGGCCCCGTTCGGGCTTCCTAAACTGTAATAGCCGTCTCCGTTGTTTAAATCGGATCCACTTTGTCTTCCGGTCGTGCGCCCATTTTCTTGCTCTGTACCGGCTCCCAGGATCTGGTCGATGCCGAAGCTGATGGGCTCGTGTTGGGCCGGTTTTGGAGGAGGGCTCGGCGCGCTGGGTGCTTGCTCCATTCTCGTCACTCTCTTGCAAAAAGGACGAAAAACTGAACAAGGTGTTTTCAGGGGGATTTAGAGAAGGGTCAAACTGCACCAAAACTCATCGCCAGTAGAGTCTCCATCGCTGTGCAGTCGTCTGTCCAGACTCCAGCGTGTACTTGTTGTCCCTAACAGGCCTCTTTCAGAGGACTGGGTCCTCTCTACAGGCTGTGGTGAAAGTTTGATGGGCGTTTGGAGAGATGTGACGCTCTGTCCTCCTCTCCCTGCGTCAAAACGCTCCGTCTAGCAGCTCCGTCCTCCTCCATCCCTCTCCACCTTTCATTGGCTGGCATCAGAATGACTGATTGAATGTCAGTGGGGGTAGGCCCACGGTTTGGCACAATAGCCAAGATTTCCCATAACCACGAGCGTCAGTTTGTTATAAATATATATATATATATATATATGGCAAGATATGGCACGTTAATGTGAGTGAGTCAGTGTTTGATGTCATTTTTTATCGTTACGATGAAGGGTAAGGAGCAAGCGACAACTTCATGGACATTTATATTACATATGTAAAACATCGCACCAGACAACACTGAAAACTGTTCATCTGAGCTGTTTGGTGACGAACATGTAATGTTGTATCGTATCAGCCAAACGGTGTTTTGACATTTAGCTGTCAGTGTTCGGCTCGTCACATAAATGTATTTACTATCAGGGCGTTTGGTGACAAATGATATCGTTCGGGGGAAAAAAACAACTTTTTACACACCTTTGGGTCTGATGAATTGATGCTTCTGTTCATTAACACTTTTCAGATTAGACGCAAAGTGCGCATCATTTGTCCTCTTGCAGTCTGTATTATTTGACACATGGAATTCACGGGAATAATAAATTCACCCAAAAACTGGTTGGAAGATATTAGGAAGCGCTTTTTAACTTCAACACTATGCGTCGTGGATATGTTATAATGGAGAGACCAAAAGGAAGAAATGTCAGTCTCGGTTTAAATTCCCTTTGATTCAAAAACGTCAGATCCTTCCACGTCTTATAATCAAAAAGAGACACATATTTATGCGGTTTATTTAACATTCACAGTCAGAGTGGTAACCGTGTTCAGCTCTTTAGAAATGTTGGATTTTTAAGCTGAAACCAAAATGAAGACGTTTTTTTTCACTATTCATAATGCGTCGGATTTAAAGCCTTAAATGTTTCCACTTCATAACTAAATGCAATTCAGTAACACACTTGTTTATTCATGTGGACGTCAAAATTGAAATAACAGACATTTACTTAAAATATATATTCCAGCAGCTGTTAAATATGTCATGCATATTGAGCTAATTGTAACAGAATTAAAATTATAAAGACATGTTAATAACTTTAAACACTGCGTAATTACGCACATCCGTCTCATGAAATGAAACCCGTCACGTCTCTCTTTAAAATAAAACACCGGAACATTTGCAGTGAATCACCAGCACCTATTCAACTTGGCAAAGCCTTATGTGGTCTTATTTGTTCCTGGTACCTAGTGCCACATTAAATGACCTGACAAGGGAAGGCCATGGGCTACTTCAGATAAAGTGTCCGAGCTCTGGAAGCTGCTAACCGCTCAGATTCAATGTAACAGGCGCCCAAAGTGACCGGATAATCTCATTTTCACTAACTTGTCTCTGGGACAGACAAATGCGTGTCGGGTTTGGATGCGGCAGGTGGCTTTTTAGGCTATCACATTACAGCTCTTTAACCAACTAATACCCAGCGTATTCATTTATTGACAGAGGGCTTCATATTTATATTATTTTATACAGTAAGATATATATATACATATACGACATGTACATTAATCATTAATCGTTATCTGTATTTTAATGTCTGATTCATGTAAATTATTAAAATTTATGTGTATGTGTGTTTTCGGCAAAAAATGTATGCGGGCTTGTATTGTCAGTCCATTATTTGAGAAAATGTGATGTCACTGCATAAAATCTTTTAGTAAAAGACAAAAATCGTTAAATAGTCATCTGTGAAGTTAGATGCCACAAAATCAAACGGAAATGCAAAGATGCTGTAGTAGGTAATATATAGGCTGTTTTAAAAGGAGCCACTTTTCGCTCTTCACAATAAAGTTTTATGAAGCAATATGAGATGGGACAGGGCCTGAGGTGTTTGTTTGGCAATATGGACAGACTCTGAGTGTTGGCTGGTTCACCCTGCCATATGTGAGCTCACCGGTGGCTTTTGATGGGGGAGAATTGGTCTGTTATAGCTGTCATCTTTGGACATTTTTATGTTTCTCTTGATGACATTTGCAAAAATAATTCCCCAGCAATGATTATGGAGGAAATGTATGGAATAAATATATATACATTTATATAGATATATACACATATATAAATGTATACAATTGATTTATAACAGCGGTTAATTTTTTGAAGATGACTCGTAACTACACCACAAGTGAATAACTGCTTCTTAAAAATGAATAATTATTGTGTTTTTTTGTTTTTTTTTGCATCCCATTCAGAGCAAAAATAGTCCCTCCAGACTGTACGGACCAGACGGGGTCCCAGTGGTTGCGGATGTTGGGTGTTAGTAATCCGGTGTAATCCAGTGATTATAACTGATATTGACACATTAGCCCTGGCTGACCCGTGACACCGGTTACGCAGAAACACACCGGGAGGACCCCCGTCCACCATTCTGGATTTATAGATGGTGTGAATATTGAAGGCACCATTGGACCTTTTCATTGGTTGATGATTACAACAGAAAAGGTTAAATCGATACCAAGAGTCAACTTAAAAAAAACACCACACGATTTGAGGTTATCTTGTTTAGTCCAAAATATTTGGATAGACTACTGTTTGTAAAGCCCCGCCGAGCAATTAAGATGCGCATCAATCCCCGTTTTTCCACAGGCAACATAAAAGCTGACAGTCTGATTCCAAAAGTCCAAAAAGAAACGACAACAAAAGAGTGAAAGAGTGCGATTTGTTTGAGAAATTACCACTTGATCTGCATAATCGGGGGTCTGGGCTGCAGCTCGGTACCCGGGGGCTGCGTTTTTATTGCGCGTCTCTTCGCCGTTATCAATTTCAGCAGTGCGCCTGACTTTTTAAAAGGGGGACGAGGCCGGCTGCCTCTGAATAATGAATGACACGCTTTTATATTGTCGCTAAAGTGCCCGTGATGTTACAATATGAAAAGGCAGCGGTAAGTAATAGTGCATTTAAAGGGGATGTAGTGTATTATTATGATGTAAAAGAGAAGGAGAGAGGCGGTAGAGAGAGGGAGATGAGTGGAGAGCAGCACCCAGAGAGAGAGAGAGAGATTGTTTTATTACAATAAGAGAAGATGAGTTTGCCTCGCAGCGAAATGGGGACCAGTTAATGAAACTTTACCGCAGCTAACGATTTCCCCTCCCTAGCTCCAAAAACCGCCCTTATGAAATATTTAAACTATTTAATATAGGTAGTATTAAGCTGAAAGACACTGGCATCGGCCATCTGACAACATTTACAAGGCTGTGGATTTTTTAAAGTTGGGTAAACAAAGCTTTACGGCCCGCTTTCCCTCAGCTCACATACAACAAAAGTCGTGTAGTAAATCAAGCTCACATTGAGAACAATATAGTGAAAATGTGTTTTACTGTTGCGAGACTTGATTTAGTCTAATTCACACTTTTCACCATACCACGCAATGCATCTTTCCACACACAGATGAAGCCGTTTATGGGCTCATCCTATCAATATAAGCCTGTCTTGACTATAATGGGAGAGATAGCCTAGCATGGCCCCAGTGTGGGGAGATAGTGTTTCATATTGACATGCTCAGTGGGATTGTTGGATGAGAAGAGAGCAATGGGATCCCCCATCAGGGACTCAGCCAGGACCGTCATCATCCCTGGGCTGTCACTGGACCATTGCGCTGTACTCTGTGTGGACACAATTTATCTGCCAGACACTTAAAACGCAGATAAACCATGTAAAATGTCACTCTAAATGTCAGATATATAGATTTGTAAACCAAAGGAGTTTAATTACAAAACAGGAAGGCTATCATTGTGAATTGTTTTCTTTACTGGAGGAAATTTATATCAGATTTCTCCTAATAGATGACACAATCCATTTTGATTTTTAAATGATCTAGCAGCTGATTATAAAAGTATCACCTTACTTCCAAACACACTTACTTAATAACAGAAATTGATTATTGGAAATCTTCGTGTAAGCAAACAGCAACCAGTAAAGCAACTTTGAGTGTAATCCTCTTGTATAAATAATCAGTCATGTTCTTTGTGAGTATCAAGATGCACATTCAACCACATGAAGATGCCCTGATATGCTCGATATTTGTTTCAGTTAACGTTGCATTCATGTTACACTTGAGGAACAATATGCTTTGACTCTGTGTGTGCGTGTGTGTGAGGGTAGACCATGTTAGCCTGTCTGATGGTTGAATGCACGGCTGCTTCTTCACGCTGGTTAAAAGTCAGGGAGGGAGGGAGGGAGGGAGGGAGGGAGGGAGAGGAAGAGACTGAGGAAGGGAAGTAAGAAACCGCACAGACGTGAATTATAGGGCTGGACGGAGAGCAGAGAGTAAAAACAGGATGAATAGGACTGAGTTGTGAGAGAAAGAGTTAAAGCATTAATGGGGATCATTTGGAGCTGATGATAATTGAAGACATGGCTTGACTTTTGACAACAGGATTCCCATAGCATTGTTTCTTCTTTACATGTGCATGTGGTTATACTTAGACTTAGACTTAGACTTAACTTAACTGTCTTATCTATTCTGAGTGCTAAGTACAAGTTTATCTTCTTATTTTGTGGAGACGTTTTTAGTATGTGATCACACTCAATCATTTCAGAGGGATCTGTCATCAACAAAATGACTGATGTAATTAATAAGTAAGTGTGTGTGCTATTTATTTAATTGCTTATGAGTGATTTGTGTGTGTGTGTGTGTGTGTGTGAGAGAGAGAGAGAATGCCAGTGTGGGTTGTGTTTAAGAGCAGCTGAGTGCTCCTGAATGCCCCTGGTCTTGGCACTAATGTGTTAATTCATTACTGCTTGTAGTCAGTTGCATTGTGTCAGAGCTGTGTTTCCAGTCTCTCTCTGTCTGTGTCCTCTACGCTTCATAAAAGCTGATTATCCTGCATGTGGCTGCCGTTCCACCCATTCTCTACTGACTCTTGACCTCCTCACCCCTCCTGTTGCCTGCCTGCAGGGCGCTCATGCAGGGGAGGAGGGGAGGGAGGGACAGAGGACCAGCTGCCACCAGCCATAGTGCTCTGGTGCCTGGCAGAGGGAGCTACTCCAGCCCCCTGCTTCGCTGGGCCTTCTGGCCCCTCAGGGTGGAGGGGGGGCACCAGCCTCATGCCACCAGCCCCACCTGTCTTGCCCCAGGCACAAGAGTGTGACTGATTGCGCCAACGCTGTGATATACGGTAGTATAATGCTGGATTAACACAAAAATCCAATAACTTTGATCCAATGGGTTTTTAAAATATTATGTATACAACATTCTGTCAGCTCACAGAGTTGCAAGGACTCCTTCATTCATATTTTTTGTACATACAGTAGCTAGGAAATAAATTCAGTTTCACGCACACATGTGCACATGCTCACAGGCACATGGAAACCCACGCACGACTCTACAACCCTCCTCACATACACAGGACACACAGAGGCACTTTACTGTGAGGCGTGAAAGAACGAGAGCTAAGTGAGGCCACTCCAGAGCGCTTTTCTCTATATTGATTTCCCATTATCAGACCCCAGTCCCTGTGGAGTCATTAGTGCTGGGATCAAACAGACAGACAGAGAAGGAGACTAATACCAGTCACTTACACCAGCACAGGGAGATCACCTTACCTCCCTGAGGGTAGGAAGGCCAGTGAGGAGCAAAGGAGAAGAGGAAACGAGGAAAGCGGTGGGGGGGGTAGTGGATGGACGAGTGCAACGGGCTAACAGATGGAGACAGCAATGTGTAGAGTGAGGAAGAGGAAGGGGGGGGTTCAAAAGTGGAACGTTCATGGGCAAATTGTAGACACTTTTTGATCACTTTATTCAACTGTTATGTCTGTTCTTGCTCTCTTGTTTCAGCTGAGCCTCTGCACTGCCTAAAAAAACATACTTGCCTTTCGTTATTTCTCAATTCAAGTTCTCATGTTTTTACAGATGGGTGACTTTTCTCTTTGTCCAACCTCGTAAAATGTAGCCAATATAAGTCCTCGTCCTCCTCTGTCAATAATTTTATGGTAAAGATGCAATGATGAATGGTTTTCATGTAGCCGGCAGCTGTCCCCACACCAGAGAGAGACAAAGAGAGAGAGAGATGGGGAGAGAGAGACACAGGAGAAAAGAGTGGAAGAGGAATATGAAATGTGAGATACTCATTTCGGTCCCTTGCTTCATAATTTCTGTGGATGTATTTATTCTCTATGGATTCAGGGGGAACAATGAATTTGTAGTATGAATCAACACCATCCATCTTCCTCACTTCTGCCTGCCACTGAGCCCTGGAAGTGGCGGTCAGGCTTTACTTCACACACGTAGCTCAACACACACTGATGCACACTAACACACACGCTGCTCAGGCGGGGGTGACCCTGGCCTGACCCCCCTGCTGACCCCCAATCTGTTCCCCAACCTCACACCATGAGAGACCAGGGCACACTGGGATAAGGACACACACGCTCAAAGACACACACGTACACACACACATTGGCATACTGTACAATGTGTGATCTGATGAATATCTCCTCAGACAGTACCATGTGTGTCAGCAGCGTGCATGTGGACAGTGTGTGTATGTGTGTGTATGTCTAAGTGTGTGTGGTGCCTTACCCTCTGCCCCCTCCCACTGGTGTTAATTGATTCTTGGTGCGCTTTGCTGATTGGTGTGAGGACCCCTAGAGGCGGGCCCAGTCTCCACTGATGCCCCCTTCCCATTTGTGTAACAACACACACACAGACTTGCACGTACAGTACACACCACACAGATATACAGTATATGTTAAGTTTCACTCTCTCTGTTTCTATATCTATACAATACATACCGTATGTCCGCAAACTGTCTGTAGCACATGTTGATTGTACATGCACATGTGAGAAAAACACACACACACACAAAAACACACACACACCCATGTCTTTCAGGGGGTTTTCACACCCTGGTAAAGAGGAAGCTGGCTAGCTGACACGAGCAGATTGTGGATCATATGAGAGGATCCACATAGGAAAAAAAAAAATTAGTGTCTTAGAGGTGATTCATGAACAATGTAGGTGGGTCTAGGTGTGTGTGTGTGTGTGTGTGTGTGAGAGAGAGAGAGAGAGAGTGTGAAGGAGAGAGCCAGAAAGACAGTAAGAGAGATGAATCTCTGGTTATTAATTTCCAGCCGCGGCCCCTGGGTGAGATGTTAATATAGGGCTGATTGTGACTAATTTCTTATTAATTGCCATCAGCGATTACACAGTGGCCAGTAATGTGGCTAATTTGTTGAAATGAATTTGGTTTTCTGAGGAATTTTAATTGCTGCAGGTGGGCACGCTCTCGCTTTTGTTTTTCAGCAGGAAACTTTTGAAGTTGTGCTGCTGCTGGATGTAAATAGCATCAGTAATATTGTGTGAACTATAGCAGTATAGCACGTCAGTAATGTCTGTGCATATGTACACATATGTGCGCAAGTGTTTACTTGTGTTTCTGCCTCTGTCTGATGACATGCACACAAACAAATCTTTGCAGCATCATTGTAAATGCCACTGAAATGTTATTCATCAGGGTAATGCAGCCTCCTACTTTCATATATCGCTAGACGTTCATGATCATTACAGTGGGGACAGAGGGACGTTTAAGTTGTTGCCTTTGTTTGTTGAATGTTTATAGCTTCTGTTAGCACAGTCTCAACGACCACTGAGGAACCAGTAGATACAAAATCCAAATCCCCCTATAAAAGAGGAGATGCCCTCTGGGCAGCCATAGCTCATAGTTGGCCTGATTTAGTGGCAGCCAGGAATCTGGGCTTGAATAAAGACAGAGAGTGAGGGCAGAGTGGGAGAGAGAGAGAGAGGGAGAGAGAGGAAAAGATAGCTCCCTGTGTGATAAATAGCCCCGGCTCTCTCTATTGCATTAGCCGTCCGGGCCGATAGATTGCGAGCCCAATAGACCCAGACGTATGCGATTGGTTTCTCATATAAAAGTTGCATATTAAATTCCTTCACAGGACTGTGCCCCCCAAGCATGAAGGAGGGAAGGAAGAAATGGGAGTTAAAAAGAAAAAAAGTGTAGAAAGGAATGGAAGAGCAAGAAAAAGCCTTTTTATGAGAGGCGAAACGAAGGCAGAGAGTTGGGGAAGGCGGAGAAGAAGGGGGAAAGATAATGGCAGGAGAAAAGTAGCTTGATGGTAGAAAAGACAAATGGTGATGTCATGTATTTAATAAGTCCGTGGATATTGGGCGATGAGTGCGACCGTACGTCCATTTAATCAGTATTGCTTCCCAATGAAGATTTCTCTCTTGTTTTGTGCTCGCTCCCCCCTTCTTCTGTTCTCAGCCGTTCTCCACATGCTAACGACCTCTCTAATTGTTTCCAAGCTCATTAAGATGCTGATGTTTTAATAGTAATTAATCCGTCATTTGCCTACATGCAAACACGGGCCACTGAGGTTTGTTCATCGCTGTTTCAATACACTGATAATGCAGTAGCCTAGTCAAAAGAGACAATATCCTGCTAATTTAGCTCATCACTGTTAATTGGTTGTTAAGTGCCTTTAATTACCAAGCAGGCTTTGGGATTTAGGTCGGCAGAAAAAGGGGGGTCGCTGTGATTGTCCCTGCCGGTCTAATGCATCTTTGAAAACTGCAATAAATGACCAAAGGTTGAAAAGAGACTCACACTGACCCTGTTCTGTTTTCTATCTCTGCTGTTTTCTATCTCTTTATTTCCTTTCTTCTTTTCTTTTCTTTCCTCTGTCCTCCTGTCCCATCCTCCATCTCTGTCTCACTCCCTATCTCTTTCTCCAGATATTATTAACTCATTAAGTTTTTTTCATTATTTTTAATAAAAGATGAGTTATGGCTTTAGCCTCACTGTGGCAGCATCCCCCCACCCCCTTCTCCCCTTCCCTCCTCTCTCCCTTTCCTTTCAACCATTTACTCCCTCCCATCCTCCGCGTCATCCCTCCATTTTCTCTTTCCTTCTTGGCCATATTGTACCTCCGTCGATATGTTTGACCCCTGTACTGCAATTTCTGACCTCGGTGTTACTGGTTGCAACCTTCTGTCCATCTTCTTTGCTTTCACCACAGTCACTCACATCTATCAATCATCTCTCTTTCTCATAGCACTGAGCAGTCTTCAGATGGCATTCATAAGATTTATGATTCATGATTCTCTCTCTCTTCTGTGTGTGTGTGTGTGTGAGTGTGGGTGAGAGAGGGAGAATATGGAGAAGGAAAAGAAAAAGAGAGAGACAAAGACAGACTGGAGAAGGAGAGGGGCTTGTCGATGACACAGTTGAATAATGACAATATCCATGATTGATAGCTTATACAGAGTCGTGTACGCTTCTCTGTATATGTGTGTGTGTGTGTGTATTAGTGACAGAAAAAGAATTTACTGTATATGCTCAGTTTTTCCTCGCATTCATTTGGTGTTAAAGAAGCAATGATAAATGAGTTTCATGTACTTTGAGCTGTTAGTGGTCACTCCTAAAAAGAGAGGGAGTCAAAGAGAGTAGCCAATGATCAGAATTACCAAGAGACGCACGATTTTATGTAGGAACAGAGGTACTCGAGGAGACGAAAGCGTAATAAATGTCTTTCAGTTAGAGAGGACAGTTGTTATCCACTCTGGTTTTCATCCATGAAAATGCTAAATTAGATTTTTAGTGCATCAGATAGTCATTTACTTTACACTGTGAGTGAGATTTTTTACAAGTCATTTCATTGATACATCTGGATTTGTAAATGCTACATGGACCTTAGTTCTATAGTGTTCTTCTTAATAATTTACCTCTTATTCATCCATTCCTACACACATTGCTACACACTGATGATGACAGAGCTGCCCCGGGGAGCAACTTGGGGTTCAGTGGCTTATAATTGTTCGAAAAAACACATATAATCATTCTAATGTTCTGTTGACACAATGAGAGGTGTGATACGTTTCCTTTTGAAGCATTCTCTACCATCTCATTAGTTATGAAAAACATTATCAATGCATTGGTGTTATCACATTTGTATGATCAGATATCTGGTCTGCAGTAAACAAGACAGAACTTGATAGACTTCAGCTAGTCCACTATAAGGCTGCTAGATTCATGTTAAGATGTTCAAATTATACTAATATTGATGAAATGCATAAAAGCCTTTCTTGGTTTCCAGTAGAAGTTAAATGTTGTAATGGTTTACTCTCATTCATTCAAGTATCCTGATGAATTACACAATTATTCTACTAAGTAACTGTTATTTAGTTGTTACTCGTCCTGAAAGTAATTTCTTAAAATGCTCATGGAATATCTGCCGCACGTCAATTCAGTTCATATTTCTACTTTTAATCAATATATTCAAATGTATTTAAAATCTATTTTAAATTCTATTTAAAATTCTATTTTAATTCTATTCAATGTACATATTGAATATTCATATTCAGTATTCAAATAGTGTATTGTACATATTTGAAGTTGGTTGGTTTTAAATGATTTATTGAGCCCTGTGAGGTCATATTTATAGGAGCATTTCCTTGACACACTGATAGCTGAGACCTAATTTCAGACATCATTTGGAAGCTCAGCTCATTAAAAAACATGAATAATTAGGAGGATAAACATTTGTCCTAGAACACACTCATGTTTGTCTACCATATTTTATAAGGATGCTCAGTCCTTATACATTATATGTCACTTGATGTACCTTCCACTCTCACACATGGAAAAGATTGTCAGTGCACTGTGGCTCTCTCACAATCATCACAATTGTGACAGAGAGATATCCCATGTCTGAAAAGGGATTATGTTTCCAAGAGCAATTGCCAGCAATAAAGTTACAAACCCTTCTGTTCAATGAATTTGTCCCGCACACAGGCACAAACAAGGAAGTGATGTCGCGGAATTGCCAGTAATAAATTTTGTTAAGAGCAATCACAAACTGAAAACGGTGCGTGAGAGCAATGCTATGGTTTATACTCTAAAAAATTATGATGAATTAAATATGATGTAATAGTGAAATTCTACATTTTTCTACAAACCTGCAAAAGAGATGGTACAGAAACAGTAAATGTATGCATAAATTAGTCCATTTTACCTTCAGTAGAAGTGAGTGAGACATAAGCAAATATTTGGTATAATGTGACCGTACCTTTACTCAGACTTTAGTCATAGGAGCTTTGCTTAGAAATGAAGCTTTGCAGTAATTTAGGAGGAATGATCAATTGCTTATATGAACTGTTTGGATTTAGCTGTTTCATTCATTATATTTGGCCTAATAAGGCATAATCTGTTTAACTTCTGGCTTACTTGTAACGTCCAGTCTTGTTCATACATGTGCAAATGTTCTTTACTGTATACATGGGAAGTTCCCACTGTCACCCTGCTAATTCCTAATGTTCTTCTTTATTTAGGGTTAGGACCTATTGTTGTTTTGCAGAGCTCTCATGTTAATGTACATGCTTACATCTGTCTTTCATTCTCTACCATTGTGTGTTTGTGGTAGCAGCTCTCTCTGCAGAACCCTCTGTGCTGCTTGGATGCTATTAGAGCTTCCTTAAAGAGTAGAGCTATCTGTGACAAATCTAACTATATAACCATTAGCTGTGAATTGTTCGGACTTTAGAGTCTTTGACTGTGTATTTTGTCCCTTGTATTTTACAGGCAGTCTAAATAAAAATAAGTGTTTTGATGGGTTCAAATAGGATGTAAAACCTCCATCATATACACTTCTGCGTCATTCCTCGAAGGAAATGGCTGCAAGTATGAAGATGTTTAAATGTTACTATGGCAGTGGTTTAAGGCAATGTTGTAGCTGTAATGAATTGTATTCAATGTACTGTTATTCCGTACAAGTCGTACAGTGATTTCTGTATCATACCACATGATAATCCCATCCATACATAAGTATAGACCATCTGTATTACCTAGAAAATTGGTAATATTGACATGTACTGTTTTATAGTCTTTATTGGTACCGTATGAATGTACTGTAATTTTCTATTTTACAGGAACAGGTCTTACCATTTTTTTATTCCTTAGTTATTTTTATATTCTCATACAATACATAAATTTGCCAGCATTATGCCACTGAATGAATAACTATATTTAAAAAAAAGTCTTCACCGACACTGTTTGCATGCACATGAAATATCACGCATTTCAACATTTTTATGCATTTTATAAAAGTGAATTTATCATCTTTCCTCTTCAGATGTTGTGAAACATCCGTTTTAATTAGAAGTCCATGTACTTTGTTGAAGTTGTGATCCTTTGTGTTTCCACTGGAGTGCAGTCTTGAGTCAGCATAAAAAAAGTATAGTTCATGAGATTGATGACCAGCCAGTTAATTGCCTGGTGTCATTCAGTCTTTCAGAGCTCCAGCACCAACCACAGTTCGTTACAGAGCATGTCACGTTTCCCAGTGGAATGGTTGGATGTGTTAATGACTGATTGTGTTGGGCAACTTGAATTTTAACATCGTCCATGTAGAAGCATCTTCATTTGATCAGTCCTGCGTGGATTGAGGCAAGCTGTGTACGTACATTTGGTTCTTGCTGATGACTTGTGCGTTGCTGGGATCCTGTTTTCTTCTATTTCTATTAAATTATGGATAGTATGATTGCTAACAAAAAAGACACAAAAATAGGGTATCGAAAGCTTGTTTCACTGTTCAGTCATTTTGGGTTAAACATATGTCGGTAGGAAAGAATTATTCAGTTCATCATTGTGGTGATGAGTAGATTAGGTTCTGATCGTGGCACAGAGATTGAGCCAGTTTGCTGTACAAACATTCACATATAATACAGGGCTGCACTTAAATATTTTTTAGGAGGTAGGATTGGTGTTAGATTTTAAAAGGTGTGTGCACATATGTAAGAACATTGCTGGACTGTTAAAAATGACACACAGTTAAACATTTAGTAATTGTGTTGGTCAGTAAACACAGTGAAACATTGAAAAAGATCATGAGAGTTACAATAAACATGCTTCATAATAAATCCAGTAAAGCATATTTAAGCGTCCTTGATGTTCTACAGTAGATCATTGACTTGCTGTGGTGTTTGCTGCAGAGAAATCCTTTCCCAATTCAACATAGTATCTGTAAAATGAGGATTCCATTTTTTTAAAACATTGCGAGGCATCCTTCCTTTGTTTTTAAATCCATCTTCTATGATAAATATCTTGTAGACTGCATCTTAGATTGCAATAATATCATAGTTGACATACACGTTTTTCACTTTTTAGTATGTTAACTTTTAAAATACAAGTACTAGGCAGCAATTCTAGTGACATCATTATCACATACAGTACACACATACACTATACATTAACATTCTTGGAGAGTTCTTTGTGTATGGGATTTACTGTTATTGTGTGGTTGTGTGTTAGCACAGCATACATTGTTCTGTATCAGATGCACAATGTTCCAATGCTGTAGAGTCTTTACAATGTACAATCAAAATACTACTGTATGTGGCTTTGTTGCTTATGCTAATACACATTTTACAAACATGTACATACAAATAGCAAACCAATTAGCTGATACTGTTCACAAGGGATAAAAGAGAGAGCACAATATGAAACTGGATAATGTATCTCCTCTGTTCTAAAATCAAGTTTCTAATAAGCAAATGGCATGATGCATAGTGGACCTGTGCCACATTTAATTTGTTCTGGGGCAGATGTGTGGTCTAGTGACCATAGAAATGTCAGTACGTACAGTACATCTACTTACATGGTGTATTTTGGATGCTTCTACTGTGGCACAGAAGGCTTCCAAATAGAGGGAATATAAATCTTGGTCCATCTTTTTGTACATTTAGTGTGTTTCCTCCTCAGGGTGGAGCCACCACAGTGTAGTGAACACAGCATCCACCTCACCAACACAGTCTCAACACAATCTAAGCCTATAGAAAGGAATGGAAATGAAAGTAGTAAGACACATTTGAGTTTGTGTGACTGATCAGTTTTTGTGTTTTAGAGTAAGGAAGACACAGGATATCATTTATGCAATTATATGTTGAGAGGGCGGTGTCACCTAAACTGACAAGGTTCTGGTGAACTTATTTTTTCATGCTATTTGGCACATTATGAGTCAGTGTTGTAGAATCTGTGGCTGAGTTGGATGTGAAGCTTCAGTTTACCTCTCATTGCCATTGACATCTGTAGCAGGGGTTCCATTTACATATTGGTTAGTTGCTGCGGTTGTCCTGCTGTTCATTTCTTGAAGCACGACAGTCTGATCTGTTAGACCTGCCCTGCAGGTGACAGGGGTGTGACCACACAACAGTGTCACCTCTGTAAGCTGCTCTCTGGCTGGGATATGAGAATATAAGAAAGGAAAAATAAAAACAGGAGAAACTGGGGTCCACTCATAAATGAAACTGATGAACTTATGAGCTTGAGTATTGTGCACTTTTACCTGCTGCTATATTTGGAGACGACTGTCGGCTCCTCCACCCACTGTAAATAGGGCATCGACATCTCAGTAGGTGTGTGTACGCTGACCTGAAGTCCCTGTTTAGAGCTCCATAGAGAATAGGGTTGAGGGCTGAATTGGCATAACCCAGCCACAAGACAATTTGAAACTCTGGTACTGTGCTAGGGTCTGGATGCTCTTTTAGGCCCAGCACTGTGAACAGGATGAAATAAGGGAGCCAGCATACAACAAAAGCCCCAATTACTGCTGCCAGTGTGACTGTGGCTTTGTGTTCCCGCAGAGCTACTGCTGTAACGTTGGAAACCACAGTGGTACTGGTGGAAGGATTGTTCCTGCTGTTGTAGCTTATCACACAAGTGGGTCGGGCACTGATAATGCGTTTTGCCTGTGCCCGTGCAATGCGCAGTATTTGGAGGTAGGTCCAGCACATTGCCACAAGAGGCAGATAGAAAGTGAGAAGTGAGTCAGTTAGTACATAGGGTCGGTTCAGTTCAAAACGGCATTTCCTCTCTGGAGCCCAAGGCCCCTGGTTCTGCACTGTCCCATTAACAGTGTTCCACCCCATTTGGATGGGCAAGAAAGACACAGCCACAGACACTGTCCAAACACTGGCCATGGCCACAGCAACTCTCCATGGCAACACCAGTGAGGCATATCTAAGAGGCATGGTCACTGCCAGGTAACGGTCCACGCTGATGGCCAGGAGGGTGAGGATGGAGGCAGTGCACAGCATGACGTCCATGGAAATGTAGAAGTTGCAGAAGACCGCGCCAAGAGGCCACTCAGTGTTGAGCTGGAGGAGGGCGGAAAAAGGAAGGACGAAGAGGCCGAGTAGCAAGTCTGTTACAGCCAACGACACAATGAAGCAGTTAGTGAGGCAGCGGAGGCGTCGAGAGGCGCATACAGCCAGGCACACCAGCACATTACCACCGACAGTCAGAAGGATGAGGAGGGAGAGGATGACACCCAGCATCACTTTTGACAACATTATCGCTGAAGCTTCACTGGAGGCAAACGGATGACATCATGACTTGGGTTTTATGTGAATCATTGTTAAGTTTTAAGTTACGTGAGTTGCTTTTTGCAAAGATGACCTTCACATAAGACTTCAAAAGACGCTCATATATAATATTAATAAATATCTTCAGAGATTGTCTATGTGCTCCCATTTATCTAATCTCAGTTTCTCCATGATCAAGTATGATTTAAGATCTTGGGCACATATGATCCGTGTGCATCCCCCACTTTCACAATGTTACTGTTGCCTTAGCTACTAATTTACTTTTTATTTATACTTTTAATTTACTTTACTGTTTGCTGTTCATTTTGGGCCTGAAGCCTTTCAACCCGATGACCTCACTCTTTCTATGTGACTTGAAAAAAACAGAGCTCCCATTCACAGTCTTGACATTATCTGTCAAAAAAACATTTGCAAGACGTTGACCAACATTTGTCTCTTGACAAATGTTTCTACTGAAAATTGTAAATCACCACTGTGTTTGTTGGCTGAAGTGTCTGTGAGGGCTGTGGAACTGCTTTCTGTCTGCATAGCTTATTCATGGTGGTCTGTGGGATCGTTTCACCATCTTCTATGACTGTAGTGACACCTAGTGGAAAGAGATGGGGAACACAGTTAGTCACTGGCACAGTATTTCTTAGGGATTCATGTATTGGGGCATTAAACAGCAAAGAGCAGTTACTTTCTCCTGGTCTGATTAAAAATGTAACTTACTATTTGTTGCTGATTTATTGCAACGTCTGTGGTAGATTATGTTAATTTAGTTTATATGCATTAAAACTATTGAGCTCTAACAACCATAAATGGTTGAAGCTAATAAGAGGATGTATGATAAATTCAGATGACAAAGTGCAGAGACAGTATATTATCAGCGGATGTGTGTTGTTGTGTTTATGTCTAACTGTCTGTACAGATGATGTACTGTATATTTGGGTGTACTGTACATGGACACTTTCCTGCTTTTTGGATTAATATAGTACATTAAATTATAACAGGATAAGATGAGTTACGGCTGCGAAGTATGAAAGACTAACTTGGCATCAGGTTTGTAATAGCTGCAATAAAACAATAAATTAGCGACTGCTGACAAAATGACACACAGTTTGATGGAAAACTGTCTTTGGAACAAGTAAACTGTGGACATTTTATTCTCTAATAACGTTCCAATGAACTGTGCAATGACATTAAAAGATTTATCTCGACTATGTAACTAATTTCTGAACGGTGACGAGCTGCGGCTACATGTGACAATTACAGGACAAATGTTAAAACTGAATGTAAAACTATCAGGTCAATGCACTGACTCATGAACGCCTATCACATATAAATATCAAGCTAAAGTTTTCAAAGATTAGCTAATATAAACCACCATACGCTCGGGGTCATACCAGACCAAATAAGGCTGTAACAACGAAACCAGAGAGTACACTCAATGGAGCTGTCTTTAATTGCTCATGTCTTCAACTATACAACTTACATAGTTAATCCAGGCACAACACTATGTATCAATGCACTACAGCGGCTTTTTAAATGCATGATACAAAGTACTATATTTGTAAGTGCTAATTTTCTGTTATGTTATGGCAGCCATTTTATCAATAAAACAAGCATCACAGCTGCAACTTTAGGCAGTCAGCTCATCGGTTTTTTAATCCATCTATGATAAAACGGTAAACAATGATGGATGAGCATGCTTATTGTGGACACAGTATTTGTTCAACAAAGTAGAAGATGTGCGACTGTGTACTGTCTCTGAGCAAGTAGTGAAATATCATGATATATATAATGTTCAGTGTGTTAAATGGAAATGGTTATTAAAAGTTTTAACTGGGATGTTGAAAGTTGCTCTGCTAAATATAATTAAAGCTAAAGAAGAGATTAAATGAATATAATAAATACAGTAACAGTTGCTTGATATGATGGATAAATACAATTTAGCTAGTTTGTAAAGTTATTTTTCCTGAAGTACTTATGAAAAAAATCTTTTCCTAATGCATGTTGACGATTTTGTTGTTTTTTTAAATAGACCTTGTAAAGAGAGTTGCAGAGATGTTATTTGTCCTCTGTGAACTCATTCAGTACTGGCATGAGTTTATAATGTGTGGTTAGTGGAATGAGGGTAACTGTTTGATAAGTGAGAGTGTGTGAGAGAGTGTGAGTGTGGAGTACATGCGCTTGCGTCAGTGGGTGGTGGGTAATGTTTGCTCGTCTATTTTCTCTAACACTCTAATGGATATTGGGACATTTGCCAGACTTGGTCCAGAGCCACTCACTTATCACCTCCAAAGAGAGAGAAAGACGTCAAGAGATGGACATAAGTACTGGCTTCACATGAAGATGAGAAGAAACAAAATTTGAAAATATAATGAAAAAAAAGACAGAAATAAAGGTTTTAATTAAATCTGGGTCCACAGAAACCAGAACCACATATCTAATCTTTCAAGTCTTGTAATCTTCACTTCTTTGTTCTGTGGACACATTTCTGTCACTGACTCACTGCTTTGAACTACATCCAGAGCAAACACTGATAACAGTCACTAGCGCATGAAGTGTAGCTCTCAAATGCACATTACACTGCAGTACTTCCATGTGACAGAACCCCAACGGACTCTCTGAGATAACAAATTTCAGCTATTTTCATCATTAAAATATGTCCCTCTCACTGTCAGTCACTTTCTTGCTTTGTCTCTCTCTCACTAACTCACACACTTCCACACACCTGCACACACAGACGCAGACAGCTGGAATGAGGCTTGGCTTGGATCCAACATTGGCTTTTGAGACGTATATTGCAGCCACTAGATATTTTTCAACAAGGATAAGTTTGTCTCAACCATGGGACTCCCATTTATCTAATGTGGTCACATACTTGATATCTGCCCGTCATTTACTTTTCCCAAGTACAATTGTGTGTGTGTGTGCGCATGTGTGTGTGAGAGCGTACAACCGTATTCGTTTCCTGTGTTTATTTTTGCATAAATATTTGTGCTTTTAATAAAACAATTAATATACAATCGCCCAGTCACTTATCAAGAAGCACCATACTTATTTAGCACAAGTAAGATGCAAATGACTTGCATGCATTTTTATTTTATTAAGGCCAAGACTAGTTACAGTAAAAAATCACAGCCATTCACCTTAATGTTGACAAGAAATACCTCTACAGTAAATAGAGCATAGCTCACTTAGACAGTGTGCTACTTTATTACTGAACATCTGTTTTCTTTCACACACTTCTCATTACTTGTGCATAATGGAAAACAACGGTGAGTGTCAGTACATCTACATTGTACATTTCCCTCGGGGATTAATAAAGTGTTTTGAATCTTGAATCTTGAATCTGTATATATAATTACAGACGCACAGATGCATGCACATGCATATACATATCTGTTACCCTGCGTGGACCCACTAACATCCAAACCAAAACACATGTCTTAGTAATGGATTTTGGGGACTGTAATGGATTGTAAGAACTGCTGAGTACTGTGTTATCACAGGATGTAAAGCCTGCCCTCCTTTCTGTGGGTTTTTGCGGGAGAATGTGTTATGTTTCCAAGAGACAACAAAGGGATGCATGTGTGTTTTGATTTTGACGACAATAGGTCCATCCTGGGAATATATTATATATATGTGTGTGTGTGTGTGTAACTCGGGTGACTCCCAACAGCTGGTGGACACTACATAGATGAAATATTAAGTTATTGACATTTAGAGACTCCCACACAACTGCACAGCCTTGTCCCTTCTGTTCCAAAACACAAATCATATGTGCTGGAAAGGCTTCATTCTGCCCCATCTAGACTTTCCTTTACTCTGTAAGTGGTCTAGTGAAAAGAGCCCAATTTGGGTATTGATGAAAGGCAGGCAGAAAAGAACCAGAAACAGTGGCTCTTTACCACACATGGTCTGAGCTCAGAGATGATTAATGTGGTTATTTGCCTCTCAGCTGGGACTCGGTGTCTGAAATGTGAGATTCTCTAAATACCAAGTGCTCCTTCTGCTACCTTTCTTTCACCAGCCAGATGTGTCTTTATAGAAATAAATAGATAAGGAATATCTGCTCTTCTTCAGGCCAATGAGAAACCAAAGTAATCATGTGTTTTGTAACCAATGTAAAGTAATGTGTTATAAGTTATGTATATTATATTTACACAAAATCAGGAAATGGGTTAATTTTACCATCTAAAATTACTGCATATTGGTATATGTTGTGATTACATTCATATTTTTAGACAGTTGCTACAGACTAGTCATGGAAACAGGAAATAACTCATTCATTCATTCATTTACTGAGTCATTTATTCAGTTTGTAAAACTTACAGTTGGTGTATGGTAAGATGCACTGAGCGAAATCACTTGCATTGTCTTTGCAATCCTGCAGAAATGTATGGAGACACATGTGGCAACAGCAAATTACATGGAATGACTACATAATTATATGTTCCGTCAGTTACAGTGGGACCAAAAGAAATATATATTTAAATATACAAATATATTTTTTTTTACTCTAGATTTACTTTATGTAAAGAAAATTCAGGAAATTTCAACTGGTACTAGGTCAATAAACATTTTATTAGTGGGGACTATAATACTGTAAAAGCATACAGATGTTCAAAGCAACATTTGACCCTGCACACAGCGTCCATCAGAGCAACATAATGCAATCAGACTTCTCAATGCTCCATTTATACTAATATAATTCAATTGAGAGCCAAATACTTGGCTCACTCACTTCCTCTGCTTTTGCAAAGCAATCTATAGCAGTCTACATATTTATGAATGTGCAGATGCCTGTGTGTGTTCTTGTGGGTGGATCATTACTGTGTCTGTGTCTGGGAGTCTGTGTGTGTGTGTGTGTGTGTGTGCGTGCATATATCTGCCTATGTGTCTGTCTTCCTGTTTGTCTTTGTCCTTGACAGGGAGACCCACAGAGAGGAACTGGAGGGAGAGAGGGAAATGGTTTGGGATGGGGTTGCTTGGTAACAGTTATGTGTCCTGACCAGTGGAGGGAAGCTGTGAACTCTTGGCGAAGCGTGAAAACGAAACACACAAAGTGACAGACACAGCTGCGGTGAGGTGCACAGACAGGCAGATAGACACATAAAATATGCATAGACAGTAACAGCATGCATTGCAGTGGCACACATACACATAAATGTAGGTCGCGTAGGGATAATTGATTACTCCCAGTGTGTCAGTCTTGAACTGTAACACATCTGTATTGGAGCTTCTGTAAAGAATGCTCCAATTTAATATATGTCTACATAAGCACACACACCTGATATTTCCTGTAGCCTACAGTTAGACGTTCCATGAGCTCGTAAAAGTTTTCTCTGAGCTGCTCGGCGCTGAAAATGGTTCACTGACCAAGTCATGACACTTAACCACATCCTGTCACTGTTCTGCTGGCTGCTTCAGTTAACACAGACGTCGCAAAATCACCCTCTTAGTTTAAGCTATGTACAATTGTATAACATTTTCATAGTAATAAATGTCCTTTTACCTAGTTTGTGGGCTGCTGCCACCACAATTGAGCTTATTACCCCTTTTTCAATTTCCATTTTAAGTGATATCAGATAGCACGTCCCCATAGAAAATTGTTTTTGCTTTTTGTTGTTGTCATGAACAGCTTCTTTGGAAGCAAACACAAGACAACAAGGTGGTTAACATTAGCAGTTTCATCTACTGTGAAATAAAGAGTTCTACCTACAGAAACTAAAACCTTATTAACATAAAAGCTAAGGAAAATTACACCATAGTATTGACCAGATTATTTGAGTAAGTATCAGATGTGAATAGGAAAATTCATTAATAATCAGGGATTTTGTGAACTGTGAATATTTGTATTACAACAAACTCATATTTGTATCTTTACAATAGAATGAGGAAATGTAAAAAAAAAAAGGTAGTACTACTTCCTTTGACCTTTTTGTGTGAACTGTAGGAGAGTTCATTCTAGATTTATATCTATATTTCTTGTTTTTATGTATTTGTATAGATTTTTCTAACTGTGCACATCTGTCAATGTGTTATTAAAGAAATTCACACAATTGGTTTCAAATTATAGTGGAAAGGTGAAATTGTTAAAATGTAGACCTTCAAAGTATGAAACAAATTCAACAGTGGGAAAAGATAAATTTGTGTCAGCATACACACACTCACATATACACATGAAAAAATCTCACTTCCTCATTTTCAGAATGGATTAAATGACCTCTTGTACATTTGTCATTGTCTATAGTTTACATACTCACACCAGGTTCATGATTTACTCAGTTGAACTCTCTGCAACCATAAGCTATAAATCTGAGTTAAAGTTACACAATTCAAAACTAAATAATTTCCCTGCAGCTCAGCTGACAAACATTCACAGCAAGAAGTTGTGAAGCTGTGAGTCTGTTTAAGGTTAAGGTCACCTGTCATTCACCTTACAGATAGTTTTAACATGTATTTTACATGTGAGACTTGACATGAAAATGTTGAAAATTCTCAGCTGAAACTGACAAGTGATTAAAAACAAATAGTGGTAAAAATAAACTGTGCTTTTAATTGTATGTTTGACAGATATTAAATTAGCTCCATTCATGTTTTTTATATTTCTAAAATTCGTAACTTCTTTTTGACTATGGAAATGTGCACCAGTAGATCAGTGCAGACTAAAATAAATATTGAGTCAAACTCAGTTATGCTGTCACACCACAAACACAGCTGTAGTCCAGACACAAGTCATTCAGATTTGTGTCATATTAAATATATTTTAACAAGGACAAAGCAGGAATTTATCAACTTACCTCTGTGCTGTTTCTCTTTTTCTGTGACGACTGCCTCTGCTGCTCTGGACTGCTCCCAGAGTGACGAGACGTACACAGTCTTGCTCACAAAGTGTGTGTTTGTGTGTCTAATGAGTGCAGAAGTGTGTGTGGGAAAGAGAGGGAAGAGAGAGAGAGAGCAAAGGAGCAGCAGTCACTCACATAGCTCTTTCTGCCTCGCCCACTTTTTCTTACACTCTCTTTGTGTCTCCTCTTCTCTATCTCTTGAGGGTAATTTGCTTTTGTAATTATTTTAATAGCTCTTTTGTTCTGCTCAACAAACTGTTGCCTTTGGAAGCTGTGCTGTGCCACCTGAATGATTGCAACCTGTTGCATTAAGCCCTAATGGAAACAAAGTCTGGTTTGCAGAGAGACACAAGAAGGAATGGTATTCATACATGCATTATGTTGTCTTTAAGATTTTTTCTCATGCACATGCCTCTGTCCTCTAAACTTTATACAGTTTATTAATTAAGGAATTCTTTAGAGCTTCATGGATGGATGGCTCTTGGGTAAGTCTCTGAGAATTGGCATCAGTTGGACTAGAGTGATGTCAATGACCCAATAGGTCACACAGATTTCTGGATCTTTCTAACCTTTCTTTGGCCTCTGCTGCGGCTTCTCTTTCCTTTCCAATGTCGATGCATCTTCTTGGCTTCAGCTTAACATTCATATGTCACTATCACTTCTCTTCTCATAGCTTTTGTCCATTTTTGCTTCCTCTTTCTTTATCTGTCTCATCTTTGTGTCTTGGGCTCTCTCTCAGTTTCCATAGCCTCCTCTTTGTTTTCTTTTTTTTTTTGTTCTTTCTTTCTGATAGAGGCTGTCCCTTGCCAGCTCCATCTTTTTATTCCTTCTACCTTTGTATATCACTTCATCTTTGGCTGTATCTGTCGCTCTTTCTTTCCATACACCTTTAAACTCCACCCTTATTTCTCCTTGTGAGTCACAGCAACAATGTTCCAGTTTTGTTCCACTGCACAGAACCATGTGATAACATATCTTTCTTTATCATTTCTTCTTTTTTCTATCCTTTTCTCCTTCTTTCTTCATTCTTTCTGCAGGTCTTTTCCTTATTCCCACTTTCTAATGAGCACAAATTTTCACCTTCTCACATACAGGTATATGCTAATTTTCTAAACTCTAAACCTTTCTGTGTATAATCCACAGTGTGTTCGAAAGCTCTGTCTTCCCTCGAGTTTCTACAACCACTAATATGCACAGTATTTGATGTCTGTTATAATAAGATCATATGTCTGTGCCGTTGCTCTGGTACCTGTGGGCTGCAGTGTTCTCATCTAAGTCAGAGTAAAGAAATGGACAGTTTCTTTTAACTTATACTGTGAAATAGGCAGTTGGCTGTAGTACCTCAAATTCCTTTAGCATTATTATATAATCTTTTACTAGTTTGAATCAACAATGTGTTGCCATGCAATGAATGCCATGTCTTGATAAGATAAGATAATGTGAGGTAATACCAGGGGGATAAAACAAAACAATTCAGAACTCCAACACCCTCTTTTGGATTTGCAAAGTAATGACATCTGTAATAAAGTCATTTGTTACAGTGTGTTTGCCACAGGCATGTGAGTTCAACAAAAATACTGTACGAAAAACACAACTACGA
>JAUBNQ010000002.1:11905730-11916355 GCA_032353495.1 Ctenopoma kingsleyae | reverse complement strand
TGGAGACATAACACAATGCGCAGGTCTGTGGACTGTAAAGGACTCCACCTTGTTGTAGTCACCCACTTCCCCTTAGCCACCCAAAGTCAGGAAGAGAAGAGAGACAGAAGAGGAAGAGAAGCAAAGGGGGATGGGCTTATTGCTTTCATTTAAAGTAAAAAATGCAGAAGTAAGAACTTAAGTTGACACCCTCAAAAAGAAAGACAGTAAAAATAGGAGGAGAATCAGCAAGAAAAGATTTAAAGTAGAAAGTAGGTAAAGGAATACGAGCAAGTATGGCTCCTTGGACGAAGACCACAACAGAGCGGTATGGTGTGGGTAAGTTAAAATGCATCAGATTGCATGTGTCTTTCTGAGTGTATGTGTACATATGTGCATACATTTGTATACTGTGTCTCAGTTTAGTTGTGATGGTACTGTCAATTCTGTAAATAAGAAAGAAATAAGAATAGACAGCCTTCATTTCCTGCTTGACAGGATGTGAGCAGGTGCTCACGGCCTCACAGAACTGATGTACACATTAGATATAATCCTCCTGAAGAACTTAAATTATATTCATAATTTAACCTTAAACCAACAAAACTTTTAAGATCTGTAAAGGATTGTATGTGGTATAAAATAAACCAAATAACCATCAATCCTAAGCTGATGGAGGCATGCAATCACTATTCATTTCATATTGTACAGCAAAAGCTTGAATAGCAATGGCAATCTTACGTGTGGATGTTTAGTAACCTCTGAGTACAATCAGGGTTTTATTTGCTTTGTGGGTGGAATACAACCAAGCTAATTAGCATGCGTTGCCATCACATATGCAATATACACACAAACTTGCAGATGCAGATTAAAATGTACAAGAGGCTTAGTGGCCTGCTGCAGATGATGCATTGATTTATCAGTACATGCAATAAGAGCAGATTTTAGATTACAGTTCTACTGCTGATATCTAAAGATAGACAAATACATTTTATAAAGCTGTTAAGTATTAATTAATAATGTAAATACTCAATGAAGTGTTTATTTGTTTTATCTAAATATCTTCCTGGTCTATGTAAGAATACAACACAGGAAGTGGAGGAAGAAGGAAGGAAGTTTGTATGAGTTTGTAGCTGTACTGAATACTGTAGAAAGAGCTGATGAAAAAAGAAATATTTAGAAACCACATCGTGTTACATAGACTACTGTACACGCACAGGGGGTTATTATTTTGGAAAGTGAATATTTAAATTTAAGTGCTGTAAAAATGGTGTGGTTTTCACAGGCTTAGAAGACTACGAAGTCATTTTGTAGGTTTAACGTCTTAACGCCAGTTTCAGAGCTATGCAGACTTTCTAGCACAAGCCGATTTCAACTGTACTCTTTGCAGTGAGTCAGCTGCTGCCAATTTAGTTTAATCTTTTGCTCTGCCTTTGTGCTGTATTTCTTAGTCCAGCTCCAGAAACTAAGCTGCATGTTCTATTTTGCTTCACCACCAACACTTCGAATATGCAGTTTACTCTCACGTAATAAAAAACACCTTCAAAATGTATAGAACTATATTTATTTCCATTTGCCTTGTTACACCTGCTCTTTGCTCAAAATAAGGGAAAAGAACTGCACGAACATAAATACAATTAACTTTAACATCTGTCAATCTGTCACCAAAATAAAAATCTAAAGATAAAATGATATGGTGTGCAATGAGCAGAAGTGGTATCATTTATACAGTATATGGTAATGAACATATACAGACAGAATCGCACACTAACTCATCATGATGATGACAATGGATGTGAGGCTGTGATGCTGACGAAACCATCATCCATTGTGATGATGATGATGATGATGATGAAAGCAGTAAATTAACAGTGTGATTCAACATTTGTGATAAAGGAGGATGATGTGTATTGTTCACTGAAGCTGATACTGAATTATTAGCATGTGTGAGTGACAGGATGACACAACATGTCAGGACTGAATCTCACTTATTTTTTCATCACAGTAGAAATTACTTTGTTAAAATAACTAGAAAACAGAATAAAAACTATATTTGGGCCAGCTGAATACTGCTGAGATAGCTTTAGCGAAAATAATTTACATTTTTTTCCCTGATTCCTGTAATAAAAATCGATAATTTTGATGTTCCAACAATTTAGTTTCTTTTCCCACAAAAACCTAGCCAAGCCAAGGTTTCTTTTAACTGTTTTTATTATTTATGATTTATTAAACAGCAATCTCTTAAATACATTAATCATAAGACTATAACAATTCCTTTCTTTAGTAAAGTGGAATTTTGTGGGCAAAGGTGAGAAGCACCTTTCTCTGGAGATAGGAGAAATGGTCTTCATCCAGGAGGTCTGTGAAGGTAAGGCACTTCTGAATAACATGTCCTATGCTTCTTTTAAATGTGCTCACCAATAAAACAGTCTGACAACACATGATAATATTTTGTACTTTAACTATAGGTGGGGCTTGCTCGTTTTAAATCAGATGCATCAAAAAATTAAATATAAAAAATAACATTTTAATACTTACAAATTATACTTATAACAATCTATTTTCTTGGTAAATAATGACTTTTTCTTTTATATGTTAAGTTAGCTGTTAGTTGCTATATAGTTTAGTTTTCACAAAGTAGAATATTGACAATTTATATTATTCAGTTCAGTTGCAATGCAGTTTATTTGTTTAGTGCTAAATCAGAACAAAATCCATCCCAAGGCATTTTACATTGTAAGGTTACAGAATTATATGAAAAGCATACAAATAGAGTTCTATAGAAAACCCAGCAAATCTCCCTTGAGCAAGGACTAGACAACAGTGGGAACAAAAACTCACTTTAAGAAAAGAAACCTCCAGCAGAGAGAAGAAGAGAGAGAAAAGATCAACAAGCAAGAGTGACAACACTGGGCAGGTTGGTAGAGCCAGTAACTCCACACTGGAAACATGAAGCTCTGAGACTGAGGATACCTACAGAAAGAGACAGAGACAGAGAGAACAAAGCACAACCACTGGAGAGAAAACGTTAATGACAAGCAATGATGGCATATAAATGGATGAGGAGAGGACCTCAGTGAATTAAGGGAGGTCACCAATCAGTCTAAGTCTATAGCAACATATCCAAGCGTTTTTTCAGACACATCTCTGACTATAAGCTTTGTCAAAAAGGAAAGTTTTGAGACTAGTCTTTAAAGTAAAGACAATTTCTCTCCTGTGAAACCAGCTCTCTGGACTGTGTGAGCTGGTTTCACAGGAGAGGAGCGTCATAGCTGAAACCCCCTGCCTCCCATTCTACTTTCAGAAACTGTAGAAGAACCACAGTGTTCTGTTGGGATAATACGGTACTATGAGGTCTTTAAGATACGATGGAGCTTGATGAGAAGGATTTTAAATTCTATTCCAGATTTAACATGCAGCGAATGGAGAGAAGCTCATGTAGAAGAAATACATACTGTATTTCTCTTGCTAATTCTGGCTGCAGCATCTTGGATTGATTTGAGGCTTTTTAAAGAGTTATTGGGACATCCTATTAGTGGTCAGATACAGTAGTCCAGGCTAGAAGTATGTGTGGGCTAGTTTTTCAGCATCACTTTGAGATAGGATGCTCCTGAATTTAGCAATATTCTGTAGGTGAAAGAAAACATTTCTAGATATTTTTTTTATACATGAGATAGAAATATACATGATAAATACACAGTAAAGTTAGTACACAAATATTATTTTTGTAGTTAAAATAGAAATGCAATCCTAGTTTTTGCTTTAGGTTTTAATCTTCTCTAAATTCAGACCCTCCCAGATAGAAATGATGACACTCAGTTTGTCTTTCAGGATGGTACAGAGGCTACTTGGCTAGAAACAAGTCACAACAAGTAAGAGCTGACATAGAGTTTTTTTTTGTTTTGTTTTGTCCAAGATCACATAATGAAAATATAACATTATGCAGAGATCTTCTGTTCTAGTGTTGTGGATACCACTGATTTATCTTTTTTTTTTATTGTCTCCCCACATACCTGTTTCTCTCCAGGGAGTGTTCCCTGCCAGTTTTATCCATCTTAAGGATGTTGTAGTTGAAAAACGAGGGTAAGTGAAATGAAAAAGTCTTGCCCCAAAGTTTACATCTCTATAATTTATGTTTTAAAATATGTGTCTGTGGGACTACAGACATGAGGAGGTGGTGATGTCTGCAGAGATGCCCTTGGTGAAGGAGGTGACCACCACACTGAGGGAGTGGGGAAGCATATGGAAGCAGCTCTTTGTGGTAAAAAAAATAAAAATAAGTAAAAAGCACTTTTTGTGAATGTGAAACCATGTGTGTCTGAAATGTGGCACCATACATCTACCTTCCAGGCCAATAAAGAGACGCATGTGAAGCAAGTCCAGAGGCTGATGTTGGAGTTAATGGAGTGGCGTTCCCAGCTCTTGTCTGGCACTCTGCCTAGTGACGAATTCAAAGAGCTCAAGCAGAAAGTCACCTCCAAGATCGACTATGGCAACAAGTATGCCTGCTCAAAATCATCATGTCATTGTTTAAAGCTAATCTTTCTGAGCAGGTGGGTGACGTAAGAGCTAATGTGCTCCCGCATCACCCACCTGTTCATATCTTTCTGACCACTAATTCTTCAGTAATTTCTCCCGTAACTATCTACAGTTTCCCCTATCCTCAACTCTTCTTCATTCCCCATACTACTACTCTAGGATCCTGGAGCTGGACCTGGTAGTCCGAGATGAGGATGGGAACATCTTGGAACCAGAGCGAACTAATGTCATCAGTCTGTTTCGGGCCCATGAGGAGGCAACAACCAAGATCAACGAACGCATTAAAGAAGAGCAGGTACAGACAAAGTGCTGTATGTGTCACAGAGAGAGTCTCATCGGACAGAGAGAGGATCATATAAGTGCATGTGGTTACAGATGTTTTATTCCCAATCGACTTGATTTGGCAGCTTCTTTGACATTGCTGTGGTTTGTGGTTTGTCTGCACTAGGAATTTTTCCAGAGAAACTCTCCTGCCCATTTCATGGGTTACTGTTAGTAAATGTAAAACTGAATAATACTGAACTAGATATTTGTGAAATTACAATTTTGTCATTTCATTTTTTTACATGAAAAGTAGAAAATGAAACTATGAAACTATTTGCATGAAAATGGATAATAAATTAAACTTGCCAATCATGTCTGCCAGCTAATCCTAATTAACAATTCACTTCCTCACAAAGTGGTTGGGCTTCAGCTACATACACTCTACTTTACATTTTAACACGGGTTCATTAAAAAGAAGAGAATGTACTCTATTAAGATTTTATTCAGCCTTACAAACACAAAAATCTGGATTCTTCAGCTGGTCCCTCACAGAATTAAGTAACCAGTGATTATTATAGTGTCATTGTGCCAGCCAACCAGATTTCTCAGTGCTTTGAAATGAACACTTTTGGCTGGCAAATAAATTATCTTCCTAAACCCTTGTCCTAAGTTAACCTCATGAAACTAATGTCCTCTCCTGCAGTCCAACATCCAGACAGACCACAGTGGGATCTCAGCACGGATCCAGTCTTCCCCCACCCACAGCCTTTACGTCTTTGTCAGAAACTTTGTCTGTCGCATTGGAGAGGACTCTGAGCTCTTCATGTCCCTATATGACCCTATCAAACAGACTATCATCAGGTATCACTTCTCCCTTTTTCAGTTTGATTTAAGGATTAAAGTCCCCATGTTTATAAGGAAGTTTAAATGTGTATGTTTAGACTTCAAATTATAAATTGATGTTTAAGTGTAGCAACTTAATTAAGACCTTGAAATCAATTTTGGTGAGCATCAGCGACATCAGCGCTGAAAGAAACTGATATAATTTTGCATATGAATGCAAATCTGAATTCCTCACTTTAATCCCTCAGCTTTCTAAAATGTGTGTGCACATACACTCCAGCCCTCACACACTTACCTTCATTCTTCTCCCGTTCCTCATCACTACATACCCCTCTTTCTTTTGTTTCCCTATTTGTCCTCTTTCCTCCGTTGCTGAACCACATCGCATTAGAAAGCTGGTATGTCAAGAATAAAAATGCAGCAAACATAAATTATAGAGCACCATAAACTGACTGACGGCGCTATGTGGTGCCAAGAGGGCTGATGCTAAGACCCGTCACTCACTGTCATAGTGGGTATATCTATGTCTCAGCCACTGGGGCTGCGGGTATTGAGATAGACCTGGATCAATTGATCATCTATTTCTCATCATATATTCACCGTCATTTGATCGCCTCTTGCTGTCATGCCATTTGACTTGATGACTGATCCTCTTCTGTCTCATTTAAACTTTATGTTGATTGATTACATGCCTGACCTTTTCTTTTTGTAGCATAAATTCTCTCACACTGTCTATTTATCTGTTTCTCTCTGAAAAATGGCAGATAGTAGGTGTGGTGACATGAATATTTTAGTGAGGTATCAACTTTTTCTTAGCTTAGCTTGTCAGGTTTGTCTGCGTTCAGCACTTCCTCATTCCTAGATTAGACAGAGATAGAATTTCTGATTATTCTATATATTTTATATTCATCATTTCCTGTTGGTGCATTTATTTACATAGCCCAAAACATAATTCATTTAGGTATTTAGAAGGAGTCCTAAGAATGTCAGTTCAGGGGGCTGAGATCACTTTTATTGTGGCTGAATTTTCTGATATGTAATACACTCTAACGGATATGATGTGTTCTTTACCTTATTTTGTGCAGTGAGAACTACTTAGTGCGCTGGGGCAGCAAAGGGTTTCCTAAGGAGATTGACATGCTCAACAACTTGAAGGTTGTCTTTACAGTAAGTGGCCACAGGAGGGAACTGTCACACTATGTCTTTGCATGGCAGACGCTGTGCTGCATAGGACTGAACTGATTTATCTTCTCTTGGAAGACTGCATTCTTTTTTTAATTCTCTTATTCCCTCTCAGTCCCACAAACATCTTGTTCCTGTTGTTTTTTCTTTTATTTCCACTCTTTACACTTTTGCTTTCTTTTCTTTCTGTTCTCCTTCTCCCTGTCTTTGTCTACCAGGACTTGGGAAACAAGGACCTGAGCAGAGAGAAGATTTACCTGATCTGTCAGATAGTGAGAGTGGGCAGGATGGACTTGAAAGAGGCAAACAAGAAATGTACTCAGGGCCTGAGACGGCCATTTGGTGTAGCAGGTACGGTGTAGCAGGTAGAAAAGCTAGTCTGTTTTGGTTCAAAATGCAGATTCATTTCCAAAGTAGCTTCCAAAAAATGTTTATTGTAGTTATTAGACTTACCAAATTGCTAATCAAAAGGGTTTCTCTTCTTTGTCAGTATTTGTAGTGCTTGGACGAGCATCTCTCTGAAAATTGTTGCACTGTACATTTGATGAAAGAGAACGGGTGTGTGATGTCATTACATTGCCAAATTTTCCCCAGTTTTGCCAAAAGTAATTTCCTTTAGAAGCCTCTGTAATCATTGTTTACTTTTGTTCCCTAAAGGTCACAATAATTTTGTCTGATTTGTCAGCTGCTGCAGGTATTATTGCCCACATTTATACCCCGGAGCTGGTACAGTGCAGCACAACCACAGCCATCTTTTCCACAAACAAAACTAAAATATTTGTGATTGTCCACTACTCTATATATTATCTAGATGAATGTTGTTTTCTCTGACTTTATCCTTGTGTAACCTCACAGCTATCAGGATGTGGAGCCAAGACTATTTTGCTAGAATACTTTGTGGTCAAGAAGTATTCAAGCATTTCACAGGGGCTGTCATTGACGTCAATCCACATCAGAAATTTTCATAAATATGTTTGTTTTCTCTCTCTCTCTTCTTGGCAGTAATGGACATAAGTGATATCATCAAAGGGAAGATTGAATGTGATGAGGAGAAGCAGTACTTCATCCCCTTCTTTCCGTATGTCCTATTTTTCTCCTTTTCTGCCTCTTTTTTACTTAAAGAAACTCCAACCTGTAATTAAAGAATCTGCACGATGTTAACAATAAACAATTTATCTGCGTTTGTGTGTGTTTGTTCCAGGGTGGTTGCTGAGAATGACTTTCTCCACACCTTGCTGAACAAAGTGACAGCATCACGAGGAGACAGTGGTGGCCAAGGTACTGTTCCGCACTTACAGGCTTTTTCTGTCTGTTTCCTAGTGTGACTGTTCTGCAAGAGTTAGTGGCCTGATATGCAGGTTCTCACTGGACTGAAGCTGTTGCAATCATTTGCTAGTCAGATAAAATGGCTATTTCTCATTGTCTGCTTGCTCTTTCTGTGTGCTCTGTGGGTGAGAATGAAGGACATTATCCTGATGGATGCGCCTCTGAGATGATGTTTTCTTGTTACTTACCCTTTATTCCTCCCTCACCAGCCTCCAGTCTCACTGCCAACATCCTGATATTTGTTCCACATAGAGTAACCCCACTTTTACACTGTTGGACTGCACTGTCATATCTCTCAGCTTTTATCTTCCCTCCTGCTCCTGACGGCCATGGGCATAAAATGAAGCACCCAGACGAGCAGATATGGGCAGAGCACCCCAGGCTACCAGATGTCTGTTCTTAACATTGCTCACTTCTAATCTGTCCTTCCTCTCCACACACACACACACACAGATACACACAGTTCATAAAGTTTTTCCTGGAGGTATGTGGTTAGCCTTGAAAATTTGGGTTTGTGGAGTGTGTTGGTAGCTTAATGGTTATTACGCATGAAACATAACCGCAGCGTCCCTGGTTCAAGTCCAGCTGGCACCTTTGTTGCATGTCACACCCTCTCTGTCTCTCTTCCCATGTTTCCTGTCTGCCTCTTTACTGTCATGCTATCAAATAAAGCCTAAAATGTAAAACAAATAATGGTAAAAAGAAGAGAATTGGGTTTGTGACATAATGAAGATTTCACGCACTGTGTACTTTATTTCCCTAAAATAGCTCATCGCCTTTTCTTTGTTAAAACAGAATTTCCCTGGAAGCCTGTATTTGTTAGGAGTGAACTTCTATCTCTTACAATAATACCTTTATTCTTTCTTTGTTAATTTCACTCCCTTTTTACATCCCTTTCACAAATAAAATGCTGATTTTCTTGTGTTGATTATAGTCTAGTTTGCCACAACTACAGACATTTTCACGTCCCATTTTGGAAAACTTTAATGTTGAGTTCCCCACACATAAAGTCAGAAATATTACACAAAGTGGATCACACTTTACATTCAGCTCACAGGCCAAATGTTTCATATTTTAATAAATTCACTTTTAGTAGCACCAGGCATTGCAATTCCTTATTCATTCATTTGGCTTTCATTTGAATGTATGTAGCTCAGCAGAGAGAAATAAAAACTTTTTTTCTGGATCCCCTACTTAAAATATCCTGGACTCACACCCAATTTATCCAAGTAAATTCATTTGAATGTATTAATATTTGGTCTCCTGAACTTCTGTGAACTATTGAATTAAACTCACATCTACACATACAACCAGGAACTAACAGACCAGCCTATACAGTTGATATGATGTTTTTTCATTGATGATGGACATTCTTCAAGAAGATCCCACAGTGATATTTAATTTCTTTGCTAATTTAATGTATGTAATGACTTATTGTTTTTTTTGTTTTTTTTTTAGATTAGTACCATTAATATGTAGTAATATATAGTATCCAAGGGTTTTTCTACCAGTGGATTTGGATTGTGCAGCAGTCTTTTATCTGTCTTATATAATTCCTACTTTAGTCCAAATGCTATTCAGGGGAATTACTTACTTCAGGGGAAGTAAGGGAATTGAAATGATAATAATAATAATTGACCTTGGTGCAAAGTCTTGATATTAATAGTGAACCTGAAATATACTGCATACTCTATACTAGCCAAGCATTTACATATGGCCCACTGTTCTCCTCTGACTGTAACAGGTCTGTGGGTGACCATGAAGGCTTTGGTTGGGGACATAGTTCAGATCCGGAAAGAGTACCCTCACCTGGTGGACCGCAGCACTGTGGTGGCCCGCAAGCTGGGCTTCCCGGAGATCATCATGCCAGGAGATGTTCGCAATGACATCTACCTCACCTTACAGGGTGGTGACTTTGATAAGTACAACAAGACAACACAGAAAAATGTGGAAGTCATCATGTGGGTCTGCGATGAAGAAGGCAAGATTATACAGGTCAGTGGCATGTCAGAATATTTGACAGTGAGAAGAACGATGAGTGTATTAGTGCACAGAGATGTGTTTCTATGTGGGAGTTTGTGGTAAAGAGTATGTACCATATATGCAGTATTTAAGAGACTGAGGTGGTTTGAGCCAGTGGCCAAGCCCAACACTGATAAAGTGCTTATACTCCCTCTCATTGTCAGGGACACATAGACATGGTTTTATCCCAGGGTGAAAACCCATTTTAGGCATACATGGACTCACACACGCACACACTACCGTAAAATCCTTCAACTCAATATGAAACATATTTTTCTCTCCATCCTTCTTTCCTAGAATTCCATCTGTCTGGGTGCAGGGGATAAGCCAGTGAGTGAGTATAGATCCGTCATCTACTACCAAGTCAAACAGCCGCGCTGGATGGAGACATTTAAGGTGTGTGTGTGTGTGTGTGTTGCGTCTTACTTCTACCTATACCAGACACTCCTCTTCATGTCTGGTTGTTTTATATC
>JAUBNQ010000002.1:11888726-11902004 GCA_032353495.1 Ctenopoma kingsleyae | reverse complement strand
TATGTGTGTGCCTTGTCAACAGATGCACCTGAATACTTGACAGACTGTGTGTGTCAAGTGTTATATCACTGTGTCTGCCTGTCCATCTATTTCCAAATAAACATGTCTGTTTATCAGATGATTGTATATAACCTCTACTGCTATGAAAATACTTAACCCTATCTATCTTTCTATTTTTGTCTTCTGTTTGCCAGATATACATCATTGGTCTGATTGCTGACAGAAAGTTCCAGCACTTCAACACAGTGTTGGAGGCCTACATCAAGCAGCATTTCAGTGCTACCTTGGCCTACAAGTAAGTTACCCCATAGAACAGGAGCCACTCCCTTTGAAGGCAACAGTGTCACCACATCTTTTCAAATACCCCATACCCAGATGCCCCACATTTTTCATCCACCTCTTTGGAAGATAGAGAGGTTTAAACAAACATTTCTGACAGAGAAAGAAGCAACAAGACAATTCAGACAAGCCGAACACAATGATGTATAAAAACAAACTATGTTGTATGTCTCCAAGACTGGAGAAAGTACCCGAAAAGCAAAATATTTAGCAGCAAATCGATATAAACATGCAACAGTCCCGTTGTTGCCTTGAGGAAACAAACAGCTCCTTACTGAAGGGAGACAGGAAACTTTATTATTAATTAAACTCAGTGACTGGCTGTTTAAGGTTTAAATAATTTTACTGTGGCCTCCATAAAATACCAATTGAGTACTTAATTTAGCTCTGACCTTAGGGAAGGTTCAGGACAGTGTAACATTTTATGTTAATAAACAAACTATCTTTCTGTGGTGTATCAGCAAGTTTTGCAGTGTTAGTATTTGCATTTCAAATGAAGGATTACATGATCTTTCATGCTTCTCCCATCTCTTGGGAATTGTGAAATCTTTTAAATCCCACCATAATACTTTGTCATCAAACCAGAAACTGTTTTGTGGTTTCTAGAACATCGAACAGAGCAGCTTAAATTACAGTAGATACATATCATTATTTTTGTCTTATGCTATACTCCATCTAATTTTAAGTGTCTGAATAACTACTGCCGAAGGTCAGGGTTCATGTACTGTATGTTTTAGCCTTTAGGTCACTTGACTGAACAACTTTACAGTGTGTTTTTCATACTGTACTCTCTGTGGGGTAACAGCTTAAAGCACTTGGATGTAGATTTCTGGTTGTTTTTTCTCTCTGTTAATTTACTTACCACGATTCAGTGGGCACCACAGAAAATATTTCTTTGTGTTGCCAGAGCTTCAATTAAGAAATTAAAAATGTCTTACTTTTCAGCCCAGAGGCTGAATGACTCCTTCACAGTACATTTTATGTATCTTTTGCTCTTAGAAATAATAGATCATGATATGCTTGATTATAAGCCTTTCACCAAAATAAATCCAGGGAAAGCTGAATGGTGGTAATGTGGGTAATGTTTTTAAAGCCACCCTATTGGGGATGCCAGAAGAGAATTTATGAATTCGTGTAGGAGGATTTTTATTGTTTAAAAAGGGATAGTGTAGGTTTAAAAAGGGGTTGATCCCCTTTTGCCATTTCATGGAAATAGCAGTGTCATAAATCCAAACTTCTTAATCCTCTGTGGACGTACAACCATTGTTTACATTATGAGTATAGTAGTGTAACATGTACCTGGGATGATTCAGAGGGATATTTGGCAGAGGTCATGAACTTATACTGAACTCTCTGCTACACACACTTCTCCTGAACTGCTTTAACACACTGGGATATTTAAAGACGTCTGTGAGGTGTGCATGTGTTCGAGAAGGATTTTTTGGAGGGCAAATACTGTAAAATGTCTGTGAGCTGTGTAAAAGGTACATCTGTTGTGGTGTGAAATACTATTTTGACATTTTTCCACCTCCACCTCCCTGCCAGTTTTCCTCTCCCTCAATCTTTCTCTCTCACTCTGATGCACTGTGTCTTTTATAGTCTATGGAAGTGAAAATGGAGTTGATGATTGACTTTCCAACCTAACTAACCAACTAAATGGTTATGGTTTATTTCTTCTGTTCTTCCTTTCCTTCATTTTCTTCTTTTGTCTCTATCTCTCTCCCCTGTTTTCTCCATATTATTCTCTCACAGAAAGCTGATGTCAGTGTTGAAGAGGTATCTGGATGTGTCCAGCCGAGGGGAACAGTGTGAGCCCATCCTCCGGACCCTCAAAGCTCTTGAGTACATCTTCAAGTTCATTGTTCGCTCGCGGATGCTCTACTCCCAGTAAGTGTGTGTGTACCTTTGATGTGGACTAATGATTATGATAATTACTTCTAATTTCTTTTTGAACCTACAATAATGCAAACAGAGATTCTTGAGTCCACTGACACAGCATTGCTGGATTTATTGTTTTTGACAGCTCTGTGAGAAAAGGCTGCTGATTGCAGCATTAATGTTGCTAATAAGCATTGATGATGAAGTGCAGCCTTCGAATGAGACCTAATGACAGGGCTGGGCTGCTGAATGGGCAGCCAGTAATGCACCAGCCAGGCAAAGTTCCTACTGGAAAGACTTATGACACCCACTGTGCTGAGCTGGGACGAGAGCTGCGTGTAAACCCCATTTGTTAACTGCAGCGCACAGTGCAGCTGACAGATCAGAAACATGATCCACAATTGTGTGGGTCATTGTCTTGCCTGTGGCTAATGTGAACACCTATAGTTATGTATTTTAGTGTAGGTGTCAGGTATATAAAACACAGCAATGTTGGGAATACACGGTATATTTATTATTCGTATGCGGTGTATACCGTTGCTGGGAACAGTGAATTAGTTGTTATAACACTGACTTGGGAGGGGATCGCTGTCTACTCGTTTCTGTGTTTTTGTCATTTAGTCCACTGATCAATGCAGGTCTGTCTGTTTAATCTTCTAGAGGCCATCATGAGTTTTGTTTGTTGAAATTGGTTTGTTTGTTTATTGGTCCAGTTGGTGTGTTTGTTTATTCACAGTGTGTGGAGGAATTATATTGATTCCCAAGTGGGTGTGAGTGTGTGTGTGTGTACACAAGCCTACGCATATCCATTTAAGCATACTACAAGTAAATATCTTTGTGTGTTTGTGTGTGCATCACATTATTGCTCCACTACTCTTGGAGTGCGCTCAAGTCACCAGCTTCCCCTGTGTATTTCTGAACCGATAAATCTCAGTCTCCTTCTCTCTTTTTATCTCTCGTTCTTTATCTGTCACCCACAAACTACCTGAAGTAGATAACTTTTTTTTTGGATCTAAAGTTTTTGCATGAAATATTTTTAAAACCTTTTTATGCCAAATGAGAATCAGCTATCAAAGGGTGCCACTGATGCACCTGTAAGGTTCTATCATCATCATCATCATTAAGACTAACAGTCATGAATAGTTTAAAAGGCAGCATTGAAGATTTATTTGCTTGTCCAACTCACTTTGTGTTCTTGTGAAGTCTATTAGTATGTAATGTTTACTTCAAAGAAATGTACCAGATTTTGCTTTCCTTCACCTTCTTTCTGTCCTTCATGCCTTATAGTTTTCATTTCTTCCTGTAGTCTAGTTCATCAGTTGTATCTGTTTCTTTTTTCCTTCCCTCGAGCAACTGCTGTGTTCTATATTTCTCCTTTGAGTTATCCTCCTCCTCTACCCGTCCTCTTTATTTCTATCCCTCCTCTCAGTTTAAGTCTCACTTTCTCTCTTACTTTTCAGTCCTTCTCTAATCATCTTTGCACACCTTTTCCTGTGGAAGCAGATTGCTTCTTATCATTTTAAAATTAAGGATATTTTCTAATGTAAACATTTTCTCTGTTATTATAATAGCAATAATTGATAATTTATTAATTCCCTTGGGGAATTCTTTGTGGACAGTCTGCCCCTTTGAGCCGCCAAGGGTTCAGGTTTACTGTCTTGTCCAGGGACACTTCGGCATTTGCCTGGAATAATGAGGGAACCAGGAAGCGGGTTTAGGTTAATTAATTAATTATGAGGTTTTTACTTCTACAAAATCACTTCTGCTTCCTGTAAGATGTTGTATATTGTGCAGTTGTCACAATATCATTTCATTTAATAAGAAGAGCTGATACAGTAGATCATAATAGTATAACATGTATAACATAGAAAGTTAAAGCCACAATGACACACACAGTATTGGGCTGCATTCCAGTGTTTTCACAATTCTGTTGCTGGCCCTGCATGACTCTCAAATACAATACTCAAAGTAATTGTGTTGTCTCACTGGATCATTCTTGCATTTACTTGTTGCATTTACTTTGATAAATCTTTGTATTTAATGTGCCAATATTGAGAGGGGTGATGCATCTAAACAAAGCTGGTTTGTGCACGAGTGTTTGCTTGTCCATGCGCCACACAGAATATCTGCAGTTCACATGTGACCCAACCTTAAGAAACCTTGTATCACACTGTTTTGAACATTTTCACTGATTGGCCCATGGGGAAACTGCAATTATGCATCAAAACAGGGTGACATCTTTAACTGATTTGCTCAGACAAGAATTTCAGAATTCATGGGGGGCATGTTAGTGTGATTGCCTTGTTGTTCTCCTTTTTTCTCATACTGTACTCACCACTACATGAAGCTGAGCTGTCCTTCCTCTGTACTTTCCTTCCCACTCTCTGATTTCCTCAGACTTTTCCTTAGTGAACCTCGCTTCCTTCCTTCCACCCTGCTGATCATCATCCCTTCATCCCTCTCTCTGTTCTTCATCTGTCTCCAGTATTAGTTTGCTAAGCCTGTATGCTAGGACAGCATTTGTTAGTGGTGTACTATACTGCAAAATCTGGTATTGATCCGATATCAAGTAAATATAGGGCCAGTATCACTGATACCGAATCCAGTAGATGTGAGAGGAGCGGTATTTGCACAGGCAAATCTACTTTCTGATGGAACAGGCGCACTAAAGTAATTATCAATCTGATACCAATACTAACGTTGGTACTGATGCTGTCAATATCTCACTCAATCTGCCCACACCTAGTATTTGTATTGTTGTATTTATGTGTGCGTACTGAATGCCAGTTTGCTGTATATGCACATATCTGTGTAGGTAAGTTGTAGCAACAGATCATGGTAATTTTTAGTTCTATATGTGTTGATTTGAATAACAGTGGAATGGGACACGGTTATTTAACACCTTCATGATGAGTATTTTGTGGTGTGTCACACATCAAGACATCATCTCTCTGCACACACACACACACACACACACATATACATATACATATACATATACATATACATATACATATACATATTCATGCACAGACAGGGCCAATGGATTAGTTAGGACAATGTGTCTGTAATCATAAATGTACTCTGCAAAGAGCCCAGTGATAATACCTCTATGTGTTACAGCCTAATCCCTCCCCCCACGTGCTAAATTTTCTGTGTGCCACATGCTAATCCTTCCCTCCAGCTCACATTACTTTCATTGTAATTAACAACTGCACAGCTCCACTGAATCACACAGAGATGGTGTGAAGACAGATGAAAGAAAAGGGTGGAAAGATGGATAAGAGAAGTTTGCTATGGGTGGAGGAAATAGGACTGAAAGGGAGGTAGCGGGATGTGTGGGTGTTTATATGTGATGTGAATAGGAGCAGAAAAGATTTTATATTCAAATTTTAAGTTAGATTGTTATAATAGGAACAGTCAGTGCTTATCAGTACTTTTACTTTGTCAATATAATATCTACCTACAAAAATAATGTCCTGGTTTGCTGCATTACCATAATTGAATATAATGCATTGAATTACAAGTCTCTGGGCACCTCTATAATCACTTGGACTCTTTGTGTGACCATTTTGCAGATTAATATTATGAAATATTGACTTAAGTCTTAAATTGCTATGTAGCACCTTCATGCTGAATGCATATTAAGCCATATTAAAAAAGAATGTGATATAGTTGATGCCTCATTTCTACCAAACAAGAATTTAAATATAATTTCACTTGTTGCTATTAGTTAGAGCAGAGAAAGCCAGCACTCGTTTGATAAAGCATTAACTGGAAGACTTCTTTCTTGTTAGGTCGAAACTAACTCACTACTCACTCAGGTAGCTTCTTCAGTCTGAAACATTATCACGACCAACCTGGAATCGATTAAAACTGTGATGAAAAACAACTACTTCAGGATAATCTATGTTACAATAGAGCGACTAATAGAAATAATGAAATGGTTTTAAAAAATTTGTAAAAATTCTGTCAGATGGTTAAAGAGATGTAGACGTAGATTTGTTGTGGAGTCATTAAAAAGGATTTAAGTGTCCTAGTTATCCTAGATCTTGATAGAAAGCAATGTATAACAAAAGAGTTTAGGTTAACCTAGCCTGTTTACAAAAGAGATGGCTTCAGTAAGTGCATATTAGTTTGAAACAAACGTAAGATGAACTCTTAGCTTATTATGATCCATTAATTTTTGTATTCACTGTTATTTAGCCTAGTATACTGTAAGAATCACGTCATAAACTCATAACTGGTTAGAGTGATGGTGGTGACTTTGTCTCTTGGTACAGGGATCAGGTCATGTTTGATGTTGACATTACTTTCTGTTTTTCCTGTTGCGTTTGCACCAATTTCCCACTACCTTCCTAGGCTATACGAGGGGAAGGAGCAGGCAGAGTTTGAGGAGTCGCTGAGGAGGCTATTTGAGTCCATCAACAACCTGATGAGAACAGACTACACCACCACTCTGTTGCTCAGGGTAATCATATATGCTTATCCTGCACCCATACTACATGGACTAGTAGTTTTCTTAAGATTCTTCTCATCTTGCCTCTCTGTGATCTCTCAAATCAGATCCCTCAAATCAGTATTCTGTTGCTTAATGTCGACCACTTATTCTCACTACTTACACCAAGGTAGACATATATAAAGATTGAGATGCAAAAAGTTAGGTAGACAGACAAGCTGCCCTGTGAAAAGTAAAGTAGATACTTTCTTTCACTTATGATGAGAGTCTATTTGATTTCAAAGTCACCTTCTATTAACCTAAAACTTCCACAGCATTTCAACACAGTAATTTAATGGTGTTTACTTGTGGTGTGTGTGTGTGTGTGTGTGTGTGTGTGTGTCATCAGGTTGCTGCTCTGAAGTACCTGCCAACAGTCCTGCATGATGTTGAGAAAGTGTTTGATGCCAAGCTCCTCAGGTAAGCTTACCCTTATACACACCCACACACAAACACACAGACACTAGCACCTTATCTTTGGTCTCATTCAGGGACACTGACAGACAGGATATATGGGAGCTTTTGGTACAGCTCAAGTTTTCCTCTTGTCTTTGTTCACTGACCCCCATCCTACCTTCCCTCATGCATTCCATCCAGGTCGAGCTTTACTGTTTTTTTATTGGGCAATAAGAATCTCGTCAAACTGACATATACACAAGGACACAAACTCAAGAACATTCAGCAGCACCTCCATTTGCCCCTAAATGAACTGACAATTTCAGTGAAACTATCAAACACTACCCATTTGAACCTGTTCTCTTAACTTTATTCTCACCCTTCTGAAGAGCAAAACAACTTGAAATGGCTTCCTTGACCTCTGCTTGACCCAGAATCAAACATAGCCGCAAGCGTATCTCCTTCAGCTGTCGTTATATTATTTTCAAACTAGAAGTTTCAGCACTTTTTGAGTCCTCTAGCAATTTTATAGTCATACACAGTATTGCAACCATAGATTCACTGTCTTGGCCTTACAAGATGTCCTTACAGAAAGTAGATCTTTAGTGACATTTTCTTGACTTTCCATATTCAATTTCAAACACTCTTGTGTGTGCTTCTGTGTGTCCATGTTATGTGTTTGTGGATTATCCACATCTGCGAGGTGAGTCCTTTGAGAGACTTTGTGTCAGCACAGTGTCACAAAAGTGCTACCTGTACCTGTTTCATTTTTTCTTTCATTCACACACTTTCACTCACCCTTATTGTCTTTTCTTCACTTCTTTACATATGCATGCACTGACATACCTGGGTCATCTGAACTTGAAAGTAAGGTGTCCATTGCTTTCCTGATTAGGATTGCCTCAAGCATAGTTTACAAAAGCAAGCTGTGTGAATTATAATCATTGTGTATGAAGTGGACACCAAATCTTTGTTGTATCTCTAGTCGCATTCATGCACCTTGTAAACTCATCTGTAGTGTGATCCACAGAGTGGTACCAGCACAAACATTATCAACTAGGAATGTGTTTTGTTTGCCCTCCATGTCCTTTGTATGCCCATAGGGTAAAGGCTGACATTTTGGGTTTTAATTAGATTCAGCTCAAATGATTAGTGGGCCTGATAACTCTGCACTGAGCCTCTGTGCCCCAGCCTGTCCTTGTGCCGGCTGATGCACACCAAAAGTCATACAAACCTTTTTGTTGTATTTGGGTTTGGGAGCAGAGGTAGTTAATGTTATTCTTTTATGCCATTATTGAGAGTGCTATTGCAGCATGTGTGGAATAATTTAAGTAGACAAAGACAAACTGAGAGACAGGCAAAAAAACTGAGACAGATGGTTTGCAATTCTCCAAGCATTCAGCCTTTCTAAGAGGTATAAGGGCTAAAATTGAATTTGGGGCAGGGGATGAGTCAAACCTGTGTCTTCATTAAAGTGTATTTAGACTTTGGCTCATTTGTTTTCATGCAGCATACACTGTCAAGTCTGTGCTGCACTCTGATACACCCACTACAATTTGTGCTTGCATATTTTATAACCTTTAAGGAAAGATGTTCAATGTTGACTTGCTAAAGTAGGGTTGTGTATTCAATCTTTGAATCAGAGCCAAGAAAACCTTATGTTTCACACTTCCAGTGTTATGGTTTCACTGATTATTTATTCCTATGCCTGTTGCTTTCTCTCCCCAGTCAGTTGCTGCATGACTTTTATTCCTGCATCCCCCCTGAGAAACTCCAGAAACAGAAAGTGTCCTCCATGACTGAAATTGTCAGCAGCCAACTCTTCCAGAGACAAGGTACATTTATCCAGTTACTGACTTCAACACTGAACTACCAAGAAATTGCAAATGTACCAGTTGTGTAAGGAACCAACCACAGATGTGCACTGTATCAAACAACTGCCCAACCTTTCTCTGTGGAATCCTACATAGTATTTTCATGTAGAGATTGAGGTTAGAAATAAAAGTATAATAATCACTGAATTCTAGTCCAGCAATGGCACTGGGTAGACACACTGTACTTGTTGAGGTTTTAGTTTGATTGAAGCTTGATTGATTTAGCTTGAAGTGTCCCTGGACAAGACACTTAACCCTGAACCCTTGGCGCCTAAGGTTGTTCACAAATAATTTTCCCAAGGGGATCAATAAAGTATCAATTATTTTTTATTATTACAGCCTAGTGGATAACAGCTTGGTGCTAATATTGAGAGATTAATATTCCATTCCCCAGGGGACACTCTGGATAAAAGCATCAGAAAGATAGCAAAAGGACATTGTTGTATATGCATTTCTGTTTTATTTGGGTACTGCGAGGTACAGATTTGATTATTTGTTTGAATTGCTCAATTTATGTGATTAGTACATTAAAAAGTGAATGATAAACATACACTATATTACCAAAAGTACTGGGATGCTTAACTTTACACACACATGAACTTTAATGGCTTCAACTCTTCAGGGAAGGCTGTCCACAAGGATTAGAAGTGTGTTTATGTGAATACTTGACTGTTCTTCCAGGAGAGCAGTCTCCACTCTAATTCATCCAATAGATGTTCTATCGGGTTGGGGTCAGGGCTCTGTGTAGGCCAGTCAAGCTCCTCCACACCAAATTCGCTCATCCATGTCCTTTTTGAACTGGATTCATTGATTCGGAGGGTGTCCCAATACTTTTGGCAATATTGTACCTCAAATGATCTCCTGCATCTGCTAACACTCAAATTCAGAAAAAGAAAATAACATATATTTAAATATTTTATATCCTAACACACAATTACAGTGCTGCTTTATTCACCCCCAACTGACAATAAAATCAATGCAATGGAACCCAACTAGAAACCATTTTACAAAAATCATCACAAGCGGCACCTGCTGTACAATGCACTTCTCCTCTGATAGTAAAGGTCACTTCATGTCACTTTTGCTGAGAGTCTAAAAGAGGCTAAAATAACATTGCTCTAAACCTATACTTGGTAGTCACTGGCGGTATTTCATGGTCTTCCTTTGTCCTTGCAATGTCCCTCTGCACCCAGACTGAAAATGTCCATCAACTTCATTGCAAGCACCATTCACGCCTCAGTAGATTGGTGGTGAATATAGAGAAAGATAAGTGTTTTACATATTAATGTCACAGGTGACACCTGCTGCCTGCCGTGACAGAATAAATAATATCTCCCAGTGTTTGAGGCAGATAAGACAGGCGATGATTTCAGAATGCTGCAACATCACTGTCATTAATGTCATTTTCTCACCATGTCTACTTTTAAGTGATTTTCACTAGATTTGGCATAATAGCATAATTTGCCAGGGCACATGGTTTTGTCTGCAACATAAGGTGCACTGCACATCAATGATCACAACCCACTGTACTAATCTAAGTCCTCCCTCTCACTTTGCTTGTAGTGGGTTGGTAAGTGGTAGTTTCCTTGCAGAGGACCACACAGTGATGGACAGAGTGCGCTAATGTAGTGCTGTATAATACCGACTCGATAAGGGGGCCCATAATCAGGCTTCTGAAGCACAAACTGAAGAACTGGGAGCAGACGATGGTAGACCAAATTTAGTTTGAGATAGAAATTGACCTGAGTGGGTCTATTAGATACATGCTGGGCTGTGCTATACAGATTCGGTCACATCATTGACACGCTCCATATGTGCAAGAATGCATTCTCACTCTCAAACTGCAAACCTGTTTGTCTGTATTTGAATGAGAGTCACTGATGATACTGTATGTGGGTGTTTGTGCAGTGGTGCATGTTTAATGGGTGTGTGCATTACGTTGAATGGTGTTTTTGCTCAGTGTAGCAGTGGATCCACTCATCAGTCAGTCGTTGCCTGCCAAGTCGGTAACTGGTCCAGGATACGGTCCTTTGGTATTGATTCTGGCTCAGGTGATTGATTCCCCAGGGGCCCAGACGACAGGCCTATCCCTCTGGCTAGCTGTCAACACGCTCAGAGTCACACTCTGTCACCAGGAAAGGAAGGGGAGAGGGAAGAAAGTGAATGAAAGTAACAGGAGAGGAAGTGATGGGCATGTGAAGTAGAAAAAGAGAGAGCAGGATAAAATGAGAAAGAGTGAAGGAACGCAGGGCTTCAAGCCAAAATGCTACATGTCAATTTTGGCATAGACGTCTGAATTACCCATCAATATGTGGAAAGTTAGTGACTATCCTGCAATTACTTTAGAAGATTCAGAAATTGTGGGTTTGGAATTAAAGTAAACACTTAATATGCAACATGATTCAGATGGAGTCATATACAGTGCTGTGAAGTTGTGTATTTGCCCCCTTCCTGATTTTTTTTTTAAGAACATCATACAAAAAGTCAAACATGGCGGTGGCAGTGTGATGATCTGGGGCTGCTTTGCAAGTTCATTACCTGGACTTTCCATTATGAGAAAACCATGAATTCTGTGCTCTATCAGAAAATCCTGAAGGAGAATGTTTGGTAATCAGTTCATGACCTAAAGCTCAAGCACACCTGGGTTATGCAGCAGGACAATAATCCAAAACACAGCAAAAAGTAAATCTCTGAATTGCTAAATAAATTAATGTTTTGGAGTGGTCTAAAAATTCCTGGACAAAATTCCTCCACAGCGATGTGAAAGATTCATTGCCAATTTAATGCAGTTGTTGCCAAAAAGGGTGGCACAATTAGTTATTAGGTTTAGGGGGCAATTAATTTTCCACCTAGGGCCAGGCAGGTTTGGACAACTTTTTTTCCTTAATGAAAGAAATCGTCGTGTAAAAACTGCATTTTGAATTACGTTGTCTTTGTGTAATATTAAAATTAGTTTGAAATGAGACTTCTCTTTTCCCAGCACCCAGAAAACACTGGTAAAATGGATTTTAACTCTCAATATTTATTACTCAGTTATTTTAAACAAGGGATCATTGATCTCCACCCTGGGCTCAGCAAAACAATAAACAAAACAAAGCTAAATAAATCAATTCTAATCGCCACAAAGAAAAATAAAAAATCTTACCTAAATTACCTTAACTCAAAACATAAGAAAACGAAATAAAAAAGTAGCTAACCCCGAAAACATCCCAAGATCATAGGGCTATTAGGATTTAAACATAGTACTTTTTACAACATGCTGAATAACAAAGTGAATCACAAGGTACTGGCAGGCAGACTGGTAGAACCCATGGGTGAAGACTATTACCAATCAGCTTCTAGGAAAACCTACTCTCATTCACTCTCCTTAACTAATCAAAAACACTCACCTTTAGCACATTTCACAGACAAACACACACACACACACACACACACACACACACACACACACACACACACACACAGGAGAGACTAACGAGGTAGGATTGAACAGAGGAGGCAGTGTGAGAAAAAGAAAGATATCAATTTGTGAAAGCATGAGACAGAAGAAAGAGACAAACTGTGGTTGAAGAAGAAGGAATAAGAGATTTGACATGGATAAAGAGGGAACAGGTGGATGCTGGTACAGAGAGAAAACAAAATAGCTTGGGGAGAGTGAAAAAAATATGAGTTTGTGAGAAAGAGACTGGTCTTGTTTTCCAGAAGTAATTAAAGTTTAAGGCACACACAGTCTATCAGTAAACCTGCAGACTGCTGTTCAGCGACACCTAACCCATCCTCTGCTCTCCTCTTCCTCCCTCTTCGTAGCGCTTATACAGAATATTTGTTTGTTCATTTTTTACATTGGTCCATTCCATCACAATCCCTGCCTCACAAAATGAGGGCTGACAGTCTAATTGAGATGCATCTGAATGCTAATCAGAGGGCTTGTATGCTAGGTTTCATCCAGCAGGCTGAAATATATAGCAGAGCTAAATTATATATTTATAATGGCTAATGGCCCCTGGTGTCCTATCACTGTACAGGAATGCATATTTAATAACCGTGCCTATCTGTCTGACTGTCTGAGAAGACCTGTCAAGCTTGCTCTCCAGGGAGAAATGTCAACCCTGAGAGTGTAGAAGAAGTTAGGTGATGGAGGGGAATGGTGCTTGTGTCAGTGTGACATCACTTGCTCGTTCATGTTTAGCTGAGTGAACATGAACATGATCTTAGAATCATGTAAGAAATCTTTGAATTTGTTAGTCTTTTTATTCTATTTTAGAAATAAACAACATTAAATAATAATACAAA
>JAUBNQ010000002.1:11870336-11888626 GCA_032353495.1 Ctenopoma kingsleyae | reverse complement strand
ATCATGTAAGAAATCTTTGAATTTGTTAGTCTTTTTATTCTATTTTAGAAATAAACAACATTAAATAATAATACAAAAGTATGAGTAGGTTGGATTCTAAAAGTACAATGGTATCCATTATACAATGGTATAATGGAAATTAGATTGGAACTATTTCTTATTATATTATATTATATTAACTGTTTCAGTTATGTGGGGGTGCATAATGAACAACATACTGTACATATCTTTGCTCCACTGTTTTTGAAAATATTTTTTTAATGTCTTCACTGCAAGTTTGCCACAAACTACAAAGAATCTTCTCCAGCTGTAGTTTTAAATGCATTTTTATGTTTCTATCTATGTGTCCAACATTCTGATTTTGTCTTTCCATTTGTGCTTTCTCATGATGAACTGCAACCAGTGCTGAAGGGATGTGATTTTGTTCTCTTACTCAAAAGTGCTCCTCTGATTTATTCAGCATATACTCCTGGGATTAAGAGTCTTGGCAAACATATACTATATACACACAAAAACACACACAATACACACATGCACAGATACACTATGTGCTTCCTGTCATGTGGGCTAATCTGGTTTTGAGACCAAATTAAATTTACGAGGTGCATTATGGCTCAATTTAGGCAAATTATGCCATCGGGCGATCACAGTGACAGCTTGAGAGCATCAACACTGATAAAGGGAAAGAGGAGTGGGAGATCAGGGAGTGCAAAGAGCAGAGGGACAGAGGGATGAGTCATTTTGTGTGCCCACTCATTTCCCAAAGCTGGTCAAAGTCCCGGATTCAATCCACTAACCCTCTATATCTTCTCAGCCAGGCTACCATATCCCCTCTTCCATCTGTACTGCTAGTGAAAAGACTGCTGTTATGTCACTTGTCTTGTAGTACATGTTAAACAGATTAAAGGGGACCTTTTTTGGCGTGCATGCCTATGACATGATGTTTTACATCATACATAATGCAGCAAATTAGACAGGCTGCCTGTATGATAATGGTATAACATTGTTTTTAATTGTCACATCAATAAACAGCAGCAGTCTCTTTTCTTAAATTGCTTGCATTTAATGCAGTGCATTTTACAGTATTGTTAACATTGTTCACACTCAAGTCTACATTTCTCCTGCTGTGATTACTTAATAGATGCATGCCAATACTTGATGAATATGAATGACTAATGTACTGTACAGTTATTATCGTCAGAATTTAATCAGTGCTGAGTGATCTTGATTGTCCCCATACCAATCAGCATTAGTGACAGGTCACTTAAGACCCCAGTTATATTGATGCTATAAAGATGCTTATATTTATTTATTTGTTTATTTACTTCTGGCTACTAAAGCTTTGGTCCAAGCACAGTCTGGCTATGAATCTAAATATAACATCTTAATTTCACATGGCAGTGTAGAAATTGAATGTGATATACTGTAAAGAGTTACGCTGATGGAAATGTTTGCATGCACTATAAGGGACCACTGGTTATTGTTATGTATTTCTTCTAGCTGTTCTCAAACCAGTTGGTCTCCCAGTTGGTTGTGCTATAATTTTAAAGCTGTCAGCTTTACTGCTTCTCAGACTGTGTATAAGTGCATGTGTGTGTAACAGGTTTTTTGGTGGTCTGCTAAGCACCAGGGTACCCGTATGCTCTATCTTTCATTATATACAGTAGACATATTAGGAGACAAGTATTTGAAACATAAAAAACATAATAGTCATATGACTGCCATGTCCCCATGAGCTAAAGTATCTTTGTTTACTGCATCCTCTTCTCTCCTCTTCTCAAATATATATTCTGTTACATTACATTAACTGTTACATCATCATTAAGGTTTGTGCCATGTCTTACTGTAAATGCAGTGAGAACTCACTCACAGACGCCCATCAAAAACTGCCTTTCATTACTTGTGGTAGAATTATGAAAGTAAATTGGGTCCAGGAACATATGTGTGTGTTTGGGTGTTTGCCAGCAGAGGAGTCACCTGCCACAAATGATTTTAACACAAATGATTTGTTTCAGCTTGCCCAAAATAGCTGGGCTTACAGTAGAGCTGTATGTTGATGGTTCCAGAAGGTTAATGAGAGAGAGGTAGTTGTGGTCATTCAGTCTCTGCAGAGATGACAGTTTGGGAGATTGTGGATGAAACAGTGGCAGAAAACAGGGATGGATGAGACTAATGTAGCAAAGTGAATGGAGTTTAATCAATTTGGGAAATGCCTCAGCCTCACATTCTCTCTCCATCATTTATATTCTGATCCATGCTTGTATCTGTGGGGTGGTCTCGATGGAAACTGAATGCAGACAAGAACAGTAGAGGGACACAATGTCCAGTGTATCAACACACTTACCCACTAATTTGTTTGGTACAGATGCTTTAACATTAACTAGAGACAGGAGAAACCTAACAGAACAGCTTGGTGCTGTCAATACCGATATGTTTCACATGTCCAGCAAAATAACATTTTTGGGATTGTTTAAATCTTAATGATCTCCATTGGGAAGCTGGGTCATTATACAGCAGCAGTGATAACAGTGGAATTGGATGGTATTGGTGAGATTGTGACACATTATTGCAGTAGCCTGGAGATAATTTAATAATATAATATGAATTTACAGAATGAGCATACATCCATTTCCTATTACTCATTACTTGTAGCAAATAGAAAATGAATTAAAAAACTTAAATAGGTTGCACTATAGGGTTAACCAGAATGAATCGATTGCTCCCGATTAGAGGATAGTGTGAGTAAGTCTTTTCCGTCAGTCAAAGCAGTGTGATGGTTTCCCACGAGGCATTCATCTACCATTGATCCGCCTTGGTTAAATTAATCAAAACGCAGTAAGAACTAATGCTACAGCAGCTGACTAATTGGTCAGTCACTTTAATAGTCATATTGAAGATGGAGCAGAGGAGAAAAGCAGAAATGAGGGGTGCCAATTAGTGGCTGACTCATAGCTGGTGACTAAAACAGGTGAAAGGAAGGGAAAATAAAAAGTAGGTGCAGTTTGAAATGCAGTGTTGAATGAATAAAAACTGCATCTGAAAGCAAAGCTCAAGGGATTATATGAACAATACTAGTAGCATCCAGTGCTTGTTATATTTGCAGCAAATGTTTGTTTTGATGGTTAAACATGACGAACCTGTCCAGTGCCCCCTTGACTAATGAGCCGAAGTCAGCCCATGCAATGCTGTAAATCTATATTTTAATGTTTTTTTTGTTGAAGCAAGTTCAGTCTACTGTTTGTGTGTGCGTGTGTGTGTGTGTTTTGTAGCTGTTTGTGCACCAGGTATCATCAGCACCCTAGGAAAAACCACCAATCATCATTCACTAGTGCACTCTATCACCTGTAAGTTATGAGCCTATGCTTGTGGGAGAACACTTATTCACGCAGGTGGGACAATTTTATACATTTCTATGCAACAATATGATCCTACTAAATCATTTTGAGACAGCTTTCTTACTTTTACAAATCATACATGTCAAATATATTTTATCACCACACCATGTTGAACCAGTGATTTAAAAAAAAGAAATCAAGAGGTGTGGACCAACAGGCACAAGCTAAATCTTAACAGATAAAATGTAGGTCTTTAAATTTCAAATGGAGCAGGGGAAAAAGTGAGGAAGGAGACAAATGAAACATGTAGGGAGAGTGGATTAGTGGAAACACCCACACTGTCCGGCGGAGATGGAAAACCTGCTGAGAGAGACATTTAGTCATCGCAAAGCAGAAAGACACTTGGCTTGGTCCCAACCCCCTTTCAGCTCAGAAGATTTACTTGTCATTACTCCTCCGAACCTCCTCATTATCATCTTTTCTGTCACTCCATCTTCCCGAAAGCAAGAGACAACAACGAAAGGGAGGGGAAGAAAGGGACAGCGAGATAGAGGAAAACACCTCTGATTTAGATGCCTCGTAGAAGCTGAGATTGCATCTCATTATCATGTGCTATAGTTTATTGTATTTGGCTGTCAAGGTAAAAAATGGAACAGAGAAAGGATTTGCTGACTATCAGCTATCAGTGCTGCTCTCTGTGTGGTGGCCTGCCAGCTCTGGCGGCTGTCTGCTCCCACAGACTTGGTAACCCAAACACATAACCACACTCTTACACAGGCACAAAGAAATTCCAGGTCTCACACATCAAATAGTGGTGAAGCACCAAATCATTCACACACACATGCACTCACAAAAAAAACAATTCACACTTGGGCACACAGACACACATCGGTATTAATAATCAAAGCCTGAGATTATGTGTAGAATAAATAGACATTTTGAATTGAATATAGATGAGTACTTGAAGCTCTGTTGGTATGCCTTCAGAATATGTTGTGTAGTGTGTGTCAGTGTGTTTTTCTGTTTCTTTGAACAGAAATACAAGTGTGTATATGTGCACACAGTGAAAGCTAGATGAGAAAAAGTTACAATGCATCCCAATATTTGCGTTAAGACCTTGATTTCCATTTGTCTGTCAGTGCCTGTTGGCAATGCTTTCTTCCACAGTACGATTGAATTGATTTACTCTGTTGTTGCACCGCAGGCTATAACACACAACATGCAACCAAATCACACAGGCATGTGGAGCATAGTAACACAGGTGTGCATAGGATAGTGCAGGCAATGGGGCATTAACCAATTTAAATTTTAATTTCAAGTGTGCATCTGTGTGTATCTGTATTTTTCCATTACAAAACAGATTATAAATTCTGTTTTTCTTTTCCATATGTCACATCAGACCTTTTCAAATATGACAAAAAAGCAACACCATGAAAAATGCTGAATCAGTAAAAATTCCTTCTTTCTGTCCTTTTCAGTGTTGCTAGTCGCCCTTGCTTGAGCCTCTCAGGCAGCATTTCATTTTGGAGTATTTTACAAATTATTCACAACTCCAGCAAACATAGCTTGGCAAAGTGATTAAAGATTATGAGATCTGGGCCATATCTGGTGTTAGACAGTCAATCCTAGTGAAGAATGCCAGATTTGAATTAAACAGTCTCAAGTCAGGAAAAAATTGATAGGAAATAACACAGTACTGTGAAAACAAGACATCCAACTGCCTGGATTGGTTCATAGGTACACATTAAAAGTAGTTAGTTAAGTTTGTGGTACAACTTTCTTTACCTAAAGTTGAGTTGGTGAAGTAGAGTGATGACAGACAGAGCAGTACTCAGGAGTATCAAAGATTAGAATTGGGAATCACAAGGAAAGGTGTGGTACAGGTCAGTGAAGGAGAAAAAACAACCCAGAATGGCAGTTAAAAGATTGAGATAGACAAGGTGGAGACTGCTTTATAATATAGGAAGACGAGGGGACACAAGAATAGAAATAACAGATGGTAACAGTGAGGTAAGCAATAATGACAGCTGCAAGCAGGCGTGAGAGATGCATAATTCCATAAGGATGCTAAATTTGCATGTGTTTTGCACATAAGAACTCTATAGAGCTAAAGTTGTGTTTGTGCCAAGGTATTAATCTCATCTTGTCAGAAAGTCAAAATCAGAATGCTGCTAAAGCAGCAGATATTAATATTCCCTAATGTTATTCCAGACTAGACAAGGTAGAGTAAAGTTAAAGGTACTGTTCCGCATCAGTGACTGAAGACTATGAGTCATAAGGTGTAGAGAAGTATTTCCAAGGCTGCATGTACTTCATCTTTTTTGATTGTATTGCTATATTCAGGAGTTTCCAGGTGTGATCAGAAGGCAAGTGGATTGTAAGTAAAATCAAAACAGACAATAAACACCCTGACAAAGCCATTAGAGTAGAAGCACAGTGCAATAAAAGACCATTAGCCCCAATTTAATTTTACTCATCTTCATTTTACTATCTGTATTAAAACAGCTGAAAATATATACTTTTCTAGTGTCAGCAGGTTCTGTAGAAAGGGCTACCACTATTAGGACTGTAACTGTGGACAGTGTAGTTATTAGAATAGATAGATAGATAGAATAGATAAAAATATATAAATAAAATAAAAATAGAATAGAACTTTGTTTCTGCTGTCATTGTTATTTTTTCATTAGGCCTGACTCCTGACACAGTAAAAACAAAATAGCACACAGTGTATCACACAACAGGCTACCCTTTCACCACCTCCCCATTTACACGATATTTCACTTTCACTCTCAAAGAGTATGTTGTACCCAGAAATATCAGCTGGGTTTATTACTTAGATCAATAGAAATAAAGAAACATATTACTTTGGGGTCATTTCACCAGGGAATGGTCATTTCTCCATGGGTTTAGTGGCACATTTAGCCACCAAAAGGCAGATGGATTAATTCTCAAGCTTGCACACCCAACAGTACTGCTATAAAACAGCCACTTTTTTTTTCAATCTGAAAGGACAAAGATGATGAGTTTCTGCTTTGATGGATTAACCAGGTTTAGCTGGGTTTCTACTCAAATACAAATCTGGCAGCGTCTAGAACACCATCCTCTACCTCTATAAATGGCGCAGACCAGGACTTCTCCCTTTTTCATGTTGTTTAATTCTGGCAAATGTGTGTACAATATTTTAAATTCATTTAAACTGCATACTACTGACATACTACCTAAGTATGCCATCTTAGTTTTACCGTTGTCTCCTGTCTCTTGTTAAATTTCCTTTACCTATCCATGTCCCTCCTCCATCTCCTCCTCCTTCCATTTCTTTGAGTTGTGGAGAGCATTCAGTGACTCATTCATGCCCCCACTCACCCTACCCGTCAATACGTCCTCTCCACATGTTTGTGTGATGGAGTGAGCGTTGTGACGAGGGTCCACTCAGCAGGCATACAGACATGGTGCAGTTACTAATGCAACTAATGAGCATCAGCCAAAATGAGCTTTTAATGGGCTGTCTACCTGTGGCTAAAAGAGAGGGATGAGGCAGAGGAGGTGGAGGGTAGAAAGACTGAGAACGGTAAAGAAAAGAAAGGGAGCAGTGAAAAAATAAGTAAGTTGCAGTAACATTCTTTTTACTGTACACACATATGTAACTGTAGTACATACTTAAAAATTTGTTTATATAGCCCACACATTACAGTGCAGAAGAGGACTGTCCTGACCCTGGAACAGAATAAAGATTCCCTATAACATTAATGGGAAAGAGCCGCTGGGGGGGGATCTTTCCTCCAGGAGGGACTGTTGTACAAAAAAAGCATATAGTAGATTGACAGTGTCCCCGATCAGAATGACTAAATTATAGACTGTGAACATACTGCATATGAACAACATGAACTGGGAGGATGTCAAGCAACTTACAGGTCATGTGGCTCAGATCCAACAAATAGGATCTGAGCCACATGGCCTTCTTTCCACCATCAAGTAGAAAATAACATTGGCAGTTAAAAATATATATCTGGCTTTGAAGTTAATAATACAACCTTTAAGTATGAGTCCTGATCCAAAGCCAACCGAATTTTGTAGCCTAAATGGAGCTCAGTAACAGTCTCTGTTTAACAGCTAACGTTATAAGATAGGCATAAGATGTTTTTTTTTATGTCTCTGCACCGGCAATAGCCAGGGCTGTAGGCATTGTGTTCACGGGTTGTCCATCAGTATGGCGACCCAATTCTTGTGAATGTGATATTCAAGGAATGCATAGAGGCACTTCCTTCAAATTTGGCACAACTGCCATCAGGGACTCAGTAATGGACTGATTATATTTGGTAGCCAAAGGTAAAACGTCAAGGTCACACTGACTTTGCATTCATCGTTTTCTTGCAGCCCTTTTTTGGGGGGGATATGTGAAGAACGCCCACTGCTTAGCAGAGGCATACAACTGCAAGTTTGAAATTTTGTGTTGGTCTTGGTGAGCTGCTGTTTTATCTCTCTATCCTTTCTCACTTGACACATGTTGTACACTTTGACTTTTGTAATTACACATGATTTATTACACATGTGGTCAATTTAACACATAAATTGACTAAGAGCAAAATGTTAGGATGTGGTGATTGATGTGTTGACTGTGTGGTTGACAGAACAGCAGACATGCATGGAAGTGTAAATAAACACGTGATTGATATCCCTCTATTGTGCAGTCGGGGTGAGGGTCGAATTTCTTCTGCAGGGTGCAGTGGCATCATTACTCATAGCTGTGTGGGTGCAGCTGTCTCTCCAGGTGCTGCACCAACTGATGTAAAGGTCTGGGGTTTAGACTTTGAAGGGGTTTTCAGAGAGGAATTACATTAAAGTGGAACTTGATGATGTGACTGTTTGTTGTTTTTAAGCTTCTTTCTTTTAAGTAATGAAAACATCACTCTTTCATTTGCTGTTACACACTATCCAGTTTTTTTTACAGACTGTTAGATTTTATGTATTCAGATTAAAATTATTTCTCCTGTTACCGTGTGTATCTGGTAATTTAACAGTACATTGCTTTATTATTAAGTCTGACCATGTGAGTTTTTATTTCTTCAGAGTGCCGCGATGTGTTGTTACCCATGATGCTGCGGGAGTTGAGCGGGGCACTGGCGAGTATGGCTGACGGACCTCATGATGACAGGAGAAATAGTTTGGAGCTGCTCAACAACATTTTGGAGGTCCTCAGCAGAGACACCGTGGTGAGACACACAGCACTGCTTTATAATACAAGACGCACATCCAGTTCACATGCATTGCACTTCATTCTGGGGGGTTGTTTCAAGCACTGAGATGTGCACAGTTATCTATTGACAACATTCGTATTGGAATCTGACTGCTTTGGCACATGTGGATCTGTTTAGAAGTATGGTTATTTTTAAAAGAGTAGTATTAACATTTATACAGTAGGTACTTAAGGACAGCTTGCTCCATGTTATTGCATATAGCACAACCAACTCAATCACAGACAAAATCTGATGGAAAATATTAAGTTCACCTTTCTTTTTTTTGTCATTCATTTTTATTATTTCTTTCGAACTTGTTTCATTTTGAGGTTGTCTTTGTAGTTCTAGTTAGTATGTCAGTAGCAGTTCCAGCCATTTGTAGTTTCCAAAAGTAGCTGTGTGACTACATTGTTTTTGTGTATTTGTGTGTGTGTGTGTGTGTGTGTATCTTTCGTTATATAACAGTGATTTACGTTTCCCCTGCAAGTAATCAAATGTTAGTAGGAAACAAAATGAGATCCTAAGTGGTCACTTAAAGTGCATTTGATGTGACTCATTCTGATGCCAGTTAAGAGTTTGTCTAGACACAATCCACATACAGAGAAAGATCAGAACAGGTCTGGTTAAACAACACTGGGTGGCTAGAGTTAGGGCAAGCCGATCAACAGAAACTCATGAATGACGGACCTGTCAAACACAACTGTGCAATAGACTCCAGCTCATTAATTAAGACACATTTTTTTCTCTTTTTAGCGTCATAGAATTAATTTACGTTCCCTTGAGCTCTGTGCCACTCCAGTGGAACTTGTCTTCTAAACAGTATAGTAAATAGCCTTAAGCTGTTTTGTCTTGAGTCATCCAGTTGTGGAATGAAGCAAGCCTTGACCAATTAGAATCTAATTGATTTTGTTTTATATATGTTACTGCATGTTAGTCTGTTAAAATAAAATCCAGTTAGCTCCCAAACTAAACAAACACAACAAATACATCACCAAGGGCTTTTTAATTGCTGCTCCAAGTTACTGACAGCCTGCTGAGTTTTTGAAGTGAAGTTATGTTTTTTTTTCACCTGTATTTATTTCGATAGCTCTAATGAATCATGAGCAAGGAGAAGAGAGACAGTGAGAGAAATAATGAATGGAGTGGAGTGAATATGATGAGATGAATTTGCATCGGTTGTGGTGAGAAAACAAAAGCAGGCAGAGTCTGTCGCAGAGTGTCACAAGAACATGACAGGTACAAATACAATAATGTGTGGACTACAAAACCAGTGACGCAAAGACTCAGACAGGTTTTCTATCAAACTACATGAGGACTAAAGTTGGCTATTGGAGCAATGACTGCAAATTTAAGTATTAGCTGCAGAAATTGGTCTAAATTTCATTTAAATGTTAAAGACACTTTCAGAGTCAGTAGTGGTTCTGATATTTAATTCTCTAATTGACTGCACTTGAATAGGCACATTTAAAATATAACATATGCACACACTTATCTTATGTATGTGTGATGCTAGATTGCAAATAGTAGAGATGAATAAGAGGTTGACTGCAGCACCTCTGCATTGCTCCTGTTCTTTATGCTGCGAAGATGTTAACAAAACGTAGACATTGTTTGCCTGTGAAACACAGATGTGTTATCTTGCTGAAAAATGTGTCTATGAAGGATTAGTTTTTAAACCCATCAGAGTAAAAATGAACAAGAGCAGAAAATTACTGAGAAGTGAAAACTCATGCTCGTGGACTTTCATAGAGGATGAAAAACAAATGGATAAGCAGACAAATAGTTGATGTCCAAACAGACTCAGGGGGAAATGTTTATTACATAGAAAATAAGGTGGAAAGAGAACAATATAGGGAGTTGATGGCAATTTGAAATGAAGGAGTGGGAGAGGAGAAAGCAGGTGGGAGAAGTAGAAAAATAGGAGAAGAGGTAGGAAGAGAAAAAAGAGACACCCTCCACCTCTTTTTTCTTTTCTTCTCCACACATCTCTATTTTCCTCTCAGTGTGCTATCTGATTAACTTGTTACACTACAGATGTCTCTGAATCAGAGTCAAAGAGATGAAAGACGAGACAACACGATAGATATATGTTTGTGTCTTGTGGGGAGTAAGTAACTTTTAAGTGTGTGAGATAAAGGGAGGACACTAACAGAGGAAATACAGAGACACATGACTCACCACAGTTTTCCTCATTTGTCTCTTTCTTCTATCCCCCCAAACAATATGTCATATTTTTCTTTTTTTTATATCATGATGTCAGCAGAGATGATGATGATGACAGCCAGGCTTCAGTTTTGAATACATGGACAGAATATCAACTTTTTTGCTGGAGTGAAGGAGAGCATTGTGTCTTATCTCTCCACTTCCTGAGATGGAAGAAGATTTAGGCTTATTATTGTCTGAGTTTAAGGTAGTGTAAGAAAATGTTATACACACTTTGATTCTCTGTCCTGTGGCTTGTGAGTGAGTACATTTAATGTGGTTCATGCTTACCTGGTTCTTATCAGGCGCTTTAAAACATCATCCAGCACATACACATGCACACATATACAGATGGAGAGAGAGTGCTATGGTTAAAACTTTGAACTTGAGTCCTTTTTACCCACTTTAGTTATTTTTGGACCTTTTCTTTGTTATGCTACCACGTACTGTACAGTGCACTAAGCATTTTTAGGTCAGATAAAATTGCCAAGGTTGGAGACACACACACGCACACACACACACACACACAGATGCATTCTGCAGCAGTATTTCTAAGGTTTGTTTGGACTTAGCAGATGCTTCAGTGACTTACTAGTCTCGGTCTGAGTCAGCTTCCATTGACTGACTTCACCTTAGCTCTGTGTTTGTGTGTGTGTGTGTGTGTGTGTGTGTGTGTGTGTGTACGTGTGTGCGTGCGTGTGTGCATGTGTGTTTTTTTACTCTGGCGAGAGGTCTTTGTCCTATTTTTATGTATGTATCATTATTCAGACCCCTCTTCACTTGCAGTTTACACAGTGAACAGTAAAATGGTCCATGTACAGCTGGACATATCTAAAATTACTGATATTGTGATGAAAGGTTTTGTCTCAGTTTAAGGTATCCTGAAGTGCTAACATTTTCTGGTTCTAGCTTAACTAATGGTTCTTGTTGCATCTATAGTGATTTCGAAATTCTATTCTAATTTTGTCTCACTTTTCTTTGCAGAATTGTTTTAATTCAGCCACATTGAAGGGTTTTCAAGCATGAATGGCCTGTTTAAGGTCATACCACAGCTTCTCAATTGGATTTAAGTCTGGATTTGACTAGGCTACTCCATAACCTTAGTTCAGTTTTTTAAGCCATTCAGAGGTGAAATTGTGTTTTGGATCATTGTCCTGCTGCAAAACCCAAGTGTGCTTGAGCTTCAGGTCACAAACTGTTGGCCAGACATTCTCCTTAAGGATGTTCTGATAAAGCACAGAATTTGTGGTTCCATCAATTATGACAAGTCGTCCAGGTCCTGAAGCTGCAAAGCAGCCCCAGACCATCACACTACCACCACCATGCTTGACTTTTTGTATGATATGATGTTATTTTTTTCATTTTTGTTCTTTTTTGTGAGCAGTGGCTTTTACATTGTAACCCTCCCATGGATGCCTTACTTACTTAGGCATTTATTTTTCACATAGGTTTGGACAGAATCTTTCCCATTATTTAATAACTGCATTTTGTATTTACACGCATTATCTTTGTGTATATTGCAATTAGTTTGATGATCTGAATCATTGAAATGTGACAAATATGCCAAAGGAAAAAAAAAAATTATCTGATCTACTATCTGATAAACTATTTGAGTTTGTCAGTATTTTAACCCTCATCTAGTTACCAAACAGACTACTACTAATATGCTATAAAACTAGATATACTGTTGTTAAAGATTTGTCTATGTTCAAGAAATCAATTTTTATCTTCATCACTAAAGAGTTGGCAGATACGTTTAGGTGAAAATTGTATCAAATCCTGCTCAGCCAATATAAAAATTGTCTGTGAAGATTCTAAGTCATCCACTTCATAGTTATCCCAAAAAAGGTTATTCAGTGGACTGGAATTGCAAATATTATTAAATAGTTTAAATATAGGTGAAACAAAATCACAGAAAAAAATGACATCACAAAGCTTAATGTCCCATGTAAAGACTCTAGAAAAGCATATAGTATATAGCACATCCAGCCTTAGTTGGTCTGTGAGATTTACAAAATTAAGATATTTAAGATAAAAATGAAAATACTGGTACTTTGGTTCAGGACAGGTCTGAGTAGAAACAGACTTTTAAATACATATCGTCCTCTTTGTTCCCTTTGGGCAGATGGAGGACATGACAGAAAATGGCTTCAAAGTGAAGTGAATGATAGGAATAGGAAAGCAGGTGTGTGCATAGAAAAAGACACATTTGCGTGTCAGAAGCCCTTAGAGGTTCAAATGTCCTCACTGTAAATGATTAACTGAATGTTCTGGTGAGGTTCATTTCCTGAAAAGTGAATACCTTTAAATTTCACAGTCAGAAAACTTTACTTTCTCTCTTGTTTCATTTGATCCATCCATATAGAACCTGACAAAAACTGTTGTGATGTGTCCCTGGAAGCTGGGCCAGCATTATGCCTGAGTGGATGATACTTGAACAGCACAGGAGCTGTGTGTTGTGTGTGTGTGTGAGGTTTACAGAGAGGTTTTTTAATCTTTGTCTGTTTTTCCTATTCATCCTTCTCTGTCACTTGGGTTTTTTTCATTGCTGTCTGTCTCTGTCTGTTTTTTTAGGGGGAAACATTTCAACATATTCAGGACATTGTGGTATCTCTGCTTAGGATCATCAACCAGACAGTCATCACAATGGGTCGAGAACATGCTCTCATCGTAAGTACATGCAACTGTACCATTATAACCTTCATTTTCTATAAACAGACAGATCTTTTTCTCATGTCTTTTTTTCAATTTGTGCACTATTTAATGTTAATTAGTAAAAAATATTCACTCTTATTCGTTATTCAGTTTCATACAAAAACACAAAGTATGTTGACAACAGTGCATTTTGTTTAAAATACACACTTTTATTGTACATACAAGAGGAAGATCAGGAATAGAGGGGCACTGTAGGAACTCACACACTGTCGTGGGACAGCTTATAAAAATGCAGGGACAGCATATTTTGGATATAGATTGGTTAATTAGTGTGAGGTGTCATCCAGGATGGCAACTTGTCAGCCAGAAGCAGCTGAAGTAGGCCCTTGTGAGATTAGCGGGATATGTCCTAAACTGCTGGGAACTAAGCATTGTCCAAGTGGTGTGTGTCTGTGCATGTGCAAAATAATGGTGCAGGTGTGCGATTTAATTATATAATTTTAAGTTCTGATATCAGACACGACTGCCAATATGTGGTTTGTTATAAAATGCTATTTTAGCATTTTGTTATTTTAGTCGCTGTTTTAGACTTTATTTTTATTTAATTAATGAAGAATGTGTCAGTGGATCATTCAAATGGCATAAAATCTTGATCTGATAAAGTATATAGAATTAATTGTACATTTTCAGAAAACATTTAAACCTGCTGTATATGTTGTAGCTTAGATTTTTGTTGCTAATTGAAGCGTATTGAATGAGCTAGCAGTGCCATGTGGCTTGAATGCTAGAGAACAAGTTTACAGATTTGGAAATAATCACTTATGGTATACAGTACATAATGTGAACATGCTAAACAGCAAAAAGACTGGATATGTTTTAGTTTTTCTACCTAATTTTTATGTAATGATTGTATATGTGCACACTGTTACAGCTGGTGTGAAAGCTGATGGCTGGAGAATTGCGCTGCACAATTTGAGCAATTTAAAAATCTCCAGACATCAACAGCTAGATTTAGTGTGATTCATACAGTTTTCATTTGTGCCTTATTTACTGTGGTTTTGCAAATACATTTAAACAACAACATCAATACAGCCCAATCTTGAACAGTAAACTAATAACTGGTATACCTCGGTTCACTAATGTACTGAATGTGTACTCTTCTGTACTGTAGAGCAGAGTTGGTTGTGTTTCTGTGACTTTACTATATGTGTGATTTATTGCCTACAAGTGTATGCCTCACTTTGTGTGTACTTTTATGTACATTTGAGTGTGAAGATCATTGAAACATGATTGATCTCACAAAGAACACTTCCATTTTGCATGGTAATAAAGGAGAGAATCAATCACTCAGTCAGAGTTGACAGAACTTTTAATTATCTGTCAGTCTGTCAGTCGCTTATCAGCTGCTTATCACATTGTCTCTTAATGTATTCTTAATACAATCTCAACTGTGCTCTCCAAACCCTGATATCCATGCAGTGAGCAGTCTCTTTGTATCCAGAGAGCTCATCAGCTTGTTTTCTTCTCATATCCTCTTAGTGCTTCAAATTTTGTGTGTCAAGCCCTCCAAAGAAACAGCATTCCAATTAGCTGTTAAATTCCTTGGGTTTTTAGAATATTTTTAAAATTTCCCTTCTTATTGCTTTAATTTAAGCAAAACTGTTATGAAGATTTAGTCCCGTGAATCAATCTTGGCATAAATCCATTCATACATATGCTGTCTGTTCACGCAGCTACTCTGTGAAGTGAAACAGTACGCCCGCCTGTAATCCAAAGTGTTAATGCATCATTTCTCTGGTAGAATTTTTATGGGTTAGCAGTATCCTCACTTTCAGTCAATAGTTAATTACAAATTACAGATAAAATCCTCAATGTGCCCCTCACACAGGTCTGAAAGGAAAGTTTGACAACTCCTTTGGTCTGCTTTTCCTTCTCTATTGCATTTCCACCATTTCTACTCAGTCCGTGGTGTATTTTGTGAGAGCTTAGGATGAACTGCAGTGGAAAAAGTGCCATTTACAGGCACTGTCGATTTTAATGTCACACTAACCACCCACAGGCCACGAGAAGGATGCTTTACTAAAACTTTTTTGGTCCCATGAAAGCTAATCCACACCTGCATGCACCTGCTGCCCAGAAAGACTGTTCTGGTTTTCCAGCATTTACAGCCACCAGAAACACTTCTTGCGGAGTTTCTTGACACGGGCTTTGGTGCTGGGGCGGCTGGATGAGGAAGGCGCTGGCACAGGCTTTGTCAGAGTCGGGGCAGGCACATCATACTCCCCCTCCAGAGCCTCCATTATTTCTTGGAAGCGTCCCTCCTGCTGTCGGAAATCATGTTCAACGCTGTAGAAGACAGAGTAAGGAAAGGCATGAGAGAGATGCACTAGGGCATTATTTTGAGCTTAAAGTGGTGTCACATAAAATCTAATTTATTTATATAGCAAATTTCTATTTGATTTGGGGCAGAAAGAAAGGGCTATAGGCAGAGACAATTGAGCAAAAGGAGACTTTAGAAAGAAATGGTTAGAGAGAAAAGTGAGTGAACTAGTTTTAATGACATTACAGTGTAGTTGCAAAATGCTGACAAGGCCTTAAAGTGAGGTTGTACCTATTCATAATGCAGCTTTATATGGTGATGTAAAATCATGTTGCATTCTTAACTCGGATAGGTGCACCTTCAGCACAGGCTCACACACACACACTCCTCAACTCAGCACTCATTTCACGTCCATAGTATTCTTCTGCACTTCATGCACTGATAGATCACAGGCTGGTGAGATGAGACGTGTGGGAGGAGAATGAAAAAGAGAGCAGGGAAAGGAGAGGAGAAGAGCATTTGCAAAATGAAGGAGCTAAAGGAAAGAGCAAGGGAGGAACTTTTTTGCACTTCTGATGTGTTCAAAGCAGACCCTTTTGGCTTTCTTTTTCTATGCTTCTCTCATTCTCCACTTCCCCTCTCGTCTCACTTGTGCTCTTTTTCTCACCATCTCTCTGAAGTGTCCATTGCTGCAGGTCATAGTGTAGTAGACTTGGAATTTCTCTCTCCTTTTGTGTTTTTTGTGTGACAGAATGTGTGTTTGTTGAGTTGGATTATAGGGGTAGAGCTGCACAGGGCCTGGCATCTGGAGTTAATGAGCCAAATGATGAGGCAAGGAAAGCAGAGACAACTACACCATCCTCCCCTCCTCCTGGGTCCCAACATCCCAACACACGCAGACTCACACACACACACACATACTATACACGCACATACCGTATGTTCTCCCCTGACATAACGTGTGCATCTGACATAACAAGCCAGTAGCTGAGTTAGGGGGAAAAGGAAATGTAAAGTGTAGGAACTTATGGAAATAGAAAGGAAAAAAAGTGACTCTTCTCAGAAACGTCAAAATAGATTATCGAAAGAAAGGCTAATAAATCGGGGCACAGGTCACTGCAGAATAAAAGAGGGAAACGAAGACTGCGAGGTAAAGAAGGAGAGGAAAAGTGCCGCCAGAGACTTGGTGAGAGAGGAGCTAAAAGGTCCTGTCTCCCTGAGAAGGGCCGCAGTGATTGAGTGAGTGATGCAATGACTGAATGGAGGAGAAAGTGAAAGCTATGCTGGGCATAGAGGAAGGGAGATGGCTGCCATAAATTAGTGATAAAAGAGATGTAGTATGACTACACATATATATTGTTCACACACACAAAATATATATAAAACGATAAAGTGGCAGACCTCTCCCACATTCAGTCAATTTAGAGCCTATCCTGTTTTAGAATGGAGGACTTTTCTCTGTCAGGTCTCTCTTTAGCCACATACTTCACTAGGTCTCAGCCACCTTCCCTCTCAATTCTCTTTAACTACCTCTCTGCCTCACTCTGCCTATATCTACCTCTCTCAACCTATTGTTCATCGGATTACAGCACAGAGGGCAAAGCTCCTGCTCTCGATTCGTTCTGCATTTTGTCATCTTTAGCATCTTTGCAAGTGTGTGCATGTGTGTGTGAGACTGTGTTATTCTTGCTTCTATCATTCTGAGAACTTTTTTGATTAAAGTAAAGGTTTGGTAGAATTCACAAATGTTTTTATTTGGAGTAGAAGAAAATACTTTCAGGTGTCAGGTGAGTATTCTAGCCTGCAGATTCATCTGTGTGTGTGTTTGTGTTTGAGCTGTTTAAGTTTGGGGAGGAAAAGAGAGGGCTGTCAGAAGGTCCTCTTCCCCTCTCATCATACAGATTAATTAGGACCAATGGCACAACATCTTTGGGCAGCCAGCCCACATCAAAGCCACTTTTTACACCACAAATCATTAGGTTGTGTTTCAGTCCCACATGTTATTCGTTCTCTGCTTGTGTGTCTCTTTTTTCTCTATCTAGCATCCACTTAAGGTTTGATAAGAACCTTACTGTCCAATCAAACAAATGGACCTCTCGCTACTTCTGCCTTTTTTGCGTGTTTGTCACAAATCTGTGTGATTTCTGATAACAAATTATACTGTTATGTGAGGAGAAATATGATTACTGGAGCAGATTCTGCAGATCTGTCCAAGTCATTAACATCCTTTACATCAGCGTGAAATATATTCATTTCTTCTTTGTCAATATGTATAACTGTATGCATGCAAATATGCACATGAATGCATAGACATATCTAAGAGGAGCTGTGTTGGATTAATTTTAGTTTATATATATATATATATATGTATATGTATATGTATATGTATATGTTTGTGTGCAAAAAAAAACCCAAAGGGGTAGTGGAGCAGAAAAGAAAATCTCCCAGAGGAGAGACAAGATGGATTATAATGATGTGAGTAGCAACATGCTCTTGAGATCAGTGTAGAGTCAGGCCCTTTTTTATCGTCTGGAAGTGCATTTT
>JAUBNQ010000002.1:11845763-11869799 GCA_032353495.1 Ctenopoma kingsleyae | reverse complement strand
ATAATGATGTGAGTAGCAACATGCTCTTGAGATCAGTGTAGAGTCAGGCCCTTTTTTATCGTCTGGAAGTGCATTTTAAACAAGCAGGGCCAAGAGAACTCAGCATTTCCTGCACAGATCTGAACTATACTTGCATGGTTTGTGATGCAGGGCCACATGAGGGCTTGAAAGTCATGTGCATTTAGCATTGGTTTTGGCCTTTGGCATTTATGCACTGAGATGTCACCTGAGTCTCTGAATCTTTTCACAGTATTATGATCTGTAGATGGTGAAACCTAAATTCGTCTACAATCTTGTGTTGAGAAATGCTCTTTTTGAATTGATTGATTATTCTCTCACAATATTTGGCACGAAGTGGTGAGGCATAATCCATCTTTGCTTGCAAAGACTCAGCCTTGTGTTGGTGTACCTGTTATACCCAATTATGATATCCTCACCTGTTATCAATTAACCTGCTATTTTTGTAATAATCCAGAATGGTGTTGCCTTAATAATTTATAAATCTTTGCAGTTTGCAGATGTGGGACTGCTGGAAGGTGTCTTTGGGAGCTAGGGAAAATTGGAGAGATAAAGACCCTGTAAAATGTGTCTATCCTTTGTGGCCTGGAAGGGAGATTTTTATAGCATTGTAAACAAGTAGAATTGCCTTAAGCAAAGCTTTGTGTTAATGCATGCACACAAAAAATGTTGGACTAAAAGAAGGATGCCATATTCTGTTACAGTGATATAACACAATAACAGAATATGGGGAATATAAAATTGGGTGGGAAGAAGCGCAGGTGATGATAGCTTTAGCAACTGGCAGAAAGAATGAGGCACAGATATTCAGAGGAAACCAGTTTAATTGAAAGTTTAGGGTTGACAGGAAGAGATGGAGAAGGCGTGCAATGAAAAGATGGAATGATTTACATAATGAAAAGATGAGAATTAGAATGATGAGTTGAAGGTGATAGAAGATTAAACTAAAGTATGTGGTGCAGTATGTTGTGGGTGTGCAGCTCTGTAAATTGAGGGAATCTAAGAACGCAATTACTTATTTAGGTCACACACACACACACACACACACACAAGGGAAAACTGGAACAGAACAGACGCATCTTTTGGGTGCTGAATTAATTTGATTGTTTCATGGAACGTTCTTTTATGTGTAAATATTTTCCTGGAGATAGCATTCTCTTCAAGTCTGTAGGACACATTATCGAACACATATTGACAAGGAGGATCAGTCTTAGTCTCACATTTTACAAATAATAGGGCTATATTGTATAGAGTAGTGCAATTATCAGAGTGGGAGAACACAGCACAGACAGCAAGACACAGTACACGGAAGAAAGGGTAATGAAAAACAAAACAAAAAACAAAGATGTGCTGAATAAGTGATAAAACCTGGAAAAGCTGAGACAATAGGACAAAACAATAGGAGATGGAACGTACAGTTTTCTAGTAGAAGTTCATTGCACTCTAGGAAAAAATGAGTTGTCACTTGTGGGTTATGTAATACAGTAGGCTCATTATCTTAATGAGGTTACCTGTAGATGATGCAGGCTGTCTTTTGGCAGGTGGGGCAGTTGTTAATGTCCTGACCAGTTCTGTATGAGCTGCGACTGTAGAAACAACAGATGTAGAACATTCACACACTCGCCAAAGGAGTTTAATTGAACATAGCTGTGCATGTAGATGGCATTATGGTATTATATTTGTTTTAATCTGCTTAAAGAAAAACATTATTTAAGCAACTATTAGTGAAGCTAATATTCACTTCACTCATTATACAAATATGGATGAAGCAGTAGAAAAAGCAGTTTCCTTTTTTTACTGTTTTCTTCACTGTAGAAGAGTCTCACTCTCTTGACTGCTGGTGTCACAGTTGTTTTTGTTCTCTCCACCTATGTATAATCAATGCAGCAACATCAAGTGTGTACTCTGGGAGTTGTCAAAGGGCACAAAATAGCTTATGATGTTTAGGGTGTGTGATGCAGCTGAAAAGGGCTAGCCAGGGCATCACTGTAATAATCCCGGTGGGTGAAAACATGCCTGCGTAGCATTCCAGGCAGGGGGAAAAAGTTGCTAAAGATTGTTTACAGTGACTGTCTGTGGTGGTCTCATTGGACGCCAGACATTACATGACACAAATATTATGAGCAAAAGGTTAGAAAATAGTGTTGAAAATTGGTGGGTATTACAAAACTACTACAGAGACAGAGAGTGCAGAAATGTTGGGAAATGAAATTGGATAAACCATCTGACATACTCATACTGACTGCTGTCTTTATTTTGCCAAGACATTTTGGCTACCCCTTCATTGAACTGTGTAGCTGAGACAGTAACTGATTCATGATGATAAAATAGACATTTTAATTACATGGAGAGAGGCCGTGTGACTGGCATCATTTCTTCTCTTTATCAAAGACAACTACAGTAAAAGAAGAAGTATTTGCTTAAAGAGAGAGAAGAAAATACGGAGCTGAGCACAGCGACAACCTTTTCGCTCAGCCGGCACTTTTATCACACCGGCCCACTTAGAGTACTCTCATTTCTGGCACCGCATCAGATACATGCAGCCACTATTACTTGCTGGTTCTCTTACTTTTCTCTTTTCCTCCTTATCTCTCAATTGCTCTCTTTCTGTCTCTCACTTTCTCCTCAGCCTGCCTCTCAGTCTTTTTAATCCTTTTTTTTACCTTTTCACACATTTAGTTTGAGATGTGTGTGAGACTTGGGCATCCTTATACTGTAGTAAGCATGCACACAGACTTTGAAGAATATGAATATATAATCTTACACAGTCACACACACAAGGCAGGGCAAGTGTACACTGGGTCTAGGAGCCTTATTGTGCCGCTTAAGCCTTAATTGCATTTCTCAAAGGTAATCTGAGATTAGTGTAGCGATAGAGACATCTGTTAACCCTGATGTAAAAAGAGGAGGTAAAAACATGTAGTGAGAGTTTAAATAGAGATGTAGTAACATTATTGTTTTGACAAGACATGGTAAACAGGTAAAAATGGATTTTATAATATTTGGAGGAGAAAAGAAAGTGATTGGCACAAGTGAGAGAAAGAGGTTGAAATTTAGGAAGGAAGAAATGTGGCGTAAAGTGCAGTACAGGAACAACTGACAGTTGACAGTCAAGGTGAAACTGAAAAAGGAGAAGGATGGGGAGATGAAGAAGAATGGGGAGCGACAGAGGGAAGAGAAAACAAAACAGAGTGACAGGTAGCACACGACAGCTGGTGAGAGTGATGGACAGGTTGTCTGGGTAGAAAGGAGGGGAAAAATCCAAAAATGGTGAGGGCAGAGGGCAGACATGATTCTTTTGATAAGTTACTTGAAAGAAAGAGAAGAGAAGAGAATTAATTAAGAATGGATGAGAAAGAGGTGCAAGGGTGAAGGTTGAGACAGGGATGAATAGCTTAAAGCAGGTTAAAGAAGCCAGGGAAAGAGGAGGATGCTGATTGAATTGAAGTGAGAAATGAGAGCCAACTGGAATGCGTAAAGATGGGAAAAACAAAGGAATTGGAGCAGGAGGTGAGGAATAAAAAATAACAATTAGCAGGTGAGATAAAGAACAGATGGGGGCACTATAGTGTCTCTGAGGTATACTGTTACCATGGGGAGTACTATTAGGTATAAGCTTGAAAAGACTAGGGAGATATAAGAATGTGCTAACATTGACTGCAGGCGGGCAGGCATCGCATATCCCTGCAGGACTGGATCACTTACGCACATGCCCACACACACACTTCCTCCAAAGCTCTGACATTTAAAATCTATTACATGGACTTGAAAGCCTGTCAGTATGTATTGCTCTACAAACTCAAATATACTATCTTTTCAATCTTGTGCACTCCCTTGACACCCTCTCTACTTGCTCTGTTTCTTCTCTTTATCACTCTTGCTCACTCTCCGACACTCTTACCTAAAAGCTGCTCTTGCAGTGAATACGTCTTAGTCTGTCTTTTTTTCCCATCCCTTATCTTCATCTCTCCCTCTTTTTGCTCTCTATCTTTTTACTTACCCTCTTCTATTGTCTCATTACTCAGGATAATCCTTCATTTATCATATCCTTCTCTTAATCTATTCTATTACCCCTCATACCACATTCCTTTCTCTCACCCTTCGCTGAGGGCCTTGCTCTTCTCCAGATCTTGAATTACGTTGAGAAGCACCTTGATCTTCTCCTGATTGGACAGCAGGTTCTCTTCCACACTCTGCAACTGCCTCTCGACCCCACGTGGTGGGTTCCCTGTGTGTCCTCCCAACAGTCCTCCTGGAGCCCCATTACATTGTGCTTTCATATGAGTTTTACAAGGCGAGTGTGTGTGGTCATCAAATGATTTGCTCTTTTGTTTTGTGTAGTCCTTGTGTTTGAGCCGCTCCGAGGAAGCTTGTTTGGGAATGTTCATTGTCTCTTGGGGTTTTTCAATTTGTTGTACAGGAGTGTCTAGTAATGAATGAGTGGATTTGGGAGAGTTTTTTGGTGGGAGAGGTGGGTTGGTGGTAGATTTTGAGTCACTGTCAAGGGCAGGAGCTGATGCTTTGGAACTGTTGTGGACAGATGTGTGCTGGTTTGTGTGTTCCTTAGCAGGCTGGATATCAATTCCATGCATGTGTTTGTCAGTTGAATGTGGTTCTGTTGTCTCTGCATATGACGTGTTTGCTTGCTGTGTGTGTGTAGTGGATGTAGTTCTGTCTGCATTACTGTGCATGTGTGTGTCTGTTGTTTGGGTTGCTGAGTCCTTGTAATGAATAAGATCTGCAGAAAGTGGCCTCATCTGATGAACTGAATTTTTTGTTTTGTCCTGATTGTGTGATATATGGTTGGAATGTGAGTTGTGCGTTTTTGGTATAGTGTGTGACAGCTGTGGTATTTGAGAAGTTTTTACTGATGTGTGTGTTACAGTGTTTGCTATGTCTGTGTTTTTGGTGTAAGACTGAGAGTCCAGAACCGAGAGTCCAGAGTCTTTTCTTGACTGGGTGGGAGCTACAGATGGTTTCCGAGGATTAGGTAAAGTCTGGCTGGCTGTAATTAGATTGACAGCCCTCCTGCGACATGCGCCTGTGCACGGTGTAATCTGCGATCGTCTCCTCCCACAAGTCGCACAGAGGCGTGTTGGAGAAGTTGTCATCACTCGACAGGGCCGAGGTGGGGTGGCATGCACAGTTGTACAAACGCTCCCTGTCTTTAATACAGAGCGATGGCTCTCCCCACGTAGAGACTGTACCCTCCTCTTCTCCCGAACTGGCTCCTTACTTTCTGTGGACTCACTGCAAACTCCTCCCACCATATCAGAAGCTACTACACTGCCATTTGTATACCGAGCTGTCCTTTTACCTCCTGTGTCTTTGGGGTTTGTCCGTATAGTTTTGATCTGGCAGTAAACTCCACTGCCTGACCCCTGTGACCCCATGTCGTCCTGTGTCAAGCTATTGATCTCATTCTGAGATGTCTCCTTGGACACCGGCAGACTGTTGCTGTCACTTTTGATAACTCCTCCTGTCTCTGCTTTCGTTGTTTTGTCTGTTGCCATGGTGAGTGGGCGATGTGCACTGGGTTGGCTGCCATGCCGTTTGATGGAAGGGAGAGAGCGCAGTCCAGGAGATGTCTGCACCCCAACACTGCACAGTGGGCCCCATCGCCCCCCTGCCAAAGGAACCCCCAATGCAGGGACAGGATTGGTTGGATCAGCCACTCTCCTGCCCATACCCCTCTGCGAGTTGGTTCAGCCCCCAGAGGAGCTGAACGATATGGAGGCAAGCGGTGACATCAGCCAGCGTCCGCAGGATTATATCCAATAAGTGGAAAGTTTCCAGCTGTTTTTCACTCAAATTAATTTGTGTGTTTATGAGGCAGTGTGGCAGAGCTTGTATGTGGAAGCTGGAGACAGGAATTCAATATCCAATAGGGCTCTAACTCTCAGTGTACTTCCATTAACAACCTCCTAACTAGTTTGGCTTCTTCCGATTGGACATTGCTATCAGTTTCTGAGCAGTGGCCTGCACACGATGGGTTGGATGGATTTTCTAGGCATTGCTGGTTTGCTCTGGAGGGAGAGAGGAAAAAGAGAGAGAGAGACAATGATTGAGAGGAATGATAGGAGAAAGAAGGGACGTAAAGCACCATTTAAAAGCTTTGACCTCGACTGAATGCACACACTGATCAGATCAATACAACTCTATCAACCTCTTATTAGACCAGCAGGGAGGTGGGAGTTACAGAGAAAAAACAAAGTTGTTTCTTTCTTTGAAAAAACAAAGTTGCTTCTCTGGTTAGAAATGAAAAGACAAGAGATATCTTAAGGGTAATTGTGTATGTTGCACACAATCCCCAGAACCTTTGTTAAAAAAATTTAAGTAAATAAACTTAATTTTTATCCATTGCTAGGTTATGTTAAATCCTTATTTGGTTTTGTATTAATATGCTTAGTAAAATTGTTTGGATTATATTAGCCATTTGATTTTAATCACTTGAGATCACTAAGAAATGAGTCAGACACTTTAGTGTTGCATTATGATACATTGATTAGCTGATAGAAATAGGAAATTGGGGGAAAAAAGAGGAAATTTGGCCATTGTAGTGGCAGGGAACATGAAAAAAAGTCATAGATAACAAACACGCATTGTGCAATTTATTTAGTATTTAAGAACATTCAAAATACATGCACACATTCACTCATACCGATGCTGTGTGACCTACATCGATTTATTTTAAAGACTGATGTCACACGCTACCCTTTTATTCTGTTTTCCATGACAGCACATAATTAATGTTGTCAGGCCCTTTAATTTCAGTTTTAATTTAAGATCATTACATTTTAAAACTGAATGAAGGAATAGTCTATTATGCTGGTGAGCTTGCCCGTGTCTTAAAGTACAGCATTAGGAATATCTTTAAATTTATTTTCAACTGGCATCATTATTACTACATGCTAGCTATGTGTGTGAACGCAGTACTGTCTAGTAGTGCCAGATAGTGTAGCTTTGAAATGTGACATCTTAATGTACAGTACCGATCCAAAGTTTACATACACTCATCATGGACGTGACTGTCTCTGCAATATTGTGCTTTAATTCTTTTTTTTTTTTTTTGTTTTTTTTGCTGAGGCTGCATGATTGTACCACATACATCAATCCCCAAGAATTGTCTTCTGTCAACAAGCTTCTGGGGGAATTCTGGTTGGATGTTTCTTTGCAGAGTTGGTAAAGTTCAGTGGAGTATATTTGCTGGTGCTCTGGGACAGACCTGACGTCTAAGCATTGATTTTATAGAGTTGAGGACAGGCCTTTGTGAAGGTTATTCCAAAAGCCTGCTGTTCCACAAATAGTTTTGATGTGAGTTTGGGCTCAATATTCTGTTGGACCACCCAAGTTTCAACCATTTAGCTGATGCTCCTTCATTATTCCTTCCAAAACAGCCCCAAAACACAATGTAACCACCACTGTGCTTAACAGTTGTATTAGTGTTCTTGGTATTTAATATGTCACCTTTACTCATTCAAACATACGTCTGGTCATTGTGGCCATACAGCTCAATCCTTGTCTCATCAGACCTTACACATTTTCTCCAGAGAATTTTTTTGTCTGTGTGGTCTGCTGCAAACTTTAGTTAAGCTTGAAGGTGCTTGGAACAGGGGCTACTTTCTTAGGCAGCAGTCTTTCACTCTATGGCAATGTAAAACTCACCCACTGTAGAGAGTGACACTGGTGTTCCAGCAGGAACCAGTTCATTTCAGGCCTTTGCCTTGGTTGTTTCTTAGCTGTCCCTTACTATGCAAACTAATTTCCTGTTGGCTGAATGAAACGGTTTGGATCTTCTTCCAGAGCTTGAAAAGTGGCTTTTAATAACTTGTATTTGCATTCGATCATATGAACATATGAAGCTGTAATCTGCAGTTGCTTAGAAAGAGACTATTTAAAGTCTGATATTGACAGTCATTCCCATGATAAGTGTATGTAAACATCTGACAGCAACATTATGCAACAGACGAATGGATTTTTGTTTCAGTGACATATTGCATTACTGTTTTCTAAATATCTGACAGTGTGTTTGACTCAAGGACAAGGTCACATGTTATTTGATTGCAGAGGCTATTTATCATGGTCACCATGGTAACTTTGTAGGCATTATGTTGGTGTGGGCATAGAGGTCTTGACCCAGAGTTCCAGACTGTTCTCACTCACATATCCTATCAGTTGCAGTTCTATATACAACATTCAATGTAACGTACTTTACATTCTCTATTCGGCCACATAACAGGCGGCATGATGGATGACAACACAGGCGAGTTGGTATCTAAAACATATTCCACGTCAATAATATGAAACTGGCTTGGACTTTCCAAAATTGGCACAGCACAAAAAAATTGTTATTTGCAAATCTTGCAAAGTTAAGGTTCAAATGTCAAATGACACAACACAACAAACCTTCTTAACTACCTCAAACAAAAACACCCAAAAGTGTGTGATGACTGACAAAACAGTGAGAGGACCCCCACGTGAGTGCATCAGCCACAACTACGCAGCCAGTAGCTACAAGACCAAAGCAACTGTAGCATCTCAGAAAAGCACTCAATATAACAGGACAAGTGGACGCTGGTATGAGGTAACTGCAGTGACATTTATGATTCCTATAAAATTTGAAAGTTGAGGGTTTCAGAATACTGCTCAAAATAACTGATCTGCGTTATGAGATACCCTGCCACAAATATTTTTTCAACATGGCCATTCCACCGCTGTAGTCTGAAGGAACGTGACACAATTAAACACAAAATCCAAAAGTAAAAAGGAAATTTAGAGTAAGTAAGTAGTAAAGTTCAGTCACTTACAAAATGATCTTCAAAACCCAAATGAAAAACAATTGTGATAAAATCATAAATTTTGATGCTGTCTGAAAAAACTTGTGACATTATATTTATGCCCGAGAGGACCATCAGGAAGCCCCCATGCGTTGCACCCGGTTTGTTGATTAGTGATGTCAAAGGGTGTATGAGACGCCAAGTGGGAAGCACTGTCGTGAGAGCGTGTTGAGAGTTCAAACATCCTTCCCAGTTTGTGTATGTGTTTTTTCCCTATTTGGTGTGTTGGAACTTTCTGTGTGTGCATGTGGAATCTATTTGCCAAGCAGGCCGCAGTCACTGGCTGCTGAGAAATGGACTGAAATGGATGTGTTGTGTGCAAAACAAAATTGCAGATGATGACATTTTTTCTGAGTGAAAAAGAGGGGGAAGGTGTGAATGAACAAGTCAGCCAGTATTAGTATGTGCCACAGACAATGTGACGTGTGTGTGTGTGGTCAGGTAGTTTGCCTTAACATTCAGACTAAGGCAATTGAAGGTAATTTCACTGCAGCTCATTTCCAAGCATTTGTCTTTCCGCCAGTAGCCACATCAGACACTAGAGCTACTACTGCAACAAACTTTCTTTCACTCTCTCTCCCTGCTGTCACCATCTATTTCTGTGTTTGTAAGTGTGTGTATGTGTGTGTGTGCCACAGGTCTCACTCTTCACCACTGATCCTCTGACTGACCCTTGCTGTAAGGCAGAAAGTGACACCATATCCTCAGAAATCTGTTTCTCTGATTCCCTCACCTGTGAATCTCTCTGTCATTTGGCCACCCTCTTGCTCTATTTTCACGTCTCTTCTTTTTTTAATGGATACCACTCGTCTCTCTCGTCTTTCATCATTACCTGTGTTTCTTTTGGAGTTTTCCACTTACCACCTCCTTTCCCATCTCTGTCATGCTGTCTTTGATTTACAGCATGTTTTTCTCTCCCCTCCTCTGACTCTATATTTAATATTAGTCTCTCGCCTACATTACACCTCTGGCTGTGCAAAATGAACGGGGAGGAGAAAGGGAGGTAATGCTGTTGGTTAGGGTGGTGAAGGGGAGGAGACGAAAAGACAAACAGGGGAGACGACAGCACAGGATGGTGCAGAAGGTGGAGAAGGGGGATAAAGGGTAGAGAACAGATGAAGGAGAACAATCACGCGCAAGATGAAAGTAATGCGTGAGTGTGTGTGTGTGGAGGAAGAGATGTGAAGGCCCATTTTTCTAAGCTGAATTCTCCGTGTCTGATGGAGTTTGTTAAAGAATAAAGAATGAAGACAGAAAGTAGAGACAGACGTTAGAAGAGAGGACGGAAAATATCTAGGAAGCTGTACACACAGCTTGTCAGTAATCAATACACACCGCAAGTGTGCTTCAGCATCTGTCACCACACATGCACAAACACAACATTTAAACACTACAGGGAGTTTCTTGACAGCGTGCAGCTTTTTATGAAAACTGTTTATACATGCAATAGGTTTAATTTACCAGTTGGCGGGTTTGGGCTGTTCAAGAATTGTCTACAACAGGCTGTCTCAGTGAGGCCTTGTGTGCTAATGTGTGCATATGTGAATGAGTATGCACCCACGCCTTTGCAGTGGAAACAGAGCACTGAATGCTCCAGTGAATCGAGTCCCTTGTCGTTTCAAGGTGAGCCTCATTTTTCAATCGTCGATTGACAGGCCCTGTGTGTGTGTTTTAGGGAGACGGAGACTCGCTTTACTGCTCTGTAATCACACCACATCTCTCACTCTGTATTTCACACCCACTCGCCTTCAGAAACACAGCACTTTATTGGCCCTTTGAGAGAGGCCAAATCCTGCATTTTGGGTAATGTAGTTACTTCTGTTAATAACATAAGTGTTTTTACATTTGACTTTTATAGTTTGGTGAGATATGAATGTGAGTGTGAATGGTTGTCTGTCTCTATATGTCAGCCTTGTGATAGACTCACAACCTGACCAGGATGTGCCCTGCCTCTCGCCCAACGACAGCTGCAGTAGGCTCCAGCACTCCTGATACCTTTAAGAGGTAAAGCAGTTGAGATAATGGATGGATAGACCTAGCCATAAAAAAATTAAGTAATGCTGGAACCACATATCTGGATGTTGAGCTGCAGCATCAAATATTTTTGCAAGAGAGAAAACAGGATGTTGTAGATATTTTGGCTTACAAAAATATTCTCCCTGTGTATACTGTTAGGTATCAACATATTTGTGATTTGTAATTTACTTTAATTGTCAACACGTGATCATTATGTGAACAGAAAACATCCAGTTGCAATCACATTCCCCACAAAAATGGATTTACTGGTGTGTTTTTTCACACCAGTGACCAAGTCATGGTTTAACATTTATCCCTGCATCTCAGACAGAATAAGAATCCAGTAATGATCATCAAAACAACAATGAAACCTCTCAGCTGTTTCTGCACACTGTTTTGCTTTGTTTTTTAATTGGGTGCAACTTCTTTTTCAGCAGCACTTTAATAAGCATTTCAAATGAACAGCTTAAGCCAAAATTGCAAATGTGCATATCAGAAAAGCCAAGCATCTCAGCTAACCCGCATTCTACATATATTTCAAAGTTGGTCCCCACTGAAGCATTGTCTCAGGCAGATTGTGTGCATGACTGATTGTAAGAAACTCAAGTGTCTCTTCAAGGCAACTGCATGCAAACTGCAAAAACTGTTTTGCCAGGGAAACTTGCAACATGAGAACTTAATGTAGTTTTCCTAAACGAACCAACTGTTTTATGAGAAACAGTATCAGAGAAAAACTAAAAAATGACTGTGCTCTAAGGCACATATAGCATTGCATGTTCATGATCATTTTACATTCCAATCTGGCGCACCATCTTTGTTGTGCCTGTGAGATGTAACTTCGCTCTGAGCATGAGGATCAGGATTCTGGGTCTTGGCTTCATGTGTTTATCTCCTGGAGGTCACAGAGAGGCAGCCAATGATGAGTCACCCTCCTGGTTAAAGCTAGAGGCCCTCACAGCTATAGGTTGAGAGCCAACACTAGTCCTGCCTCTGGACAAACTCCTCTGAGACTATGTGCTTTGTGCATTTGTGCGTTTGGAATGTGATGCATAATTTAGACCAACAGAGAAAATGAATTTTGTCACAGATTACTTAATTCTTCATTAGAACTGTGAGGTAAACTTTTCTAATTCAGATAATGATGATGATTTTATGAATTTAAAATAGGTGTAATGGGTTTGAGTCTTTTCAGTTTTCACTTTTCATGCATGCACATTTAGACACTGAGTCATTCTCGCACGATTGTCATTAAAAGGATTCCCTTCAGTCCTCCCTTCAGAGGACAATACAAATTGACTTTCCTGTTCATTTAACCTTCCACGTGTGAATTAATTTAGTTTAGACTTGTTTAAACTTGTCTAATGTCAGTGCTCCAAATACATGCATGCACATGAATGTGAACATGACTTCAATTAAAGGCTTGATGGCAAAAACAACACAATTCCACATACAGTAATAAAATGGAAGTTTGAATCCCTTTTTGCCCCTTCTACCCTAGTTTATTATAAGGGAAATATATGGAACATATTTTTGTGATGTCCCATTCTCAGGAAGGCCCTAAGAGGAAGAAATGAGAGCTGTTTGGTTTTATGGTGTTAGCTTATTTACAACCAGTCTGGTAGGTGAAACAAGGAAATGGATGATATATAGGCAAAGAGCTCATTATTGACAAATCCATCTACCAGCTTAAATCATTTGTTTTGTTGGCTAGATGACTGTGTGTTGGTTGAGAAGCAGAGCAGAGAAACTAATGTAAGACTGTATATTTATGAGATATTCTCCCCCCAAATCAGATAATTAGAAATAAACATGGTAAAGTGTAAAACTGCATCCTGTAACCCAACAGAGGAAAATAAAGTGTTTAAGTTCAAAGAGGCCCTGCAGATACATGACCACACACACACCTTATCAGCGTGGCTAATAGAGTGTGATATGGTCTGACTTTTGCATTGTTGCTCGAACTACAAAGTCTACCCTCTCTGTTGTAGCCCTTTGTTCCTGTCACGTCATCTTTTTATCCCTCCATTTCACCTGTCCCCATCCTCAGATTACTCCCTGCTCTTCTATCATCTCATCTTTCTCTTCTATCCCATATAACTTATCCTGCCCACACGTCCCATCCAATCTCTCATCATTAACCCCCAATCTATCTCTCCTCCTCTCATCTCTCGATCCTGTTGCTCTGGCTGCCCTCTCTCCCTTTCCCTAATCCATCTTCCTGCCCCCCTTGACTTTCTAGTCCTTTTCACTTTCACCGAAAGGCATCTCTTTCTCATCACTTGTTCACAGTCTGTCTGGTTAGCAGAGCGGCTAAAGTGTCAGTGACACACACGCATTACTTTTGACTCTGAGTCTTGTCTTCCTGTCAATCACCTCTGACCTTTATTTCTCCTGCTCTTCATCATCTGTCACTCTCAGAAAACGGATGTAATAAAAGTCAATGCAGTATAATGTCATAACCTCCTGATCAGGTTTCCCTGGTCTGTACCTTGGATTATAACCCTTCAAATGATCTTTTTCTATACTGCAGTCATTTCCAGTGTGCTTGCATGTATGTAAGCTAAAGCAAATCAATTTTGTAAACAAACAATGTTACCAAACAATCTTAGGACTTTGTAAAGTCTGAGGTAAGTTGAGACAAATAAACAAAGACTCTTACATATTTATGGAGAAAGAAAACATTAAAAATATCCAAATTAATAAAGGACGTCCATGAGAATATTGAAGGAACCTTATTTAAAAATTTGATTACTACTGAATCAAGTTGCGCTCCGTGTTGGCTATAAATCATTTTGTTGCCCAAGGAACAGAATGACAGTTTGCAGCAGCCTGGCACATCATTAATAACCATATACATTGACTTCATCCAACAAATGGGCTTCCACTGCTAAAGATCCATCTTTATGTTTCAAGCAAATGTTGCTACTCATCATTCATAATTCATAATGCCTTTAATGCCTATAAATGCAGAAGTGGCCTAGTGGTACTTTAGGCCACTTCAGTAAACACTGAATAGACACTGAAAAATGACAACATAAATACCGGGATTTTTTCCCTACTCCATTTGTAACATTTTCGTGTGTTCGCCTGCGCCAATGAATCAAGCATACACGCATGAATAAATAAAACTGTAGTTTTATATTGTGCTCTTAAAAAGACCGATGAGGTTATATAAATTTTAAGTGCACACATGTATCCACACTGTCTCAGTTTTAGATCCCTGCATAGACATTTGTTTGTTCTCATGTGCACATACACAAGCACACATGCACAGGAGCAGCATTAGTGTATAAGAGAAGGGTTATTGCGATATAATCCCATATTAAAGCTACACTAGCTGTCCTGATGATTGGTTCAGAGGCTTTTAATAGCAATTGGACAGCAGACACACACACAGTCTCACAAACAAGTAAATAGAGAAATAATTTGGAAGCCTTGTTAATATCTGAAGTTTAAATACGTTTTGGATGGTGTAACACACAGGAACAATAATCACTAAACACATACATGTCCTGTACACAAATGCACATATGTGTCCATCTGCATCAAATCCAACTCACAGATGGTTAGGATTACCTACATCTCCCCTCAAAAAAATATAGATACAAAAGAGTCCTACTTGGTTTTGATGCCGTGATCACTCGACTTTTTTTAAAAGATAAAAACACACATACACAGTTACTGTACACTAACCAGCCTTCCTGAAGTAGAGATGTTTAGACTTCTGTCAATGCAAAGTAGTCTGTAGAAAACAAGACATCCAACCAAATCCAGATATTGTGTGTTTTTTTCATTTTGTTTGTTTATTTGCTTGGTCCAGAGGTTTAATCTATAGATTTTGTTCATTAGTCCAGTTGGATATGTGGTGCCTGCCTCCATACAGTTGCCATTTCCTCCATTCAAATCAGTCAGTGTTTTAAATATTGAATGAGCTGCTTTGAAAAATAAAGTACTAGCCCTGGGTTTTTAGACTGGAAACATTCCTCAGAGGGTCAAAATAGACCATCTTTGCCAACAAGACAACATTTCAGGCTTTTAGGCTATCACTCACATACACACTGTTACTGCACACATTGTTCAACTGTCTTTCATTGCTTTCTCAGTCACTCACCTTTTCTTATTCTCCTCTTTTATCCGTATGCATCTCTTCCCCCTTGTTCTTGGCATCTCTGTCTTGTCTCTGTTAGTCCTTTAGTCCTTAGTGGTGCTCTGCTCCGACTCTTTACCGCTCTCTATCTTTCTCTCCGTCTCATTCTTTTGCTGCTGATCCTTGCAAGCTCGCGGAGCACAGTGATCCTCCCTCTTCCCCCCCTCTCTCTCTTTCTCTCTCTCTCTAGCTCTCTCTTTATATCCCTCTCCCTCTCTCATACTGCTCTCCCTGATCCATCTCTATTCCTCTACTCACTGCAATTCTCACTCTCTCTTTCCCTTTTGTGCCCACCTATTTCCCAAATACCATCACTTTGATATTTAATCCCTCCAGCATCTCGCTCATAAATCACTCTATTTTCCCATTTCTTTTACTTTTCTGGTGGCTGATCCCGCGCCATGCCCTGGTTTACTGTCTCCGTATGTGTGTCTATGTGTGTACCCCTGCGTTGACCCTGGCATGGTGATAGACCAAGTCAAACTTTGACAACACCAAAGTATCTGCTCCCGGGAGGTGAGCCAGGATACAAACAGACAAACGCACACACTTACACACTCAAGAACACACACTCTTGCTCCTGTCAGTGACTTTATTTATCTTCTGTTTTGTTGTGTAAATACAGGCTGCTGCTGCTTCCTCTGTCTCTCTCTGTCTTGTTCTCTTCCTTTTTTTCTCCCTGGTAGGTTTGCCTCACTCTCCCCTTATTTTATTAGTGTTCTCCTTATATCTTGCTCCACTTTAGCCACTTTGCGCTATTCTTTCCTCTTCTTTTATCTTTATCTCTCATACTGGCCGCCGCCTTTGTATTCAGCTGTCCCACCATCCACCCGCCATCTGTCTCATTCTCTTTCATTCTCTGCTCCATTCATACAGTACCAGCTGAGGATGACGCTGCTTTCTTTCTTGAGGTAAACAAAGCAAAAATGAGATTAGTTGAAAAGAAAGTGATATTGAGTGCCATATGAAATCAGGTTCTAATTATTCTTAACTATGAGTTCTTTGTCTTTGGTTCACAGTAGGAATTCTGTGTTGAAAATTAATTTCCTCCATCGTCATGCACCAGGAAAGATTAGAAGGTTTTGCTATTACTTCTTTTTATAGGCTGGTTTAAGTTTTTCTGGTTTAATTGAGTTTGAATTTAAGAGTTTAGATTAGATTAGCTTTGAGATTAGGTTTTAGCTAAAGGTCAAATTTAGTGTTGAAGAATGTGGGACATAAATGTACGCTAACGAAACAGTGGTTCTCACAAATAGAGTGATGCTGTTTTGACCCTTTTAATGTGTGCTTATGTAACAGCATTTTGAGTTATGTCTGTTAGTGAAGCATTTGTGAGTGTATGGAAAATGAATTAATACCTGTGTGGGTGTGTGTGTGTGTGTTTTCTCTGCGCAGTCCCTTGACGCAGCATCCAAATGTTTCTCCTGACCCCGCCTCCACGTGAAAATAACTGACGAGTTATGCGCCACTGCAAAGTGGTCGACTCACCTTGGGTGTGTTTCAATTGACCTCTGATGAGACAAGCAGAATTGAGTGTGTATGTGAGTGTGTGTGAATGCATTTGTGCACATTGCATAAGCAGTATGGGAGCAGTGCAATGTATGGGGACACATAGTAAATAATTCACAGGTGAACAAAAACATACAAGGTTGACAAAGCATGAGATAGTTATCATAAAGCTCTGAGGTCAGAGTAATTAGATTTTGGAACTGAGGATGAGAAGAGAATCAAGTCATTGTCAAAGAGGTAGAAGAAGAGAAAGTACAACGTGTGACCAGAGAAGTTGTTTACTCCAGTTTATGTTTTATTACGTTGCATCTTCCTTTGCCCTTTCTTCTCCTCACTTTCCTTTGATTGCTAATTCTGCCTGCCTTTGCTTTCTAATCCTTATTTATCCACTTGATTGTGTCTCTTTGTACGTTACTGGGAAATGCGAGTCTGATGACACATTGACCTGTTTTCTGAACAGTGAACAAATGTACATGTTCACAGACACACTGAAATCCAAACACCAGTAGACCCATGTTAATTTTGTTTTCCTTTCTCTGCATCAGACAAACATAATACCACATCATGCTGGCACACAACAACTTTTATATACCTCCACACAATCAATCCCACTTTTTTATTCTCTCCTCTACTTCCGGTAGGAGGGTGGGGTTTTGTAACACAGGCAGATCAGAGATGAGCATGTGTCTGTGATGGTACAGTGAGGAGCGCTGCAGGCTTCTTGTGTTTTTTAGATGTTCTATTTTAAAAAATGATGAAAAATCACAGTTGAGAGCAGCATAATGACTTCCCACCTGGGGGTACAGCACAAAAGAAGAAACCAAAAGAAGAGAAGAAAGGAAAAAGAGGAAAAAAAGGAAAGACTAGTGAGCATTGGCAAGATATGGACCCAAATGAAGTGCTGTGAAAAGCATCCGTGGACCTGATAAGGAATTATTTGAATGGATGGTTGTTATCGTACCCCCTGAGCCTTAAATTGAAACTCCTATTTATTCATGTATTTGGTTCCATTTTACTGCTTGAATCACTTCTTGTCTGTTTGTTTATTTGCTAGTCCTCAAAAAAGGCTGAATGTCTTGAAGATTGGCAATTTAATAGGTAAGAACATACAAGTAGAATTGTTCTTATATACCCTGTGGATATTCTTCTGAACTGTTTCACACAGTTGTACATGTCAGTTACACTTGGTTTAATGCATTTCCTTAATTTTATATTCATTAAATATTAATATGTGTGTATATTAATATGTTATTCAGTATTAAAATGCACCAGTCAGGTCTCTGTTTTACTTCCTGGGAAGATAATGAAACAGAGAATGTAAACTTCACAGACTTACTTTATAAAGAGAGTCTATGTTAGCTATGTAATTATCTAATCTTCCTCTTACAAATGTGAAGTGAAATTCATAGTACCTAAAACGCACTTTTGCTCTGTTCATTTCAGTCAGGACATTTCCTGCTGCAATCTTAAATTGTGTAGTATTTTGTGGTGTCAAATATTAGTGTAGTTCAGATATTGCTGTGGTAGTTACCTGACTTTACGACTCTCCTCTATTTATGATACTGTTACTTTATATTGTAGCAGGTGACAGGTTGTTAATATGTCTGTGGTTTTCTCACTGTTTTAATGGCTGAAGGTGGTTTTGGAACCAGTGCAGTAGATTCAGTGGGAGAACTCACTGTATAATCAACCCATAGATGAATCCAAGTTACAGTATGGACAAAAGTAAATATGTTTAGCTGCATTGGCACTGCAGTAATAACACTGTGATTAATGTATAAATGGATATTACTTTTTCCAAAAATGTGTTTAGGAGTAGAGCCTGCTGAAAATATGTTCACCAAAATGCCCAGATAAAGTCAAATAGCTCCGGTTTCACTGTCAGTGAAAGTGTTGGGTTTGATTCTGCCACAGTTAAGGCAGCATCACACTAAACATAAATCATTCAGAGGATGATATACTGTGAAAGTTATCTATATTCAAACTGCAGCTCTATGTGTTGAACCCTTTTGATTTCAATGACACCATGATCTTTTTTGAGCACCACCTGGGGAACAAACTGTACAGTTTTACTTCCACTACAGGTAACGGTATACAAATAGCACAATAACCAGTGAGTTATTATTATTTTGAGCCTTTAGTTTGTACTGTGCAGTGTAATAAACATCTTTTGGGTTCATAGCAAGGCCTGGTGTAGATTTATTTCATCTCATGTTTTCTTGTACTGTAACTGTCATTTTGGTGCAACTCTGAAATTAAACCTATTAAGACATCATTAATGAGAGTGGCCAGAGTGAGAGAATGGATAAATAAATTTTGGGAAATTGTAGAAGGGAGGAGGTGGAGACAAATCCCAGACCTCGCCAGCATCTGTGTCCTGTTTTGTCAGTAATCTCCTCACTGTTGCGTAAGGCCTTTGCCTCAACAAGCCCTGAGCTCTCTGTCTGTCACATACACACTGTAGTAGCTTGATTAATATACACAAGGCAAATATGCCTCCCATAAGTCTGTGCATGCCATAATATGACATGAAAAGACATGAAACATATTCATGTGTGAGGACACTAACAGTTGATTCTTGGCTGTTTGGTTCTTTAAGCATTTGCGTTTGTGTGTGTTTTAGAGGGTGTTAAAGAAGATTGAAAGCATAAGTCCACAGAGAAGACCAATTACAATGAAGTAGGGCAATGTGACACGTGGCCTACATTTCAACACACAAACAAGTCAAACCACTGTGGACATGATACAATAAAGTACTGAACTATAGAGTAGTTTTGGGGAGTGTATGTGTGTGTTTAATGCCATTACACATCCTTCTTAGTGAGGTTGAGAGGGAAAAAGGAGCTACTACCTCTTGTCTGTTAGTGTCTGTTTGTGTTTGTGTGTTCATGCATGTGTTTAATGTTACTGTACTTACTCACTACCTTAGCTCTGTGTTAAATTGATATCCGAACACTTTTAAGGGTGAAACATGTTAGGAACATGTGGCAGAAAAGTGTGAAATGGAAGAGAGGCTAATGAACGATTGTGCTACGCTACACTGCAGAAAAGTTGGGATGTGGAGTCAGGTCATGCATTGACTTGATGCATTGAAAGAACTAAAGTACTCATCTCCAATTAGACACTGATGTAATAAAGTTTTCGGTCCACCACAAACCTTTTTTTTCTTTTATCAAATTGTGTGTGTACCTTTATATTTGCTCAACAATCACGCATATGTGACTGCACAGCACATGAAAGCTGTCAACATATTAGATACCATCCATCTTTCACCTTCTATTAGCCATCCATCATCTTTCATTTCTGTCCCATGTTTCCCTTTTCTGCCGCCACCTGTAGAGGATAATTTCACCCAAATCCCGTCTGCCAGGTTGAAGCACAAATACCTGTGCATATGCTGCATTTCTGAAAAACGTCTGTGAACTATTTTTGTGAACAAAACAAATTGAAACTGGCTTTGAGCAGGGAGTTATGACTCTTAGCCAAGACCCCCATTTCACACAGAACATTAAAAATGTCCTTTTTAACAGTCAAACTCCTACTGGTGTCTGGATACTGTGACCTCTTTCCAGCCTTCACTTGCTGGTTTTTATTGGTGTGATGTTCATGCCCACTGGTTTAAGGACAGCTCAAGAAATAAAAATAAGGCTGCCTGGTGCACAAGAGGAGCTGAAAGACTAAAGACAAAGGAAAGAAAAATGTGCCTTTATGTTTTGCTGCTTGTTTTCTATTTTATGTATCACAGAGAATGAAATTTTGAATGGACTGAAGATAGATTACCAAAACTTTTTGGTATGATTAGTCTGTCAACTTTTCAGCACTCTCGAAGATCAGATCTTAAGGCTGTAGTATATGCAATATAATTTACTCTTAATTCCAATTGTACTTCTGTTCACCTCTGGTCAGCTCAGTGGTTTCGTCTTCTCTGGTGCTCTTCTCAGTCTCTTCAGCCCCTGACTGTGTAAATGTTGCTCTGAATTTGTCATGGATTCTGTGCTTTAATCCAGCTCAAAATGTAGCATAAGTAGTTTTCACACACAGTTATAACTTGAAAGTTGTTTGAGACTATTTTTGTCTATCCTTATTTTACATGTCTATGTTACATCTCCAGTTATAGCTATACTTGCTCCTCTTTCCTATTGTGCCTGTGACTTTCTCATTTCTTCTATCTCTAATTTTTCCTATTACCCGTCTCTCTGTGCCTCTTTGTGTACTCACCTTGAGCCACACTCAGAGCTAAGTGCAGGTAATAAGGAGTTAATACCTCATTAAAAGGTACAACACTGAAAACCAGCAATAAATTTAGCATCAAAATGAAAGTAGAGTAGTTCTTCATGTTACCTAAAGCAGTTTAAAATCTTACTGACTTAACTTTATACCTTCTTTTTTGTTGCGATTTTATATTTTGTAACTTTATGTTTAGGTTGTTTTTTGCATGCCATGCTATTGTCATTTGTGTTATAGATGAATTCAGACAACAGTGGCAACAGGTCACTAGATAATGTTTGTTTACAGTAATAATACAAAATCTTTGAATGACAACATGTTTAAAAAAAATGCAACATCATGAAAAAATACTTTTTTTCTATTTCGACCTTTTGTTTCAGGTCATGCAGGCAATTTTTGATGATTTTGATGCATTTCAACTTTTGTATAGTCCAAACAGCAAGACAGACTTGGTCCAAGGTTTTTTTTTTAAATTCCTTTGCCGCATCCCTCAGATGTGGTGCATAAACACATTGCCTTAAGACATTTAAATGCCTTAGTCTTTAGATTTGTAGCACTGAATTAAAGAGCAGCTGCACAGTGCCTAAAAGGTAATTGTGCATCTTTTCTCTCTCTTTTTCTCTCACTTCATCTATAGTCCAGAGTGGTTGCCTGCATGACAGCCATCCTCAGTCAGATGGATGACCATCACTATGATAAATACATAGAAACCTTTAGTGGAACCGCAGATCTAGTGGTAAGTACATACATGTCGACTAGACTTCTGTTCAAACATGGTTTGATGACAAGATAGAAAAATATCAACAATACCTTTTAACATAACAGTTTCAATTTTTACAAAGTCATGTTCTGCATCAGCATCTATGTACTCACATACACACTCATTCTTCTTTTATCTATTAAACTGCAGGACTTCCTGATGGAGTCCTTCCTACTTTTCAAGGACCTGATTGGGAAGCATGTGTATCCCTCTGACTGGATGGCCATGATCATGGTACAGAACAGGTACTGTACTGAAAACACACATAGGCCAAGGATTTGGACCATCAACGTGGTAGCCTTAGCTCTACTTCTGTAACCTGTATAAGACCAGTGTGACTTACTATTGGGCCTGTGAAGCTTGGATGTATACTGGAAGGATAGTGGCTTCACCCAAACCCACACAGGGATAAGTTAGAGATAGTAAAGCTGGGCTCAATGCTGCAATGATGAAAACAGCTGATGTGACAAATGTGTGTGTATAGTGTGAGCTGCTGGAGTGAAGCCATTGGTGTATTTTTGTGATGTGAGCTAGAGGGAAGGCGAAAGCTGTGTCAGAGGAAGAGAAAAGGCAAATAGGCACAAGTGAAGGTGAGCTAGAGGAAAAGACAGGTTGATAAGGAGTCTTCACACTGGGGTTAGGGAAGCGATGTGTGGATAGAGAGAGCAAATCACTCTCAAAAGAGGGAAAGGCAGTTGGCTCTGAATAACGATGATGGATAGATATTGTTGGAGCATAAAAGAAATTGGGAGCAGACTTAAGTTTAGAAATGCATATAGTCACAACTCACTGATATAGATGCACACAGTGTGTTAAGTCGCTATCATGATCTGTCATTTTGACAGAAGGCTTGAATCGGAAGCAGTATTAAAGTCTTGTCTGAAATAGCAGCATAAATCTATGGGCTAAAGCAACTGTGTTTTTATTCCCTAATCAGTCATCAATCAGTCAATCATAATCAAATTACTGCACGAGGAAGTTGTTTTTAGCAATATTATATTCCATTTCACTTAACTAAAGCAATAAATGCATAAATATTTTGGGTGTATGTGTAACTATGATATGTGTTTATATACAGTGTACAGTATGTATATGTTTCTGTCTATTAGAGTGTTCCTGAGAGCCATTAATACTTACGCTGACACAATGAACCAAAAGTTCCTCAATAATGATGACTTTGAAGTGCAGGTAAGAATGTTTGTGTGTAATTACAGTCAATGTTGACAGCATCTACTGTATGTGTGCACTTTTCCCGTGCTCATTATAACACAAATTTCTTTCTATACATCTCCCCTCTTCTTTTTCTAGTTGTGGAATAACTACTTCCACATAGCGGTGGCGTTTATTACCCAGGAGTCTCTGCAGCTTCAGCATTTCTCACCAACCAAGAGGAACAAGATTTTGGCCAAGTGAGAGAAAGGCTATAGAATTTCCTTCCTAACCCTTGTGATCTAATGGAACACTCACTGATTTCTGTCTGGATTCACTGTTTACACTCGCACTGCCCATTAAAACCATGTGTTGCCTGTAGATGTAGATGTTCAATTTAGTTCATGTTGCAGCAGATTAGTGCAGCGTTATCTTTTCTACTGGGCTGTTCAGTTTCTGAAAGTGAAAATAATTGTATTGATCATTGCATTGTTTCTGACCTTAGGAGCTGTTTTCTTTGGTTTTGGTGTTTTTTCTTTATCTTACTCTCAGTTACTTCTCTGTTTCAGATATGGCGATATGAGGAGACTCATTGGTTTTGCCATACGTGACATCTGGTACAAACTAGGTAATAAAATGTAGGGCTCTTGCGCAAGCAATCATGTGTGTTTACCCTCATAGTAATATATGTCTATGTGTGGGTGCAGGTGTCTATTCACTTTCATTTTGTCTCACAACACATCTTACTCAATGGAATGTGTTTTCCATTTAGTATGATAACAAAGATTCAGAGTATATCACATAATACACAATATATGTAATTCACAGCATCGCTTTGTAGTCAGAGATAGGAAGCAGAGTTCAAAGTCTTTATTGCAGAAGGAAAACACTTCTTGAATTGGGATGTTTTGGTGGTCAAAGAGCTGACCTGAGGGCAAAACGGGTGTTGAGCACGGGGAGAGGTGTCAAAAACTGTCAGATCTTACCTGTCTTTTTCATACCGTATGTGTGTATGTGTGTATGTGTGTATCTTTCAGGCAGTCATAAGATCTGTTTCATACCTGGGATGGTGGGTCCTATCCTAGAGATGACTTTGATCCCTGATGAGGAGTTGAGAAGGGCAACCATTCCCATCTTCTTTGATATGATCACCTGTGAACATGCACATTCTGGAAACTTCCAAAAGGTAATTACATACACAACATAGTGAAAATAGTATACGTACCTACACATACATAACAAACATATACTGTAACTGCATAGACACACATTTCCACACTTGCACAGAAACACCAGCACACACACACACACACACACACACACACACACACACACACACACACTGGGCTTTCCATCGAGTAAAAAAGACACCT
>JAUBNQ010000002.1:11823405-11840629 GCA_032353495.1 Ctenopoma kingsleyae | reverse complement strand
CGTGTGCGTGCATGCATGCATCTGGGTGTTTGACCTCTTTTGTCTCTTCATCTCTTTTATGGGACACTTAGAGGCTCACAGAGAGGGGCAGAGTAAAGGGGCACCTCTCGCTCCTTCTCTCCTCCTCTCTCTGTCTAGCACCATTACATCAGAACAGTTAAATTCTATAATGTTTTTTATAATCTCTATTCATCCCCAGTGTCAGTCCTGTCATATCTTTTTCACATTATTGGAAAGACAGAGCTGTAACACATTCTGTGATGATATTCTTTACCATATTAAGCAGATTGAGATTTAGAGATGATTAAGTGCATTGAGTTTTGTTTACTTTCTAAATTAATTCCTGTATAATATTGTATAAGAAATGAGCAATATGCTGCTGTTTTTCTACACAGCCCACTTAGGACTAATATTGATTTATCACAACAAAGAAAATCTCCCTTCTTGTTTCAACATAATGGTAAATAGGACAGAAAGAAACACAATGTGGTTCCAGCAAGAACTTTTATATTTTTTCAGCAAAATGTAATGACGCATACCTTCACCCATAGTTTCCACTTTTCATCTTGGTCCTTCATTTCACATCTCCATCTCTGCTCTTGTCTCCCTCCCAGTGGTCAGATGAGATGTGTAACCAGTTTGAATACCATGGCTCCCAAACCCAGCGACAGCTCAAAGAAACGCTCTACGACACAATTATTGACTACTTTGACAAGGGCAAGGTCAGCATTATTTTAGACTACATCATGCTTCTGCTTTTATCTGTAATATGATCATTTGAAAATTCTTGATCAGTTATGGTAAGGATTTTCACTTTAATGTAATTATGACCTTTTTAAATATTGTTTTTGGCAGGAAAGCTAAGTTTTACTATTGATTAAAGTTCAATAAGATCACAGAGATTTTTTTACTTTGGGTAAGTAAGCAAAATCCATAAAATTAGAATTTAATGCACATTATTTTGGAAAATGTTCCTTGCCCCTGTAGCTCATTCAGTACATTTTAAGGATGAGACAGTGTTGCGATCATGCAGTCCTATGCTTTGTGTGTTGTGTTGTTGTCACATTGATTTTGTATTCTCTCTGTGTTCTTTTGCTCTTTGAAGCAGTGATAGAGACATTTTTCTCCACTCTGCAGAGACCTGGAAACAGACATTTTCAGAAAATAAATTCCAACCACAACATCTGCTGCAGGTTTATTAACAGATGGTGTAATGAAGGACACTTATGTTTCTTTCCGTGTGTGTGTGTGTGTTTAGATGTGGGAAGAGGCCATCACTCTGTGTAAGGAACTAGCTGAACAGTACGAAAATGAGATCTTTGACTACGAGTTACTCAGCAAGAGACTGGTAATAACCTCTCATTCTTTCATATCTTCTGCACAATAATCAGAAAGAACAAGAATTCAGACATAATCTAACAAAATCAGCAGCCAGTTCATATGTTGCAAAGAGTAATACTAAGTAATAGCTTAACCTCAGACTGCAGTTTCCGTGTTATTTTAGTCATCAGCATTGTCAAACATTCAAACGATTCAGCACAATCATTCGTCCATTCGTGTTTAAAAATGAATACTTTCTTGACACTTCAGATTCTTCTGTTAAATTAAATTTTTTAAGAACTCTTGTTTAAGCTGCCAAAATTACTATATGATCCCAAAAGTGTGACTCTTCAACGTCAATCAGCAGCAGCTTCAAACCCCCCCAACACTTCACACTTTGTCCCCTCAGTTCCTCATGGCACCACAGAGGAAGTGATTCCCTCCATACCCAGAAGTCTAACTTGTAGTTTAACACCACATTGTCTTCTGTCTCTGACTCCCTTTGACACAGAGATTTTCTCAAATATTTTTCCCCAAAATGGAAAAAATCTCTCTTACTCTTTAAATGACTGCAGCGTCTCTTTTGACTCATGTGTAATGTATGTGGTTATATAGATAACAGATATAGCCCATGAATGGCATGCACTTTATGTTTTCCTACATCTATCACCTTCAAAGGCCCACTTTCTGCTGAGGGTAGCTTTGTCATTGACACAAGTGGATAAAACTGCTATGACTGCAGACAGTCTACATCTGAAGCTCTCCCCTGAATGCACCCTCTGTCTCTTTTTTTTCTCTCTCTGCAGGAAAAACAAGCCAAGTTCTATGAGAACATTATGAAGATCTTGAGACCTAAGCCAGACTACTTTGCAGTGGGATTCTATGGACAGGGCTACCCTCCATTCCTCAGGGTTTGTGTTTATGTCACCATTTAGTAAGGACAAAACGACTATAATAGAGAATACTGACATTTAAATTAGAAGGACAGTTATTTACATCATATGCAAAAGTACACATTTCTTCAACAAATGGGTAAAAAAAACATTCCCATACACTATAAGCACATGTTTCTAAAAACACCAGCTAGATAGGTAACAGAATGGGACATACAGCAGTGAGCCTTATAGGAACATTGTAGATCTATGAACCTCAGCAAAGCTGAAATATAATATTGCACTGTTTGTATTGCTCTAGTAAGCAGTTTGATGAAGTCAGTGACTCAGCTGGAAAGCGGGCGAGGGCAGTGAAGAAGACCAGACCTTTTTTCCTGTCATGTTGCTCTATGGCTCTTTTACAATTGAAAAAAAAAGTTCCTATGAAAATCACAGGATAATATGAAACTTTCTATTTGATAGTATTTTCATTGTTGTTATTAACATTTGTTAATTTCCCATGGCTTCAGAATAAGGTCTTTATCCACCGTGGTAAGGAGTATGAGCGCAGAGAGGACTTCCAGAACCATCTGATGAGCCAGTTCCCCAGCGCTGTGCGCCTCAACACGACCACCATGCCAGGGGACGATATCAAGAACTCACCACTTCAGTGTATCCTTCAAGCAGCTGAACACACAAAAACAAACAAATGTACAACCATGTGTAGATGTACTGTACATAAGAATTAGGCACAGTACACAGGCACACTAGTATAAAGATCCACACTCTTATATACACAGTTATGTACATGCAATAGTCACTGAACAGCACTGAGCACGTCTCAAAGTTAATGATATAATCTGGTGTTTTCTGAAAAATATCAGGAGACTTTTTACCCACAAACACAAAGAGAACATGCCTACAGACATCAGACTTACGTGTATTACTGTACATCTATGCATCCAGACGATCTAAATTTAATTTGGTATTCTTATGTGGTGTACCTCTACCTATATTACCTATATTAACCCCCAGCTGCTGGAGGCCGAACATACCGTCCAGATACTGTGCTATTTTATTCCTGAGTGATCTGAACCAGATATCCAGTGCTTCACGGTGCAGCCTGTCCTCGAAATCCCTCCTCGCCTCAAGAACAAGCCTGTCCCTGACCAGATTATCAAGTCAGTGCTGTTTAACTCATATTTTTACATACATACATAAATAATAATAACAATAAGCTAACACTGAAATAGGACAGATTCTAGTTTGTTTTGTTTTTTTGTTTTGTTTGTTTGACTTAAACCTATGTCTCCCTTTTCTTAAACAATGTAGCTTCTACAAGTCCAACTATGTGCAGCGTTTTCACTATTCCAGACCTGTGAGGAAAGGACCTGTGGACCCAAACAATGAGTTTGCTGTGAGTTACATTTTCTTAGTTTAAAAGATTTATGACCACAGGGACTATAGAAGTATTTCAAAAGGTATTGTTGGCTTGTGACCAGACTGGAGAATTTAGTTCCAGTTCTTTAAAATAATAGGGTAGAGCAGTGTAGTATAATAGTATATGATAAGATATCCAAGATTTCAGAGCACTTCAGATGTAACATCAGATTCCTGTAATACTGTAGTGTAAGATTAGAAATCAGATTGTGCACCAAGTGGATAAGGTTTCATACTGTATTACAAAATACGGTATCATGATATGAGTATTCACAAGGGGCAGAGATTCATGTAACTTTTATCTTTTTGTTTAAGTCTATGTGGATTGAACGCACAACCTTCACCACTGTGTATAAGCTGCCAGGGATCCTGCGCTGGTTTGAAGCTACTGACATGAAACATGTAAGTCTGTGGAGCAAGTTTTTATTCCATGTTTGACTTGTATGTTTGCTGTGAGCTATTTCCTCCAGTGTAATATTTTCTTTTTCTTTCTCTCACATCCTTCAACGGTCCTTCCCTCTTTCAACTCTTCTTCCCTCTGCTCTTTTTACTTCTCTCTCTCTTTCCCCAGACGACCTTGTCTCCTCTGGAGAATGCCATAGAGACCATGGAGTCCACCAATGAGAAGATTCTGACCATGATTAACCAATACCAGGCTGACTGGAGCCTTCCCATCAATCCTCTCTCCATGCTGCTCAATGGCATTGTGGACCCAGCTGTCATGGGTGGCTTTGCCAAGTATGAAAAGGTAAACTAGAATAGCATCAGTGTAAGTCAATGAAACTTCTGGGATGTTGACCTGGTCAGTTAAGTAGCAGAGAAGGTTGTTAATCAGTTTCAGATGCTTTGATATTAATGAAATTAACAACAGTTGCACTGGAGGGGCAGCAATGAGACGACCCACAAAACTGGAATAGTCTAACTAAGGTGGAGGCCACTGATATTTTTTCCTTCCTCATCTTTTCTGACTTTTCTGACAGTTTTGCATTTGGCTACGGTCACTGCTGGTAGCATCAGGTTGATACCTGGACCCTAGCTAGTCCAGCTCCTCCAGGATGGCACATTAATATGTGCCATTGCCAGGAGCTTTGCTGTGTCTCCCAGCACAGTCTCAGGGATATGAAGGAGATTCAAAGAGACAGGCAGATACCCTAGAACAGGAGTAGGCAACCCAGGTCCTAGAGAACCGCAGTCCTGCTTGTTTTCCAGTCATCCCTGCACATGCAGCTTCTGATTGGCTGAACTACACCTGATCCAGATAATCAACAGTTCCTGCTGTTGGATCAATGGCTGTAAGTGCAGGGATGGTTGGAAAACAAGCAGGGCTGCGGCTCTCTAGGACCAGGGTTGCCTACCACTGCCCTAGTAGAGCCAGAAGGTCGTTAACCCATTAGAAGGACCAGAATCTGCTCCTTTGGGAAAGGAGGAACAGGATGAGCTCTGCCAGAACCCTACAAACTGACCTCCAGCAGACCACTGCTGTGAATGTCTCTGACCAACCAATTGAAATGATATGTGGTTAACTTATTAAAGTCTTGTTTACTCATAACTAGAAATATTAGTATTCATCCTCAAAATCCTATAATATCTAGCACAGGAGGAGATCGATGTGCTTAGTAAGTACACATTTGGTTGGAAAAGCCAAGGATTAAATGATGTTTTCAATATTTTCTTCTGTATCAGGCATTCTTTACTGAGGAATACACTCAGCAGCACCCAGAGGACAGAGATAAACTGGTGCGCCTCAAAGACCTCATTGCATGGCAGGTACTGAACATACTAACACACATTCTCTAGTACAGATACACACCACAAGTTGTGCTACTTTTATTGCCATTCTGACACCATAATATTTGTATTTATAGATCCCATTACTAGGTGGTGGAATCTCTCTCCATGGGAAGAGGGTGACTGATGACCTGCGTCCGTTCCATGAGCGCATGGAGGAGTGCTTCAAACAGCTGAAGAAGAAAGTGGAGAAGGAGTATGGTGTGAGAGAGTTGGTAAGAACTGGGGGAAAAAGGAGGATGAAAGACAGAGGAGAGAGGAAACAGTACGGGAATAAGGGATCTTTTACTGAAACATGGTGTTTCTTTGTAATTTTAAATATGTTGTTTTCAGTAAGACTGACCGTGGCTGAGCTGCTCTAATTAAGCTGCGTGCGAGCTGACCCAGGCGAATTTTAAAGATCAAAGTACTTACAAAAGCCTCTGAATAGAGCAGCGATACAGGATTTGTACCTTTAAATTACTCTACAACAAGAACAGGATTTGGACTAGAGCTAAATGCGGTCATTAACTTGTAAATTGGCTTTGCCAAATAGGAGAGATTAAACTAATGAAGAATAGCAGTGATGATACTGTTTTTAAGTGTAACTTCACTTCATTTTGCTCTTGCATTCTTTAATGACGTGCTGATGCTTTGTTCCACTGTTTGCTGTTGTTAAATTCCATCTCGCACTTCCTCTCCCCAGCCGGATTTGGATGAGAGGAAATCCACTCGTCCTCGCTCCATGCTGCGCTCCTTTCGTCAGTCAATCATCTCAATCTCCTCAATGCAGGGATCTGAATGTGGGACTCCAACCAAGCCCCATGCAGACAGGTAACACACTCATATGTGTTGGCAGATTAATTTATCATGTGACATTAAACTGAAAAATGAATTCCAAGAATAACATATCTTCTACATGGCGTGCTTACATAAATACATTATAAGCATGTCCTAATTTATGGCTTAAAGATCACATGTATATCTCAAATTGTACAAATGAATTCCTGGTGAAGCCTTCACTCCAGAACAACATGGATAAGAAAATCAACATTAAGCCCACTCACACTTCTTGGCCCCTTCTAGAGATGTCCCCCCTGACTCACCAGTCTCATGGACCTCCACGCTGCCGCGCTCCAGTGGCAGCGTGAGTGTAACTACAGTGGAGGATGGGGTTGTGACGGTGGGCGATGCCGAGGTCAAACTGAGGAAGAGTAAAAAGAAGAAGAAGAGGAGCAGCATGATCTTCATCACAGAGGAAAGAGAGAGGACCAGTACACTGGAATGCAAACGGGTAAGAATGTAATTTAGAGATGAGAGAAGATACAATATGAGGAAAGGTAAAGAGAAAGAGAGGAGAAGAAAAAATGGAAAGGCAGCATGTAATGGGAGGTTTAAGTGATACAGTGATGAGGATCTATGGAGGTGTTCTTACTCTGATCTCTGTCTCCCTCTAGCTGTCGAAGAAACAGGAGTTCCGCAGTGACACCAACTTGTCTGGGCCGAATGAAGGGAATGAATTGTTGACAAATGCCAACTCCAGATCCTTGCCTGCCATCACAGGTGACAGATAACATACACAAATCCACCTGGTTCTGCTTAATACATTGTACTTAGGCTACACCTATAACATAAAAGCTGAGAGATCTGAAAGAAACAGCACTGTTTTTTTTCTGTTCTTTTCTGTAAAGACACACACACACACACAGTGCCTTGACAGGAAAATCCCTCTGTAGTCGACACTGTGGTAAAAAAACAAATTGTTAATTTGGGGAACATGGCACTAATGAGCTGACCTAACACTGATTCTGATGTGAGGTGGCTAATTAGTGAATCAGTCACGTCGATTGTAATTTTTCAGAAATGGGTAGCAGTATCATGTAGTTTATATTTCATCATTTTAGTTGCTTAACAGTGCATCAGGCCATAATTCACTAATGTATCACTGGCATCCCGCCATGTTGAATCACACCAGCTGAGCCAGCACTGACTGTGGAGTTAATACTCTTCCTCTGATTAGCACCGCTGTCTACAGGCTGTACCTCCTCACTGAACACACTCACAGTGCCTCTAGTGTTGCCAAAGCATGCAGTTTATCAGCAGCTGCAAGAGCACAATTAGTCACGAAAAATTGACTCCAGGAAGAGGTTTTGTTGTAAGCTGATAATCAATGAGACACAACCACTAAATCTCTATTTGTTTCTGACTGTAGGTATGTCCTTAGCGGTGATTGGGGGTACAGAGGAGGTGGACAGCACCAGAGCCAGGAGGGACAGTAAGAGCTTGTCTGTCTGTGTGACCTCTGACCGAACAGCAGACAGACGCTCAAAGGGTGTCATTAACCTCCTCTTCAAGTCCAAGGTGAGACCAACAGGTTTACTTCAGCCCCGTAGAGAAACTTCAGGTTGACCATAACTGTAAATTTGGATATTCATTGCTTATATTTTGGAGCTTTATTGGCAAGATTTAAAGAAGATTTATGGTATAAAAACAGAAAGGTAGTTTAGCTTAAAAGCTGGAAACATGGAGAAACAGCAACAGGATCTGTCCGAATGTAACAAAATACATCAGTGGTTTCATCTAACATTTGGCAGGAAAGCAAATAAGCATATTTCACAAAATTTCAGCCTGTTTCTTAGTAGAGGTACATATGTAGTAGTAGTAGTAGGGCAGATTTATTGCCATTTTTATTCTAATCGCCATGCAATGTATATATAAACGTACAAGATTAAAATCTACAGATTTTTTCATTTTTACACTACACCCTCATGGACATGTTTTATTCATAATTAACCCTAACAAAGAATGGACTTTGTGTTTACATTGTGCAATTTTGTTTCACCAGAGTTCCAAATGTGAGGATGTGAAGCCCAGTGATCCAGCCAAAGACAATCACTTCTGAAATCCATTATTTTCATTTCTTATTTTACTGATTTATATATACTTGTCTCACATAAACCTGCAGCCAAAACCAGAATTATCCACCCACTCACTTCAGTCTCAGTGATGCTGTTGCCTTAATGTAATTGATTTTACCTATCAATAAAGGCTATTTTTGTGGAGTGACCTTTTTCTCAGTAATTCAAATGATTCACTTTGAAGCTAAATGCCATCTTATAGCTTTTCAATCAATTCTGCTTCTACAAGAATGAGCAAATACAAACCGTCCTGCTGACATGCTAGATTAAAAAGCTTCTTATTATACTGTTTTCAGCATTGTCATGACTGGCTGAAGCTAATGGGGAAATAATAATTTGGTAAAGCACAAAGGTTACTTTGTCCTCCCAGAGGACTTTAAACAGGGTCATGCTGCCAAAAAGCTTTGGCACTGATACAACAAACATGAAAGTTTAATATATTCAAATATAACAGGGAGCAACAAACTGTGGCGCCTATGTACAAATGCACATTTACAGTGTGCGCACAGTTTAGAAGAAACAGTTTACTTTATTTTTCCAGTGTAAATTATGATGTATAGTGTGTAGGACTAGGACTAGGAAAAATATAATATATATCATGTTTTATTTTAGCTGATTAGCTCATCTTAGTATATAGAGTGGAAGCAGTCAAACAGCTACTGCACTGTAGCCTGGTACTGAAGGTAAATAAATCCCCCACCAGCACCTCTAAATTTCACCAGTTAGCACATCATATCTTATCTTTTCTAGCAGTGAACAAACCAAGAATTAGCTTTTGTATTGTTCCTTTATAAGACAAGAACAAGAACTACCCTAATTTGTTAAATTTGTATATTATAGCTTTAAGTACATGTAGCTGAGTAAATGTAACTTGTTCCTTAATAATAATAATAATTAATGTATTTCCTAAAATATTGAATCGTTCTTCTAATCCTGAAACATGCAGCAAATCTACTGATATGTTTGTCAATATGCAGGGAAGATGTAAACTCACTGACTCATTCTTCGTGAACATGATTTCATTCTGTAGATACTAGTTTGTTATCTTGAGGCATCAGAAAGCAGTTAGTATGCAACTATGAGATTTGCAGGCTTTGCTGAAAGTTTGTTTTCAAAGCTACAGAATACTTTGTCATTTGTAACTTTGCAGATACTGATACTTTACTAGATAAGTTTCACTACAGAGTCTTGTGAGAGTGAGACAGAGTGTGAATAATGAATAGGATAGACCGAGCTGCAAGGACCATGTCTGCACAGTTCTGTGGCTCTCTACATGGCTAGAGGAAAAAACAAACTCTTGGTGTGCTGTGCTGATTTCATCTGTTGTCCTGCAGCAGAAGAAGACCAGCCTGCTGCAGAGCCTTAGTTTATGCTTTTTGTTAAGTTATCCTCAGTGAGTTTGTTGGTGAATCCCCCAGATTCAGTCTGGCTTCTTGTGAGTCCATCCTGACTCTGAATCCATATATACATATACCATATAACGAAACCTGTCAAAGAAAAATATTAAGGATGTGAGGTGAGCAGGGTTTTAACTTAAGTCTCACTTTATTCATTGACTTTTGTGACATTTTAATAAAGATATTAAGATCAATTGTTAAAAGTGCAGACAGGCTGCACTATATGATGAATATAAATTAGTAGTCAGTGCAGTCATTGAGAAAGTTAATGTATCACCTACACTGATAAAAGCTCATTACATTAGAAAATATAATTTTAAATTTGGCTGTTTTAATGATTCATAGATGTGCATGAATATCTCACATTGCTCACTGGTGGTTTTATTTCCTCTTTGTTCTCTCTGATCTCGGTGCTGCGTGAGCGCAGACAGTCAGAAGGAGATTAAGAACAATGGAGACATTTCTCCTCTCCCTTATTAATACTGTCATTATCTGATACAGCATTGACCACCAGGTTTCTCCACAGCCAATTTAAAGTTGCAGCAGCTAGCCTTTTAAACTCATGTAAAGTCCTGTCCTGCCATACCTCCGTCTGGAGTGTGGTTCGTCTGATTAAACCACTGCTCCGTGACCACTGAGAGATTTCAGCTTACAGACATCTATCTCTAAAAAGGCATGGATTGGGTTGGAGGCTTAGTTAAATGATATGCTGTAAATTCTCACTGGGAATGAAGGGAGCTGCATTGCTTGACTAGTCAAGACTCATTTCCATCCAAAACACCAAGACTCTCATTCAGTGTGTAAATTTACCAAACAACTAATTCATATAACGTCTGGTGTATAATGGGAGAAATATGGAAAGCATTTAGCATTTTTCAAATGTAGAAGTAAAAGAGGCGTGTTCATGAGGCTCTCAAATATTTATTTGAAAGCTTATTCAAAAATATGACTCATTCATCTGTCCGCATTCATCATATTCATATCACAGTTAATGATGCTCCTCTCTGACATCTTTGGTTTCCAGATGGAAAACCCATCAAAAACTCAAACACAAAACTCCTGCAGTTATTATACGTGCTAGTTTTAGCCTCTGAAGGAACTTCATATTCTTGTCATTTATCTTGAAGCTTTTATTAAACCTGTCGTTTTGTTTGGCACTATTACTTACATGTCATATTAATTGGTATAACTTAAGGCATCTTGCTGGCTGCATATTGAGGATTTGTCACCTGCTGTGGTATTCTTTTTATTTCAAGTGACAACCTTTAGAATGTATTTTTTTGCACGTGTCAAAAATGACTAAATTTAAACACAAATAAGTAAAACAGAGTGACAGTAGCTTTACACCAGCTGCTCATCTGTGAGTCAAGTGGCCAGACAGCCTATTACGCCTGCAGGGCTGACTGTGCAATAGCCAATATCTGTTATCAGTACAGAATGTGTCCCTGAGCAGTGCATACAACCTGAGCCTGTTCAATTACTGTTAGTCACTGTCTTTTTCTAATAACTAAGTTGAAAAGCTTATTAATATCCTGAATCCTTTCTGCTTCACACAAACTTTCATTTTATGAACTTACAATATCAGTCATCACTGCATGGAGTGAATGGCAATGCACACCAACTGCAAAATATATTTCACTGAAATAAGCACAGGATGTGCTTTATGGGTTAAAAAGAGAACATGAAGTTTATTTCTATACTGGACAAAGCTGAAGCAGACTGCAGGTTTTTAGGAGTTTGTTCCAAACATGTGGAGCATAAAACTGAATTCTGCCTCTGTGCACAGTCAGTTATGACTCTAGGGAAAGTAAACACACTTGTCCCAGAGGATCCAAGAGGTCTGGTTGGTTCATAAAACTGTAGCAATAAATTTTACACATGCATTTATAGTAAACAGTATTTCTTCTGCCAAATCCCAGAAGGCAAAGTTGTTTTATATGTCTGATGAATTTCCTGTAAAGCTCAAACAAAAACAACAATTGTGTTGTACCTAACAGATGAATTTTCATTGATCAGTATATAAAAAGTCATTTTGCTTTCTTGGACTAATTTTGTCCAAATGTTTTACACAAAGTAGGTTTTCCAACCAAATACTGTATCATTAAGCCCTGTGTCAGAGGCAGAGACGTAAAGACGTTTTTTTTTTTTTTTTTTAAACAAACAAACCAAATGTTGTCACAGGTTTTACCTGAAGACTGCATTCGAACCAGGTAAATTCAAGAGGAGTCATTTATCTATCCATTCATCTTTTGGTGAATATAACATACTACTGTAGCTTAATAGTTCATCCCTCACCATAGAAAGCTCAAATTATTGTAAAAAAAAAAAGAGAGAGAAAGTCTAGGCACTTTTAAAAAAGTGTTTGAAATGGTATTCTGAGCAGATAAACATCAAAGATGTTTAATTTACTCAGGATTGAGTAAAATGGCCAGTAAACTATGCACTAGTAAAAATGTACTCTCTGCAGCCTACTAAGCACAGCTGCACATATGCAGTGTTGTTCCAGCCCTGCTCAACACCACTGGCTATGCTTGACTCCTTATCCAAGTCAAGGGTCTAAGGACAGATGGAGTCATTAAGGAGTGGTTTGCAAAGCCTACTGAGTTCCAACTTGACTTTTGTGTATTTGATTTTAAATTTTGTGAATTTGATTTAAAATTGATTCTTCTTGAAATTAGCCTGACTGGAAGATGGTAGAGGCTGAGCAGCTCCATTATCAGAAATCATAATGAATTTCACAATGAGAAGTTGATGACAAAGTAATAAAAGTTGTAATGTGGAATCAGTGATACCATATCTAGGGTTCATTTACACTTAATTCAGCATAAGCAAATTGCATATAGGAAGTAAGAGTAGAAAATTTCCTTATAATAATAATAAGATTAAGCTTTGTCATTATTGTTGAAACCCAAGAACAACACAGTATATTAACTCAATTTATGTGATCATGTGAGAGTTGTAGTTATCATTTGTGTCCACTAGGGGGCAGTAAAACATTGATATAAAAGATGAACTAGGAGCGACTGCAGAGACCACTAGAGGAAAATATAACAAAGAAATACAAAAATGTGTGTTTTTGTGCAAGGAATTCCTCACAACACCTTAAGAAAAAGTAACTGAATAAAATACAGTGTCAGTGTGTGTGAAGCAGCAAATGACTCCAAACAACAAAAATAAACATTTCTGAAGTAGTACAATCAGAGCTCAGAGCCTTTAACCATGGGGTATAAGTATGGCTGAGTTGAAGCAGCTCTGCAAGGAAAAATGGTTGTGCCAGCCTTCTCTGCAGCTACCGGAAGTGCTTGTTTGAGCTTATTAAATCCAATCCATCACAATTTATACAGATAACAAGATAACTCCAAAGGGCTCACGTATATTTTCTTGCCACTGTATGTTCTGGTCTGTAAGAGTAAAAGAGGTGAAGAAATGGATTTTAACATTTTGAGTGTTTTCTCACATTGGAGAGGTGAGCTGCCCCCGTGGGAACAAAAGCTTCAGTGGATTTCTGGTTCTCACTTCTGCTGGTGATTTTAGCCACAAGGAAGTGTCAGCTACAACATCATGTCACATCCACAGGGATTTCCTTCTCATCTACCACTCCTAGTCAGTATCCTCTTCTTGCAGATTGCAGCCAAACAGCAGAGTCACGAAGTGCAGCTCACGGAACTGATGATGTGATGCTTACTGGTCACAGGCTTTGTTTACTTTCATCATGAAATTCTCTCCCTCTCCTTCCCTTGGTCACTGAACCCTTCACCCCCCCCCCCACCCCCCCACATCTGTCAACACAACAAAACATTACTGTGCATGGTACAGATAGAGGTGCTGCCATGTCAACACTAAACCTTAATTGTTCTAAAGGTTTTAAGAAGGTTTTTGACTTTTACAAAATGCAGCTGACTTGTGTCTTTCCCTTTAGTTTCACGTCACAAAAGTTACATTTTTGCATAAGAAGAGTTTTCTCATTCCAGCAGTTTACCTTTGGTCAGCAGTGTTTGTGCTGAGTTGTGTGTCCTTAGTAACAATAGCAGAGAGTGTAAAAGTACTCAAGATTTACGGTGTGATATGATAAGCTGCTTATTATGACTTCCAATTGTACTTTTATGGGTTTTTAGCTTCTCTTAGTATTTAATTTGATCCCTGCAGTATTAAATCATATTAAAATTAAAAGTGTTTGAAATGATTCATTCTGAGATCCCTTAATATTGAGCAGTAATTATAATTTCATTTCCAATTCATTTGAGTTTTTTCTTTTCTTTCTTTTGTCTGAGAATTAAAATTCCCACTCCAATCTCTAGAGTACAGTGTAGAAATGTGACACCAGTCTGACTTTGTTTTGGAAGCTGTGTAAGTAACTGATAATGTGCCATTCATCTGCCACTCTTCCTCTCTCTTATTCCCACCTCCTATTCTCTTCTCTTTTCTCCCCTTTCCTTGTAACTGTGTAGCCATACCAATTTCCCCTCCCTCTCATAGTTTTGATACTCCTTCTCCCTGACAGGTTTCCAAACAGCTCATGGGAGAGCAGAAAGAGGAACTGTGCTGCTGTGAGTTTTAATGGAGCTCCATGGTTATCCTTAATCTGACAGCTCATCAGAGCAGACCATGCTGCTCATGTTCACCCGTCCTGAGATCTCTCACCAGGATATGAGTGTAATGTACATTACCATATGTAATCTGTGCCTTCACGCATGCACATATAGTCTATGTGTATACATCATAAAAGCACATTTAGTGTATGAAAACTGCAGCACATGCTTCTGACTAAAAATTGCAGGTAGCAGGGTGCTGGAGTGTGTCACTGGATAATGGATAGGGTCAAGATAAAAGGTATTTTAGTATTAATGACAGGTTGCAATGCACAATTCAATCTCAGAATTACTGTAATGACAGTGGGCAGTTCTGCAGACATCTATGTATATGTCTGCTTTTATACTGATATCTCAAATATTACTTTTACATTTTTTTATCTTTTCTCAGAGGAAAAATAGATTTAATACTTTGTGTGTCATGTTGATATTGCCTGCCACCTGACGTAGCTAGATGGATAAAGACTTGTTGATGGAGAATTTTGTGCAGGGGGTTTTATAAAGGTGCATTAGAGGTTCATAATGGCACAAGTACTTTCTAGCACATGCAAATAGTCATTTTTCTTCTGTTTTTCACAGTTAATACAGTAAGGTTTGGTGTCTTTACATGACGTGTATTAACTGTTTTGAAAAAGAATGTAAAGAAATGTGTGAAACCATAGGAAACGTGTTAACACATTTGCAAGAGAAGACATTTGCTGCACTAAGAAGGTGTTAATGAAACTCAAGTGGACCCCAGTTTCATTAAGTGTGTCTGTACGTAGGAGAGCAAAAAGTTGTGCAAGTTGTGGGAGATATGTGTAGGACTCTTCCTGGACCCTCGATTGCCTGTCAGCACCATGGTCCTTACATATTAATAAGTGATCGTGGAAGATGCTGGTGGTGAGATGTTTCCCCCTGCTTCCAGTTTCCACGCTGAGCTATTTCTCTACGCTAAGCTATTTAGAGTGAAGACACAGCAATGTTGTAGATCTCCTCGTCTAACTCTCTAAGAAAACAAATAAACAATTTTTTCAAAATGTCAAACATTTCATTTAACTTGTCATACTCGAGGCCTATATACTGTATAAAAAGCAGTATCAGGAAATTACATCTTTATAATTTTATATACATGCAGTGTGTAATTTTAACAAATGTCTTATCGTTTCATTACGACTTTCTCCCTCAGTTGCGCATATAACTCTTCTACAAATCAGCTTCTCAGACAGTGCTGTCGTAAGCTCAAGCCTTCAATACAAATTTTGTGGGCTTTCATATTTTGTAACCAATCAGATTTCGAATTTGCCGCGTTGGGCGTGTCCTGTGACCCGCCGGGGCCTTGTAGCTGACCTAACTGCTGAGGTCACGAGTTTTCATCATGACTGACGTTAAGCTAACTGAAGCTATGCTAACTAACGTTAAGCTAGCTAGCTAGTACGTAACGTGAACGGAGTTGTACTTAATCTTAAAAGGAGGACTTTGTTTTCAACTAATGAGCAGCTTTGGTAAGTTTCATGGATCTTTATCTGACTTTACCAGCTACTGATTATTGCTGCTTTCTGCTGGTTTAAACGATATTCAGAAGACTGTGACTGTCATATCTGGTCAAATGTGTTTGCTTGAATACTATTAATATTTTTGTTTGCTTGTTGGCCATCAGTAAATGTGATTGGTTGATTATGGGATATCTGTTTATATAGATGTCTGTTATAGGTGTTGAGCCTTGTGTTAAATAACGTTTTGCTGTAAATATGGGGTAGTTAAGTCAAATGACAATAGCCTGTAGGCCTACTGTCATTCTGAGGCTATGCTAAGGCCATTTAATTTTCAGAGGATAGCACTGAAGGCCTAGGTATAAAATGCAGGGCCCGCCACTGATAAAACCGTATATGTATATACGTATATACTCCAGAACAGTGGCTTCCATAAGGCTTTTCCTTAAGGTGGAAAACTACAGCATGTAATGCAAAATCCAAGGGCAGAGAAGTTTCCCCTTTCCCCTTCCCTCTTGCTCAAAACGTAATGATGTAATTCACATGTGACAACATGTCTTGTTATAAGTAAGGTGGGGCAGGGCTGTAATAAGACACATATTCATGACTACAACCATACAAAATTGAAACCGACCTCACAGTTCAACCTGCCAGAGTTGCAGGCAGACATTTAATTTCTATCAGACGAAAGCGATGAGGGAAACAACTACCCCCCAGCTCGATCAGATGGATCACTGATCACTGGAAAGCGAGATCCATGTCATCCAAAAAACACGCTGTATAGAAGTGAGACTAACAAGCATGGCATTCACAGGTAGCAGCAGGGCAGGCAGTCACAAATAATGATGAGCATGTCTGTCATCAATGACCTAATTTGTGATGGACATACCGTATGTAAGCTCAGTAATGCTACAGTTGTGTGTCTTTTGTGTTGGTGTGCGTATGGCCATCAGATGTGTATTTGTCCTAATGAAGGTCTATGTGTATCAGAGACATAATGGCTGCAGAGGAGAGGGAGGAAGATGAACGTGTTAGATAGCCATAGGGGTGCTTTGTGCAGCAACTTTGGGATGAAATTACACCTCAATTTAAACAATGCAAAAAGAATAAATGTTACTTAATCTCGTTTTACTCAGTTTGCTGAGATGTTATGAGCAGAAAAACGTTATTGGATCAACAGGATTGCTCTTAAACTTTTACTAACATTTTAAAAATAGCTTCTTCATTCTTGAAGTAAAGTTAAGTAAAAACTTTTCTTTTCTTTCTTTCTGTCAGCTGGTAGCTCTCATTATACCATAAAGACTACACTGCCCTCAGTTTGTAACTGTGTCACTGTACGCTCTTTGGAAAAGTTTGTTTTGTCTTTTTTGTCTTTCCTCTTTCTGGCCCTGTACTCCCACACCAACTTACACAAACACACACCTCATGCTGCTCTGCTCGCGCGCGCGC
>JAUBNQ010000002.1:11792553-11810521 GCA_032353495.1 Ctenopoma kingsleyae | reverse complement strand
ATGGGAGAGTCTGTACTTTACTTGTTTAATTAAAATTGGATGCAGAAAGTCAAAGAGAGGAAAGAAAAGAAAGTATGTGTGCGCGCGCGTCTGTGTGCGTATGTGTTTGTGCATACTGGTGTGAAGATGAAACGAGTGAATTTGAGTGGAAAAGAGGAAAGAACAGGTTTTGAGTGGCTGAACATCATAAGTCTTTGATGCACGCTAATGAAAAATAAATTCTAGCTGAAAATGAGATTGGACAGGAGACACTGCAAGCGACTGACTTATCCTCTCCTCCTTTTGTCATTCCTCCCTTGTTCTCTTCTCATCTCATTTCCTTTCTCCCACTACTGTGTTTCTTTCTCTCTTTGTCTTTGTCTTTGAAGGCCAAAACCAGATAAGGGGGAAAGAAGAGGCAATCAAGAATTGGGGCGTTTCTAATACCCCTGAAACTGTTATTATATTTATCAGGCCTGAAGACCCAGCTTGACAAATTTAATTAGCTGTAAGGATGGACCCTTTCATTACTTAGTATAAATACCTTGAAATTATTATTCATAAATAATAATTTTCTTTTCTTTCTTTTTTCTCAATGGGACTTCTACCCTGTAGAAGTTATTTGCTGCTGTTATGAGTATTTACTGTAGAAACTAAATTCACATGTTGGGTATAGTATCAAAGGCAGACAGATGAGTCAATATTAATTATGTATTCTGTGATTCTAGACTAGATGCAGCACTGTACTCTGAACAAACTGAATACATGCTGTGTCCACTTCAAGATAAATAAGTGAAGAGTAATATTCAAACATGCATTCATAACCACATCTAAGCACAGTGATAAGAAAGATGCTGAGGTTTAGTATTCATTCACCTTCTCATGTCAATAGCGGACGAGGCCAAAACACTGATGAATGTAGCTTAATATATTAGCTAGACCACGAGAAGACAAAAGAGGAAGTGGTTAAAAAAAAAGTTTAATTTCCCAGCTCGACAGGGGCAGCCCAAGTTAATTAAACTTTGCATCTTGTTTAACACAGTTTTAATAATTTATTAAGCCCATTAGAGCAGAGGAGGGAGGAGGAGAAAAATCCTCTTTCCTTCTATCACTCTGAGTAAATTGTTTTCCACTGCTTACAGTCAAGAGCAAAGACTGTAAATATAAGAGGCAACAAGCAGATGAGCCTCTGAGCACTGGTTCACAGTTAATACAGTTTTTTTTATATGAAAACATGGTCACAACATCAGCTGTAACATTCTGACAAATAAGTTTAATTAGTGTTGATATACAAGTATTTCAATATCCAAATGGCATTGATCAATGAAATTACGTTTTGGCCTTTTAACTTGAACTTGAACAATGAGATCTGTGTGATGAGAGGTAGCCTGCATGTCTGGATGTGTGTGTATGTTTGTTCACACTGTGTACATCTTGTAACTAAGCTTTCTGTCTTAAAATGTCAAAAGTTTGACGTCCTGCAGTGCCCACCTCTACAGTACAATCATTATTCTTTGGCTTCTGGCTTCTGTGTCAATCAATACCACCTTTGAAAATACCACTGTCTTTCGCGTGTGTGTGAATGTGATGAAATGGATACACATGTTTTATAACCCACAAGCATGTACTTTCTCAACTCTTTATCACGTGCTGATGAGAGGTGTACAGTGTAATTTGAAGGTTAGTTTGCGGTCACAGTGTTGTCACTGCTCCAGAAGAATTATGTGCAATTTTCATATCAATTTAGACAATAATATGATTTTGGTGCAATTTGTTTTCCTTGTTTCTAAAGGAAAATAATGGAAAGCTTTTACATTATGCAAATTTTTTAGATTAATTATGCTTCAGATCCTTCAAACATTCAGTGTGTGTGTGTGCGTGTGTGTGTGTGTGTATGGACCTCTATGACAATGTCACACTGAATAGCAGCCATGTTTTCTGAAATTGTGCTGACTCCCTAGTGATCTTCAGTAACATGATGAAAATAATTAGTTTTGAGCAACAGTGTTCAGAGCAACACAAACAAAATACTCAAACTAAATACACCAGCCTTTCTTCCTCTCTGTTCAGTTTGTTATGTGTCACTGAAATACCTTGAAAAAATAAACTAGTATTCATAAAGGAGACAGAGAGGCACAGGAAAAACAGAGAGAATGTGACACAAACAAGTAGCTGCTCTGGCATTCCCCAGTCAGCTCCCTGTACCTTCTTTTATGCTTGACTGTGGTGAAAGAATAATTCCATCTCCACCCATCCCCATTATTCCACTTTGGTCTCCAACTTGAATGCTGAATCTTTCACTATACTGGTCATACACACTGTCACATCATATCATACAGTAGTTTTTTTTTCTAAATTCCTCCCCATTATAAGAATTTGTCATATGGTGATGTTGATTATATAGTTGTGTGAGTCTGAGGGAAAGGTCATTCCTAAAAAGAGGTTTGTGTGTTATTTGGAAATGGTTTGGAAAAATCATCGGTGATGTGCATGCTGGGTTTGGGACCGCGTACCAGAAAATGGTGGAAATGTGACATGAATCTGTTCCACCATCTCAATGACAAATGACTATCAACATGAGGAGGAGATCGTGACAGGCCTTTTGTTTGCCAGTGGTACTCCCTAAAATAAAAGTAGTATATGATTTATTATGATGATATTTTTCTTGTACTGAATTTCCTATTAAACTGAAACAGTTGCCATTTTGTGAGGATATCTTATTGTCAAAAACCTCAGAAAGAAGTAATGTGATTGTTTACTGGAGCAAGGTGGTGGACACAATAAAAATGAGACGACAACAACAACAACAACAACAAGAGTAATTTTCTCCCATTAGTAAGCTGGTGCATGTTACTCCTCTGAAAATAAGATCGAGAGGAGGGAGCAGATGAACTGAAAAATATAAATTGGGTATCACTCCAATTGGGAAAACACCTCCTGTGTTCCATTACCTTTGAATTAAATGTTTAGTCACCATGTTTCAGGAGATTAATGGTTTTGAAAATACTGAAAACAATATGGTTTCCATTTTATTCTTATTCTTTCTTTCACAACAAAAAGTGGAGTTTTGGAACTGTTCAGTTAGCTTATCCACCTCTACCTTCTATTCCTTTCTGTTCTTCTTTTTCCTGCCCTCACTTCCTTTTGAGTCCCTGCTTTCACTGCCAAGCTCTGACTCACCTAATAGACTCCTATAGATCACAGTATGCACTGTCTGCAGCAAGAGGTAAGTCTCATATTCTTAGGTTATGTTCTCCTTTTTCTCCCCCTCCCAGCCTCTTCCCCATCTTGTTTCAGAGCTGAAAAAGTCCAAACCCTCACAGCGTGATCCATCCATATTTTACACCCACACCCTGCCTTTATCTACCACTGTCTTTTTCATTCTCGAAACTCTCTCCTTTCAGTCTGGAGGCAAACTGATGAGAATGAGGATTGAGAAAGTGATTGAGAAGAAGGAAAAGACTGGAAAAAATGGAATGGAAGAAAAGAGCAAAGCTTGCATATTTGATTGTATTTGTCTAGTGCTTTGTATGTATAAATTTGAGAGAAAAGTCAGGCCCAGTCTGTGGACAAGCTCCAGAGCCCAATTACTTTCAGAAGCTGCAATTTCCTGTCTGCCTGTGAGGGGAAACACACATGCACACGTCTCTTTCTTTCTTTATGCAAACAGATTTACTCTGTACAGACTCTGTACTAATGTATATTTTGTCGCTGTCCAATAAAAACTTGATAAAACTTTTCTCTCCCAATGCTGATTGTACTATGTCAAATCAGAATGTCTGCGCCATTGTGTGAAAAACTTTTAATATGATTGCAGTGGAACTAAAAACTGACTGAATAAATGCAGCTATGTGGAAGTGACAAGATTGAGTTTAAGGTGAATTGGTGTTGTCATAGCCATGTTTGGATCAGCTTAAAAAGGCTCATATCTGCAACAAATACAAATCCTACTTTAAGGCCAGTCCAAAAGATAAAAAAAAACCATCAGTCACCTCACTTTACACAGGGATTTTTTTTTCTATTTCAGGAAACTTTTTGCAAACAAGGTTTTTATTTGACAGCTGCAGTCTGCCAGTTTGTGTCAGCTCCGGTCTTTTGCTCTGTTGATATACCTACAGTACACACATACACTCACCATCCTGTTTAACAAGCAGAAACCTCGAACAAGCAACAGGATAAAGGATGTTAGTGTTTTATGGGGGAGATGTTTACTCTGGTAAAACACATTGAACACAGTGAACGGTTACTCTCCTCTTGCTGCTTCAGATAGACCAGTCTCCATCATTATCCCTTGTGCTGGCATATGCCTCTTCAGGTATATGGGCTGAATTTCCCCACTTTCTCCTCAGCTGTGCCTGTCAGTCATACTAGACTTCATGTGCTTTATGTGCTCCCTTTATTCTCCTGGATGTCACCACATTCTTTCTAAATCTTTCTGTCCAGATATGTCTCAACAGCTGCATGCTCTTTATCAATCACCTGTTTACAGTGCAAAACAAAGATTAATCGCGGGACAATTTGAGGCAAGTGAGACTACAAACAGTACACAATCTATTTACATGCATAAGGAAAACAACTTGTAAATACAAATTGAACAATGTGAGAAAATGCTTGAAACAAAGTCCCAAATCTCAAAAGTACATTGCATGTATAGTATGTCAAATAGTATAGAAAAGATAAACTGACTACTGAATAGCTGCAGTACTTGTACTGTACCTATGGATAATTCTATTGACGTATAGCAGTGAACACCTGCTTGCATCATCTTTTATTTATCAGATTCTTGAAAGCTCCCTTAAACAGTAGTCCCTTTCTATCACTGAGCACCAATATTTTATACAGCACATAGGAAAGAATATATTTTAGCCACAGTTTCTAGCATCAAACAGTTAGCACAAGTGAAAATTGTATCTGTATCTATGGGACTCTTGCAGATGAGCAATTATATCTTGCAGAAATATCTGACCGTGCTGTTGTCTTAGGTGTTAGGAGTGTTAAGAGCCCTTCTTAATGGCAAATCTGTGGCAGTTGTGGGGTGAGGTGGATGTGTTAGTTGTTGTTCTCTCTAGATTTCACTCATAGTGTGGGGATTTAAAATGGTGATCTGTTTTGACAATAAACTATTCCTGATCATGTTATCAAAGCATAAAGAGTCCAAGCTAAACTTTTAGCATACAGAAACAAGTATGTAATATAATCAATATTCTTCATGTCCTGTTTCATTATAAAGCATAGTTATTAGCTCTTTTTCATTTAATGCCTGGCCACTGGAATGATCATTAGCTGACACTGACAACCAATATTTCACCTTTTTCAAATGTCTGGGGGAAAGGCTAAGCAGCTCATTTGAATCTGAGCACCACTGTAAGTCAGTTTCTCACTCTGCCATGTGGGCAGTGGTGCATTGGCTCATGCAGCCATGCCACTAGAGCTGTGTATGTGAAACCATTATTAAAGCTTGAGGTTATAATGCAGTCTTCTACTGAGAATATTGGCCTTGCAGAGTTTTGTCACAGTGTTATTTATTCAAATAGTTTAAATATTTACAATTGTTTAAATATTTAAACTATTATTTAAAGTTAACCCGAGTAAATACCAAATCCAGTTTTTGAATGATGATTTCATTTATTAAGGTAAAAAAGACATCCAAACCTGCCCTCCCTTAGTTAATGAATGATCATTTAAAAACATTTTGTATTTACTTGGGTTATCTTTCTGTAATATTAAAATTTATTTGACAAATATGCATGTGCATGATCTACTAGACCCTTTTCAGTCTGGTTTCAGGAAAGGACATTCAACTGAGACCTCCCTCCTGGCAATAGTGGACGACCTTCGTGCTGCAAGAGCTGCTCGCAGATCATCTGTCCTCATCCTACTAGATCTATCTGCTGCCTTTGACACAGTTAATCACCAAATTCTTCTCACCACACTGTCAGATTTAGGAATTACAGGAACCGTACTTAACTAACTTAACCTCTTATCTTCAAGACAGGTCCTTCCAGGTATCATGGGGAGGTGAGACATCTACACTCTCTAAGATAACCACAGGGGTTCCACAAGGCTCTGTCCTTGGCCCCCTTCTTTTCTCACTATACACTCGTTCACTTGGTCACATCATCCAATCCCATGGCTTGTCCTACCACTCCTATGCTGATGACACTCAGCTCTATCTGTCTTTCCCACCAGAGGGTACCACTATTTCAACAAAGATTTCGGCCTGTCTCGGACATATAGGCATGGATGTCTGGGCGACACCTCCAATTGAACTTATCCGAAACTGAGATCCTGATCTTTCCAGGCAACAACTCCCCTCAGCAAAATATCTCAATTCAAATTGGCAACATTGGCAACATAAATATTTTACTGACTAATGAGAGAAGGAGAATCATGAAGTTTTAGATGGAACGCCTTCATCAAATTTTGATAAATAATAGATTTTTCTAAACTCCAATTCTGCAGAATTCTTGACAGGTATGTGTGCAGTTTACAACTGCATCTTCAATTTGAAGCCTTTACAAGAGTCAAATGCTGTCAAATAAAGGCAAAACACAGCATAAGAAATCTTTAAACTCCAGTTTTGATGCCTTAACCAAAGTGCTTTTGTGGGATGTCAGCTCTGGGCTCTGGTGTCAGTTCTGTCCTGTAACCTGTACACCCACCACTGCAGCCGCCTTCTTCTTTGCAACAAATTGAGGCAAATTGAACATAATTGAAGTAACAATTAAGTTTGTCACAATTTAGCACTTTATAATTTCTTTCTATAGTTTCATGTTTTCTTTTTACTTGTATTTTAAATATGCAGCAATAATTAATCAATTGCATTCTTGTTGCCTAAAGGACAATGTTAGCATTGTTTTGCATATACATTATAATCAACAAAGCCTCTGTATCACAAATTCCTTGATTAAAATTAACATGGCCAGTTGCATATTCACTATCTGAGAGTAGCTCCATGCCTGGCAGACATCCCTCTGCAGTAAGTCTACAATACAATAAATCTGAAACAAATTAATTTCACATGCCAAATTGAAAACTTTTTTTGTCTACAGTAGTTTTAATATGTTTTTTACCATTTAAATGAATTTAGTGGGCTGCAGTCTTTTGCAGCATTACTAGCGGTCATGGCAAAGCTGTTACTTAACACTATAGCCTTGTGTCACTTTCATTTCTTTGTTCAGCTGCGTGAAAAAGGAAATCTAGCCAACCACTTCATTCTCTCAGGACCTTTTTCAATTTACAGCATGGATTTCCCAGGGCTGTCAAAGCTGGGTGAGAGTGAAATGAAAGGTTTTGGCAAAAAAAAGCTGTGGTGGTAACTTGTGCAGGTTCACCACAAGGCTGTAGGTGGATGTCTTGTGGAGTCATTTACAGTTCAGACAGAAGCCCTCTGTCACTGTAGGTGGCGATATGTTGTGGGGAGAACCTAGATATGGTTCAGCAAAGGGATACTCCACCCAAATCTATGCCTTTATGGCTTATCTTGTGTTTATTCATTTGGAATGAGGATGAAGAATCACAAATGTATCAATGGAAAGATGAGAGATTTTAAAATAATTTTACAGACTGTGTGTGTGTGTGTGTGTGTGTGTGTGTGTGTAGTTATACTAAATTGTATATTACTAACTAGTAAATTGTTGCATAATTCATAGGAGACAGGGTGGTTGGGTATGTTTGGTACTGATATAGACCATGCTTCTTATGTACCAGGCCATCACTGAAAGAAATGGAAATAAAAGATTTGTTATCATCATAAAATTTTATCAACTCAACCCTACAAACTTATCATTCAAAATAAAAGGTATGCTAATTATGTGTGCTTATGTAGTAAATACACTCTAAAATGTGGTCCTGCTGCTAAAATGTTTAAAAGGCAAAACATCCTAGTGTCAGTGTATTGGTGTTGTCTTTACCTTTACTCTAGCGGCCTATTTTGCTTTTTGTTTTGTTTTTTCTTTTTATTCTACTTTAATTTTAGTTAGTGTACAATGGGCATATACTGTTTTATTATTGTGTCTGTTTTGTTTTGGTTTTAGTTGTAGTTTTTGTGAGCATTTAGAATTAAATATTGAGGAATATTCTTGCACACAGACTTTAAGTGTGTCATGCTGTGCAATCAATAATGATTTGTAAATTAGATTTTCATTCAAGTAGACATCAGCACATTTGTTTAAGCTCAACACAGGTGGTTTATTTACTTGGTAGGGGGCCTCTCATTAGATGATTCTGTGACTTCAGTGTTTTTTCCCACAGGCATACACACAGTGCTCCAGCTGTTCAGCAAAAGGAGCAGCCTTAGTGCCGGAGACAGTGTTGATCCTTCCAGCATAGGCCACTGGTGAGGATAATTGTTAGCAGGTATTACTCCAATGATTCGCTTTGCATGGAGGATTGAAACCCCATTCCACACTTCACATAAGCTACAATTTACAAGTTTGTTGCAGCTATTACCCCTGGAGTTCAAAAGTCATCTTCACTGTGAGAACACTCCTGAGTTGTTGATTGATTGATTGACTTGGGAGAAGATGCTTGTTGTAGACTCACCACTTTGTCATTAAAACGGACTATGATTGGATTTGTGAATTCCAGTGTTGGAATAGATGGAAGACAGAGGCTAAAGAGATTCTGCAAATTACAAGCTATTTGTCCTGTCCATTCATTCCCTTTATTCAAGTCATGCCACAATTTTATAAACTTGGAGCTGTGTGCTTAGGATAGAGATGCATACAATGAGAGGACAGAATTCCACAGTAGGTGTCTTACAAAGCTGATATGAGCACATTTTGATTTACGTAATCATCATTAGAATAATATCAATTGCCATTTAGTGTTTTGGCCCTCTGCGGGCAGTATTTAGTGGGCAAAAAAACGTATTAACTTAAAATTCACTCAATTTTAAATCAGTCTGAAGTGAAGTTTGTCTTTTATGTGTACATTTTTTCAGATGTATTGTCTCCTTTGGATGATCCCATCTGCTGAATTTGTATTTTCCAAAGCCTGGCACAAACATGCATGAGCACACACACACACACACACACACACACACACACACACACACACACTCTAAGTCATTCATCAAACTCTGGCAAGCAGACATAAAAGTTTTAAATAGACTTTCCTCTCCTGTTGCTCTGTACCAATAAAATATGCATAGAAAATGTATTGACTCATATAATCTGGCCGTTATTAGAATCTCAGCTGGTTGGAGTAGAAGGTAGTACACAAATTAAATATTCAGAGTAAAGTTGAGAACAAATCTATAAGGACATGTCATTGTCCTCCTGCTGTCCTCAGTAGAGCTCAGCTCCCATTGATGGCATGATGTGTCATTGATCAATTGAATAATAAAATTATCATGAGGTCAATAGAGGGTGTGAGTGATTGGCTTTCTTGCTGTTCCTCCTCTGACACAATAACAATGATTGACCGGTTGAAGTCAATAGGACAGCAAGTCAGGTTGCTGATAGATGTTGCCAGTTTAACCTCATTCAATTACTCAGACATCTCAAGCAATGAGGTGTGATTACAGTCAACAATCCCAGTCACTATCTTTAAACCATTCACGCCACAAATGTTATTTCCTAGTTTCTCCTAGTCTCCATATTCCCAACATTTGGTTAGCCAGGATTTCAAATAACTAAATGGACATGTTACATATATATCTACTTTATTTTAAATGTTGTAATTAGTTTAATCAGCAGTTCTTCAGTTTTTAAGCAGTTGCCCTAAAGCATCTCCACAGTAATAGCTAAACTAAATATATAATTATATTTTTTTACCCCATATAGGTTCTGAAATGGAGCCCTCCACAAACCTGTTAAGTACTTGCATGTGCAGCATGTGTCCTGGTGCCTCGAGGCCTGATGAAATTCTGATAGGAACTGTTACTAAACAAAATAAGCTGAAAGTTCTACAATGATTGACGGTAATGGAGTAAATAGAGAGACAGATTGTGAAAAGGAAGAGGACAGATGAACGGACAAAAATACTGACAAGAGAGACTGAGCACCGTTTAAAGATTGATTTTCCTTGTCCTTTGTCACCCTCTGTCATTTCCTCTTTCACTGGAGTTTGTGTGTGTCTCCTAAAACTGTGGAGCATTTGCATCTCATTTGCATAAGCAAATATACAGTATTTCCAGGAAACATAATAGAGCACAGAGTGTTTTAATCAATGTAACAAGTAAAAGTGCAAACATGTCAATTAATTGTTAACTGTGAATGTTCACACTGAACGTTTCTTCAAAATTCTCTCTCTACGTATATATTTTCTGTTCACTTTAATATTATCTCGTTTTACGACTAAGGATTCCCTGATTATGTTCAGCCAACTGTGTAACTGGCAAATTATTTTTATTGCATTACTTGGTTAGTGAAATATTTGTTTGAATTGGCAGATTTCATACTTTATCCAAAGTTTATCTACATAAATGCTGTATGTGCAGTGTGATAGTTTAGTGGGTAGTGGCAGTGAGTAGAGCAGTTGTCTTCAAACCTGAGGGTGAGCAGTTTGATTCCCAGTTCCTGTAAGCTACATGTCGAGGTGTCCTTGGACAAGACACTGAAACCTTGTACAAAAGCCAATATGTACTGTCAGGCAGCTGTCCAAACAACCCAAAGGGATCAATAAAGTAGGGGTGACAGTGTGCAGGTAGGGCAGTGGGCAATTGTCAATTGCCTATGAACCCCAGGGTTGATGGGTCACTTTGCAGTCCCTCCCTGATTTCTGGCCACATGTTGAAGTGTCCCTGGACAAGACACTGAACCCCAAACTCTTGGTGCCTAGGGGAAAGCCTATCCACAAAGAATTTCCCCAGGGGTATCAATAAATATCAAATGTTATTGTTATTGTTATTAACCAGCATTACTTCCTCAGCCAACACTACAAACAGCCTTTGGCTACATGGACAATCAGCTCTTTTTGATGAGCTTTTTGTCTGTGTGCAGTAGGTTTGTTGAGGCAAACACTTGTGAAGTGTGAGCCAGGACTGTGAACATTTAACCTTTATAAGCTTTTGCTTCCTCCAGAGTAAGTGATAGTTGGCATCACACCATCATCAAACTGACACATCTGCTGGCCAGCAGTTAATGTCAGTGGAAACCCCGCCACTGACATTAACTACTGAGTGAATTCATCATAGAGCTGCAGAGTATTTTTACCAAATGGGTAAATAGTTGCTGATGACACACATAGGGGAGGAAGGGAGTCTGTTGTTACAACATGCCTTAGCACAATGAAATTATCCAGATCATGTTTTAAACATGCTACAGTAATACAATAACATACGGTAGAATGTAGTGTGTGGAGAACCATATGCTACAAACTTCCCTGTATTTCACAGAAACTGTAATTTCACACTGAATCACACAGGGCTGAATAAAATGCTGCTGCACAATCATGTAGCTTTTCTAAACATCCCTCAATCAGTGATTTCACAGCAGGGGTTCTGCCTGTGGCAGACAATCAAAAACACCTGCTGTGACACCAGTGATTGGGGCGAGGCCAGAAAATGTCACCCTCTAGAGAGACGCTACATTATCTACAAGTGAATTACACTTTGAAAGAGAGTGATTAATTTTATTACATATTAACAGTTGTTAAGGAGTCTGACTTATTAATTATAGTTCTTCAAATTTACAATGACTTATTTATGTGAAGCAGGAAGATTAATACTGTACCTTGAACAGCTATAGTACTGTGTAATTGTTGCACTTACAAGAAACAGCTTCCCTTTTTGAATACTGTGCTTGTTAATGGCATTTAAGATTGGCTGGTTGTCAAAACAAAATAGTAGCATGAATCAGTTGTTTTATTGTACAGTATAGCTTTGAAATTATGCACATGCAGTTACAGGCATTATGACAGCCATCCAGTGCCTACTCACATTCTGTCAGGACTTCAGTCAGGTTTCTCCACCTTCTCTCTAATCTCTGCATCACCTGTGATTCTTTGTCTGGAGAATGTATTTAAGTGGGTCACCAGTGAAATTAGTCTGTCATCTGTGATGTTTGTTAATTTGATCATTTGTGATGTGTGTGCATGCTTTGGGATCATAACTGCAATGATATATCAAAGAGCTGGGTTTGGACTGGTTATTGTCTCTGTGGGGGTACAGGAAGTCTTTATTGTGACTAATGGGTCCCTGCCTCTATTTAGAGGTTCAAACACACACACACACACACACAAAGAAAACGACATTCAACACATTTCTTTTCTCTTTTATAAAGACAGAACTCATTTATGATTTGTGCTCAGGTGTGCCTGAACATACCAAACTGTACAGACTCCATACCGTGTCCTAACACAAACCCAGATTAGATGTACTGCAGATTATTCCACAACAAGTAACTAACAAAAACAGGTGGACATAACCCCTTCACTCGCCAACCAATATCCAACTCTTTGAACTACCTTTTATTTCTCTCAGTCTCTCTGTCACCCCTGTTCTCTTTCAGGGCATTATTTCAAAATCTACGACTCAAACTGCAAAGTTTTTAAAAAAGAAAGAAAGGGGTGTTGTTGATTTGTTTTGTTTTGTTTTGTTTTTATTTGCTTGTAGCCCTCTTGTCCGGATCATTTTCCCGTGTTTCGTCTCTTACGTGGTAAAAAGTCTGTTGTGCGTGTTTGGTCGTCAGTAGGACAGTTGAGCTACCTCATCAGGGTTATCTTAGTAAAACAGCGCAGTAAAACCTGTAACTGTGAGAGTACAACGTTAGTTTGTAAGTGAAAAGTTTACCTACATTAAATGTACTTACAGTATAACATGTAAGGATTTGTAAGCCAGTGCAGTGTCTAAGTTTGGTGATTTCGTGATGGTACCACTTGTAGGTTTTCTTCCATTTTGTAAAGGGCTGTCTGAATGCGCGCGCACTCGCGGTGCTCTCCAATTAGTGCGCGCACTCTTGTGTAAAGGTGGGCGCTCGGCTCATTGTGGCTCCGCGGCTCAGAAGAAACTTGTGCTGCTGAAACTTTGACAAACACTGATGCATGTCTGTCACATAGCTTAATAATTTAAAGTATATGTTGCTCATCAACTCTCCCAATGTCTGACGAGGGAGAGGAAAGCGATAGCGGCGAGAGACCGCGACTCTCTGAGTCTTCCTCCCCGCCTCTGTCTGTCTGTCTTCCCCGAGGATCTCCTACCTCTCAGCGGCCCCTAAACATCTTTTCCTCTGCCTCTCCGCTACTGGGGGACACAGACCCGCCTTACCTCGCCTCTCCGGAGTGTCTTCACCCGTCTATAGAGAACCGAGAAGCCGGGGACTCCTTACACCTCACACCACCAAAGTTACGCCAGCGCATCGGGGACTCCGGCTCTCCGTTTCGCTCCCAGCCGGATGTGCGGGTAGATGCAGTGCACGACTGCTACGATGACCCGTTTCCCAAGTGGAGAGGACGAGGCGCGGCCAACGCTGAGCGCTTTCAGCACCGCGGACAGAGACTCAGCCCGGCTCCACCGCTCTCGGACCACGAGAACCACTGCTCTGTGGAGCACATAGACACCGAGTTCAACTCCGAAAGCCGGCAAACGTGAGTCCCTCTTTTACTAACCCCCGCCTTTAATGTGCCCGTCAACAGACATGTTAAAAAGGTGAAGTGACATGATTGTAGGCCTTGTGTAGAGTCTTTATGCTTTTTTATAAACTCTGCAATTCACAGAGATGACACTAAGCAATAGTGTGAAAATGGTATGGGTATTCTGGGTTGAGAGAATTTAATCAAGACCAACTAATCCACATGGGATGTCAACAAGTAGAGGTCAGTTCTAAAGCGAGTAAAGCAGCTAGGCTCTTCTGTAAGCCAGCTGCATTCATACTTTACAGGTATTTTCTAAATTACGTCAAAAGGACTGAACTGTGAAAACAGCAGATTAGGATTAGTGATTATCAGATTACTGTTTTGCATTTGCAAATTCAAAGTGATGGTCTTCTAAGAAGCTGTTTTATTAGATGCATTGTGATTTAAGCTTGTGCTGAACTGCTGAATTATCATCATAAACATTGTGTTCAGTTTCCCAAAAACTGGAATCACTAAAGCTTCGTTTTCCCCCTCTCCCACCTTATTGTATCATGCTGAGGCAAAACTATGGAGTAATGTGTCCCTTAGGAACCAATGTATGTACAGAATTTATATGTAAGGAAGGATGGGTTTAAGTGTATCTCTGGGGGTTTTCCACTAAAACCCCAGTGCTGTCCTTGTGCTGAAAGACAGATAGAGAGAGAAAGAGAGGACTGAGAGAGAGTGCACCTTGATTGGCATGAATGCATAAACAGCAGAAGTCAAAGGGATTGTACTGTATGTGTGCTGTATGTGCTGTGTGTTAGTCGAGTAAGAGTAAGAGTGAAGCATTGTGCACAACCAGGTGACACTGAGCTGGGTCCAACTACAGAAATCAGCTTGCAGTACATCCCCCACAATGCTACAGTGATACACATTTTGCAAATGCAGTCCTGTATCATCTATATATATATATATGTGTGTGTGTGTGTGTGTGTGTGTGTGTACAGTTTCCCATATATATATATGTATATATATATGTATGTATATGTTGTGATTATGAACCCATCCAAGGCTATTGGATGCAGTCTGTTTCATCCATGTAGGAAATGGCCACGCAGACAAAATAGAAGCTAATAAGACACATAATGGATATTAATGAAGTACTGGCAGCTGAGCTATGACTATCAGGTATAGAGAATGGCAGACGTCAGTGTTGGGTCTTTGATGTTCCCTGCTCTGCCTCTTTGATACACCAGTGTTCAGCTTAAAAGGCCTTGCATGGTAAAGAAGCATGTACTGTATGCTCTCACTGATGCCTGACTAGGCTAAAGGTTGGGTGTGTGTGACACAGCGGGTGAACATACCTGTTTCTCATTACCAGTGAAACATGAAACACTCACCTCACTTTAGATCTTAAATTTACTGCTTGAAATAAAGTGTGTGTGTGTCTTTATTTGCTTATGTGGGCAGATTTAGTTCAAATACTATTCTTGCGAGGACATTTTGGTCTTGTGAGGACATTTTAGGTCCTCACAAGTTCAAAAAGCATTTTCAATGTTTAGAATTGGTTAGGTTTAGGATAAAGCTGAGGGTTAGTTGTGATGATAAGGGTTAGCGGCTAAGGAATGCATTAGGTCAATGAGTGTCCTTAAAAATATAGTGAGGCATGACAGTGTGTGTGTCTGATAAAGATGGGAAGAGAAAAGGGACAGTGTAGCTCTTTAAATATTCTGCTCATGTCTGTTCACTGATAAAGAAAACTCATTAGTCAGCTCTGTAAATATTCCTGCTGAGTCAAAACTTTTTTGTCTACTATTGTCCTCAAAATTTGATTTCATGCCTGTTTCACTTTCCTTTCTTTTTCTCTAGTTTGTCGGTAAATTACTTAGCCTGGTTGGTTAATTGAAAATAACTTTGTACTGCAACCTTAGAAAATTCAACTGTGAAAACAAGACATTTTCAACAGTGAACAGTGATTTACACACAGTTTAACACAAAAACCCAAAGTAAACAATTATTACATATTTTACAATTGTCAGTTTATGGTTTTACATATTTCAGTCCTTGGGGAATAACCAGCAAAAAAAAGTTATGAATACTTTATATTTGGTCATATTCATTAAATGTAATAAAACTCTAGTATCTGTGTATATGTATACAGTATAAATTAAACCCATCAGTGATTTTAGCTATTCCATTCTACTAAAGTAAAAGTAACATTACATTACTGCTGTTTCAACCATGCTATTAGTTTTTAGATTGATTAGCTGTCATTTAGAGTGAACATTGTCCTCTGAGCTTAATAACTGATAATATCACTAATAGTATTAGTAGCCTGTTCCAGTTTCCAGGACTAACTACTTACTGTACCCAAGATTTGATAGCACATGTGTAATGTTCTGTTGGACTTTCCAGTTGTAATCTAATAGTAGTAGTAGTAAGATACTCACTGACAGTTTTGTCGTTAGTATGAGAGGGAGTCTCTTTTTCTTTATGAATCAAAGCAGGGGCTAAAGATATCCAAATCCAAATATCCAACTTATATTCAACAAGTTTTAGCAGGTGCTAGTGGGATGAAATACATAAGATATGGATTTTGTTTTAAAAGTCAGTTGGAGCTCTTTTTCCTGTGGAATGACATAATTTTGTTCTACTATGTGGAAAACAAAGTGAGCTTGGTTGCATGAATAACAGTATATGAAGTTCTTTAGTCTTACTTTATCCTCTACATATATTCAAGCACACTCAGTGTATGTGTCTCTCTCTTTCTCAGTGTGACTGTAATTCCACACAGAAATGCTGCAAGTAAATTCTGTTTCCGATCAGAATCATAAACAGCCAGAGATGGATGGAGAGGTAGATGGAAAGGGATGGAAAATAGCAATTCATTACCTCACTATAAGGTTATCTAAATGGCTGGAAGCCAGACTGTCCCCTCATTGATGAGGAATCCTGCCAATTCCTCCAAATATGTCTGAGAGGAAGAAATGATGTTAGGTTGGGGGGAGATTAGACAAACCTTACAGCTAATGCATTGCAGTAAACCAACTATACTTAACAAGCAAATACCTTTCAGACAGTCAACAAAAATCATACATAAAAAGCTAAATAAATTATGTTATATATTTACTGTAGAGTTACAGAGTTGGTTTGGATCACATTTTACACATTATTTTATATTCACAGTCTTTCTATCTTTATATGTACCGATGATACTGATGTTGTCACATGTACACATTTGTATTCTTGTGTGTGTGCTTATTTATGAGAGAGTCTGTGCATGTGTGTGTGTGTATGTGTGAGAGAGAGAGAGCCTTTACCATCTATCATTGATTGGCAACCTAAGGCACACACAGCCACACACTGAGAAACAAACTTTTTTCATCTCTCTCTTACACGTGTGCACACACACACACATGCACATAAACACAAACACCTACTGTCCCACAGTGATTTGCTTTAGTGAGCTCTTCACTCTTTCAGTTCCACCTCCTTTGACACCCTCAGGGGATATTTCCACCATGAAGAGGTTTCCATTTTCACCTTTTCCATCAATGTCCAGCCTTCTGTGTGTACACACACGCCTCCACAAGCACACACACAAAGTAAGGTAGGTCTCGTTGTGAAACCGGACCTCTTTGTAAGGTCACTGAAATTCAGACCATATGCGGTCTGGATAATGATATTGAATACTTTTGGGACATTATTTGTGTGGAAAATACTAGACAATTATGTTTTAGACGTTGTAGGTGATTCCTTTTAGTAGTAAGAATTTCATTAAGATATAAATTCATTATTTCCATATATATATATATATATTCATTATATATCATTCATTATAAATTCATCAAGTCTAAATTAGTTATTTTGCTGTAGAAAATCAAACTGTTCTGACTTATCATTTCCCAGACGCTCCTAATTTCTTACGTGTGCTTTTTATTTCAGCAAACTTATATCGAGCGAGTCTTGCTCTGCTCCCACAATGTCATTCAGTCTTTTATGTTATGATTTTTTTTTTTTCAGCTTTGAGGAACATCAAGCCTTTTTATCATTTTGCAGGTCAGAATGTCAGACCACACAGCAGCTGCAGACATTGTGACACATCTGTTTCTAAAATACAATAGCAAGAATACAATAGCGACAATGAAAACTGTTTTCAGTGTATAGCAAGCAATTTTTGGCAAGCTCCTACTGATAGAGACCTTCGCCTGCTCTGTCCTGGTGGAATGTGATTTTGTGTCACTGAAAATATTGCTCCATGTAAGAAAAACAAAGACACACTGTATAGAGCAGGAGGTACATGCTCATTCCAGATTTAAGAAGTTTATTGTCATATACACAGAAAAACAAAATGGTTACATTGGGCAATGAAATTCTTACTTTGCAAGTTCCCTTCACACAACTAATAATAACAATAAAGTAATATAACTAATAATAAAAATAATGAACTTAACTCTAAACATGGGAATAAATATACTGAAGTAAAAGA
>JAUBNQ010000002.1:11732318-11750225 GCA_032353495.1 Ctenopoma kingsleyae | reverse complement strand
CCACACCACCCAGCACAGTAGCCATGTCGGGGGCATCCTAAAAGCTGCTACTCCATACATTTGTTTACTACTCTCACTGAGCGTTCTCTGCACTGTTTCAGGCTGTCACTGTCAGACATCATTTATTGTCTATGTCTGCCACTACACAAAGGCCAATGAACCCTGTAAAGTTGTCACTAACATGTACCATACATGGTCATCTTTAGAACAGGCAGGACAAAGGCTGACAGATTTGGGGGGTTTGTTTTATTGCAATTTACTTTAGTCACGATTTGGTTATGGCAACACTGGTTTGTGCAGAATGTGCCTTTTCAAATGCAGAAACAGCAGAAAAAATGTGATCAATAGCTGTTTCCTATTAGTGGGCTATTTTTAGCGTTAAGCTGATGAACTCCAATGCAGGTACAGTAGATTTTTAATTTTTGAACTTTAATATCCACAATTCATGTAATGTGAGCCTGTAAAATATACACACCCTGGATTTGTTTTCTTCAGTATGAGTTCTGATGATATAGGTGGTAAGCAAAGTTTCTAAAGATCATGCATCCTCACATAATGACTGTTATAAGATGTTCAAATGTATATTTCCAGATAAACTATCACCAGGCATGGCTCTAAACTAGCAGGAAAAACTCTACAACAACCCCAATCACAAGCTTGGGCACACTCTTGGAGCATCCTTAACTCATTCCTTTGTTGAGTCAGGCTTATAACCTTTGTCACATAGGCTTTTTCTGCTTCTCATGCTGTTTCTCTCTCCTCTCCACCACTCACTGCTGCACCATATATGCAGGCCAATAAAGCAGAAATGCCAAAACACTGTCTCAGCAAGAAGTCAACCCAAAAAAATTCTGTACAACACATGCAAGCAACAGCTGGCCAATCACCATAGCAACAAAGTCAGTCCACGGCATATGTGCTTTTGGAAGTTCGTGGGAAATTCTATTATCTGATTCCCTCAGACTTTTGATATTCGTCTTGGCCTTAAGGGTTTTACTCAATAACACGCGTGTGAACATGTGAATCATTGTGCGTTGTTTGTTTTAATCATGATATAAACTTTAAGCAAGTGTATCTTTTCATGCTTGCTCACAAATGGCTCATGAGCAGACACTGACCTTGCATAGAAGACCTTAAACACTTTTGTGTGTCTGTGTTTTAAAGCAACACAATACTACCAACATCCCCTCTCTGGTGTAATTTGTCCCAGAAGCCTAAGGCAAGAAAGTGTTTGCACCCCTCCCTCACTCCATCCTCTTTTTCTCCTCCTCTTCATCCTTCCTTTTGCCTCCTCCATCTGTCTTTCTCTTTCTTGCTGTCTCTCCTGGCAGAGCAGTGAGTGATGTGACCTCGTGCCTCTGAAAGACAGGGATTCCAGGGATTTGGAGAAGAGATTGGACTCCCTGTCCAACACGCTTCTCGCCCACTGCCTGAATGCCCCCTCAGGAGACAAACTTAGCAGCATGCGCACCAAAATATATGTACACTTGTTTGTATAAAAACATACAGCACTTACGTATATAGCAGCTAAACCTTCTTTGTATACTAATAAAAGCTCCAACACACGTGGCTTGGCGCAAGCTCCCTCTGCCAAAAATTGACACACATTATACACACACTCTGAGGTGTAATTGTTCACATATGCATGCACATTCACACACCAGACTTGCTGTCATAAACACTCACATTTAAACTGTGAATGCTAATTTGCTTGCACACAAACAAAGGCTTACTTTCACATATTACCAGATGCAATCTTTAATTCTTAAACCCTTGGTGCTCCTGCTGTTGCATATACACACTCACAGATGATTGTGTATCAGTTACCATATTTGCACACACTCATAGACAGCAGCACACCCTATCCAAGTCATCAGTCACCCTCTTAAGCCATCTTAGTCTGTCATCACGGTATCTCATTAGCAGGAAGCTCCTTGGAGAGAACCTCATCAGGTCAAACCTCTTAAACCAAAGGAAAATCATTGCAGAAAGCTGTCACAATCTCACAATCATTGTCATTAAAGATGCAATACTTTATTACAGTGATAGGAATGTCATTTACCCTGCTTCAACCTGTTTTACTGATATAACTTATACTGACATAAAAAATAAAAAATCCATGGTTCTGAGACTTTTCTCCATCATTAGCAAAACACCAATATCTAATTTCTTGTGCAGTCAGAGGGCTGATGGACTAGAGGAGGAAAGGGTTATTGGAGGGGCTATCAGAAGGAAAAACTGGTGGTGAGTGTTTACCAATCCTTCAAAGCCACAGCTTACTGATTCAAGGTGGATGGAGAGACTGATATGACAAGTCCCTGACAAGCCCTCCAGGTGGCTCAATGGGCCCTCAAGGCGTGTGAGCTGCCGTGCCGAGGAATGAGAGTATACGCAGTGGAGCAAATAAAACTGCACTTCCACACAAGATAAATGCGTCAATGGTGCATCTATCTCATGGGATGATTTTTTCCCCCAGAAATTCTCATCATTGTCAATGTGACTGTCATCATAATAAAAAAAAACATTGCAGTTTTCTGTTATTCTAACAGATGTCACAGAATAGATTCTTCTCGCCCTGTTGGTGACTTACAACGTGAGCATGATGTTTTAGCCAGACAGTCACCACCGTCTGATTATTAGGACATTTGATGCTTCTAGGTGTACAAGAAGCATGCAGCCTTTGACCCACTGTTTTACCTAATCTGTGGACCAATTAATACGTCCACCTGACTTGGTCCAGTTCAGCCCAACTCCTACTGGGAATTTATCTTCATTGATCTGCAGTATAATTTATTTCCTCACTTGGATTTTGGATGTATTCTGCCTCTGAATTCTCCAACAACCTCAGAGTCTCAAAGAAAACTTCAGATTCAGAATTTTACTCTTGAAGTCAAAACTTCAACACCCATCCCAGTTTTATATGACAAGATTCTGTCTATCATCATCTTCATCATGATCAATATTTGGTTGATTGCTGCAGTTCTACTACTCATCCTCGGTGTTGCTACAATATCTGCATTTACTGTTTTTTTCTCAGTATTTCTGACAACAGTGAATAATAAAGAGGCAATGCTTTACAGGAATTGCTACAACATTTCCTGCATCGCAAACATTCTCTCTGTGAAAGACATGTGAGAGTATGAAAGGAGAATGAGTGAGACTTAGAGGAAGTAATGTTTATAACAATTCCAGCACCACTGCTCATAATATACAGCAACATTTCCCCTGAGTGTATTTATGTACCTACAACATAGTTTCCCTTTTATGGGCTAGCCATAGCTGTTTCACCACCATTCATCTTCTGACTCACTTTGCCTTTCTTTCCCTTTGTTCTGTTTTGTGTTGGGTTGTGTTTTTTGCCTTCATCCCCAGTCAGTTACTCGCTCACCCTCCTATTTTGTTTGTTTCTCTTTTTAAATTTGCTGTTTGCTTCTTTGTTTTTCTGTTTTAAATTCTCCTTTATTCTGTCACTTTCCTTTGTCCAATGTGTTTTCTTTTTTTTTTCATGTTTTGTTTCTATTTGTCTGTCTCCTCCTCTCCATGCCCAGACTCAGCAGCAGACAGCAACTTCACACACGCGCACACACGCGCACACACACACACACACACACACACACACACTGAGAGAGATATTGCTTATGTGAGAAAGGCGATCGTCTATTGCGCCACCAGCTGGAGAGGTGCTAAGATTCATTTCAAATGCTTAGTCTACTTTTAATAATCCAGTTTAATAATTCAGTCTGTTGTCCAAATGGCTTCTTATATAGTTAAACATGAATAAATCAAAACATTTACTCACACACTGTGTAAGAATCACACATGGATATTTCACTTGGATGACTGAGAATCTTCACAGACTTATTTGACAAAGGTTACTGCTGAGGTCAAAGAGTAACTGTGTAAATCTTCTTGCCACAACAGATTCAGACTGACACCATCTACAAATATTATTTTTAAAATATTAGATATATAAGAACATATATAAAAATAAAACTATAATAAAGTTGTTCAGTTGTTAAACATATTTAAATTATAATATACTGTATATAATCACTGGATCAATGAAATAGTATTAATACAGAGGTAATACATATAGATAATGTACATTTTAGAATAATAGTAGAATATTACAATTGTATTATAACTGTGATAAAAATGCCGCCAAGAAGTCCAGGAACAGTCCTGCACTCACAAACACACATGCATTCTCATGGTGGATTAGAGATTATGTTTTATAGGGTACACTGGTTCTGTTATTTCCCACTTGATCTGTTTAGTTTCCCTTCTCCTCCTTTCCCTCTCCACTCCCTTTCTCCCATCCTTTCCTCCCCTTCTTCCCTCCTCCCTCTCCAGCTTTTTCTTCATGTTTTGAGTGTCTATGGTTGATTTACGGTGACTCTCTGCTCTACTGCATGGGTCCTGGACAGGGGACCTTGCTCACAATCAGACATGGGGTGCTCCTTTCCTTAATACCAAAATATCCTTCACTGAGCTACCACACAACCTCCTAAAAATTATTCATTTGACATGCAGATTGAACAGAAGGAAACACAGCAGCTAGATGAGCCACAGCATCTCTTCTCCTCTATTGTTGTTTATTTACTGTCTTCAAGATCAGTCTCTGAAATACCCTGGTGGCCTATTCTGGCTCAGTCTGCTTTATTTGTAGAGTCAAGAGGCTACTTGACCTGCACTTAGATCCAAGTCTACACTGTTACATAGTAAAATATGTGCATTTAAGCCCACACTGCAATAGTATATTATAATAATTTAAAACTGGGAATTTTCTGTATGTATAGTTTAAAATTTAACTGTTCCGTGTGTATGTTTGTGTTTAGAGGTTTCATGACAGCTCCTACCCCTTTTGAGGATCTATTTGTTATTTTTACTTAGTGAAAAAGTAAATGCCTCTCCATTTATTCCTCCCTGAGATGAGAAGCAGCATTTGGTGTTCTGGCGAGATAATCAAGTGACTAATTGTAGAGCGTCTGATTTCTGCCAATAGGCGTTTGATGTGCTGGCAGGGAGAAATCCTATTTTGCTGGCTGCTTTTTCTGCAGAGGTTAAAGAGGAGATGGTTAGAAGAAAATGAACACAATTACAGAAAATGAGAGAGGGGAGACATTTGCGAGTCATTTTTTGTTTGTTTAAGACTCTTGTTGGAAATCAGTTAGACTGTATTGACATAAGAGACAAAGGACTCCTAGCTGCTTATGTATCCATTAGTGATCAAATTGCCAGTGCGGCTGCATGTGCTCCCTCTCTGTATGTCTTTCTGTCTGTTTATTTAAGTGTGTAGCAGTATGTGTGTATATTCCTGCTTGTGATTTATACATGTCATATGTCTCCCGCATGTGTGCACATGCAGGAGTGTGCACAACAGCGTTCTCATAATCTGTCTCTCCCTGTCTTTAGTCTTTTATGTGTTTTGGTCCAGAGAGTCTGTCTGCCTGATGGTATGTGTAGTGTTTATGCCTTGTTTGTGTGTGTGTGGGTGTGCTAGTGCACAAAAGGAGATGGTTTTATTGTTTAAAATTATTGATCATTAATGATTTTGGAGCTTTGGTAGCATTGTTTTTATGAAGCAGTCTGATAGTGAAGCAGTGAAAACCAGAGATGAATGGGCTCTACAGACAGTATATTTGGGTGGCTGTTGGACTCCTGCCTGTGCAAGTGACTCTACTGGACTGAGGCATTCATGCTGAGGAAAGCAACAACATGTTATTACTCTTTCATGAAGCAAAAATAAACAAAAACTCAGTTGACTCAAGCTATTTTGTCTCAAAGGAATTAGCAATAACACCTCAGGAAAGCATCGCTGTGAGTGCAGATTACCACAGCTTTTGTTAGTGCTCTTTACTTCACCCTTACTTGGCATGACATAATTTGAGGTGACTGAAACTAAATGATGTAAAACAGTCGCAGAACGCTTTGAGGGAAGATTTTCTAAATGTTGATCCTTTCCCTTCTGGAAAAAATGGAAAATAAGAGAAATAACAACCCCTGAGCAGACCCAGTTCTCCAGTTAGCTGACAGTGCAGGGGAGCATGCATCATTGTCTGTTTTATCAGTGTGTGTGTGTGTGTGTGTGTGTGTGTGTGTGTGTGTGTGTGTGCATGTAAATGAGAGAAAGAGAGAGTAGTGTGGCTTGTGTGTGTAGGCTACCCATGTATAATCCTAGTTAACTCACATGGCCTGCTATTTGCTGTGGTTATGTTTCATCAGCAGGAACATTAAGCTTCTTTTAAGCACTTCTCTCTCTCTCTCTTTTCCATCTTATAAAACAACATTATTATACTCAGAAAAGGAAAACTTTTAGTTTTCTTGTTTATCGCCAGTTTGAGCTCTCGCTGCTTCATGGATGAGTTGTCTTTTCCCCTTTTTTCATGGATTAAAAGGATTAACAGAAACAGAAAGAGATGCAGAAGGGGGTGTCAAGAGAGACAAGGAGAAGGAGGGAATAAAAAAACATGAAGAGAAGTGAGAGAAACAGACCACAGTGAAGAGAGACATGAAAGGAATAAGAGAGGCAAAGACGACTCAACGAGTAGAACACAAAAGGTGGAGGTGTGAAAACTAGTTTGTGATGTGCGTGTGCGTGTCTCTGTTTGTGTGAGCACATGTGACACAAGGATAGAACATATGAAGAGCGCTGAGAGCCATTTTTGTTTTGTCTGATGTGATGCATGAGCTGAGAACGTTGAGGCTGAGGGAGACTCAGATTAGTTGAGTACCTTAATGAAGTTCATAGTGGTGGAGAATTACATCTCATCATTCTTAATCAAAATTCCACTGCCATGGGTTACTGATAATGAGCAAAGTCTGATACTTCTCGCAATTAGTCACAGAGCAATCATCAAACAACATACATGTCATGCTATATCACAACTCTTCTCTCTCCCTTTATGTTACTTGATTGTGATGGATGAATTAGTTATGTTACCAACCTTGATCACCACTTCAAGCCACTCACAGAATTTTCCACACTGGGTCAGCTTTTCTTTTGTGTGTATTTAGATTTGCCTGTTTCGCGTGTGTGTCTGAATGATGGAAATGAGGATAGCAGTAAGCCCACAGCAAAGTGGGGAAGTCGTGCCACATCCAAAAACCAATAATAAACAGTAATCTCCTTAGCCGTAACAATTATTGCTGTCCCTCCACATATGCAAACAAGGCTTTAGGCTGTATTTAGATTCCCCATGTGACATGCACATTCCACCAAACTCTGGTTCACTGTAATCCTCTTTATTGTTGAATAGAAAGTTGATTTGGGACACCAGGCCACCACTACTGTAGGTGTTTTTTAGTTATTTGTAGAATAGTTAACTTTTTATTTTATGTTTATGTGCATGTGGTATTTAGTCCAATTTGATTATGTTAACAATATTTTTTCTTTAATGCGCGTGCTTGGGTGCGTGTGCATCTGTGTGTGTGTTGCTCTCAAAACCTGCCAGCCACTCTGTTTTGACAGAACAGGTGCAGATGAATATGAAACAGATCGGCAGAGCTTTTAAGGCCTGGCCCTTTGTATGTATGCTCATGTCCGAAGCGTCACAGAAGAGCAAACTGGCTTCAAATCTCTATGTTCAGCACCTTTATTTTACTCTCTTGTGCCAGTGTCAGGTCTACTTTGGAGAGCAACCACATTTATTGCATTTTAATAAGCAAGAATGAATGAACAGAGAGTAGTGCCGTGACATACAACACTACAGATGAGTCAGGCACTAAAACCTAGACACTGTACTAGCTTGTAGACCTTTCCTAAAATTTAATAACATCTACGAGGTCTTACACACTGTCACCAATCTCAGTCTCACACCTTTTCCTGTTCTCTCATCACCCCAGTGTGAGATTCCCCACACTGGACCAGAAATGGCTCTGACTTAACTTTCTCTCATCTCCTTGATATAATAGATAGATAGATAGATAGATAGATAGATAGATAGATAGATAGATAGATAGATAGATAGATAGATAGAACTTGTGACAGTCTTTACAGTAACAGACATCCCTGGCCAGTGACGTGTCTCCAGCGCCATGCCTCCTTCTCCTTTCTTGAGCTGCTATTCTCTCTCTTTCACTCTCTCATACACACGCAACTCAGGACGAAGACTGTGTGCTGCTGTGTTTTCTACTCTGGTTCGTGTCGTTTTAAATCTGGATCGATAATCCCATGAGGGCAGATCGTCGGTAGCTTCTGTTCAACACGTATAGACCGTGTACTGGATAAATAAACGAGCAAAAGGTTGGAAAAACGGGAGTCCGGGTTGCCCTTTCTCTGCGCCCCGTACGCACAAGCACAGGCGATCTTGTACTGCGTACCACGACGCATGAGAGGATGTGTGCGCACCAGCGATGCCGCTGAACTTCACCTGCTTTTACAGACCCTAGAGTCATTTGGATATTGCTACAGTTGCCTGTGATAACGCAGTTTGTGCTTAACCTCAAAGGCGACAGGACGATTTGGATTTAAACACCAACAAGTGGAAAATGGTAATGTATTCCTTTACTGGGACCCTGATCTCACACATGGATCTGACTAGTTTGGTCTAATGTGACGGGAGACGCTGCGTTAGTAACCCTCTGAGCGACTTATGGTCTGTGGGCGCAGATTTGAAGCTATCGACTCGCTGCTTCTCTATGGCGCGTCCTCGACGGGGCTGGAGCGTACAGAGCCAGGGACGCTGAGGAATGCGGAGCCGGAATTTCGTCTCTTCCAGCTCACCTGCGGAACTCTTCGCAGCACACAACGAAGTAAGTAATTCCCTTAACTAAACCATGTGCTTTGGTTTGGTTTAACATCGCTCGATTCCACAAAGCAAAAACACAATGTCTTATGGTATTCATGAAATCTATAGTTAATACAAAGGAGGGGCTTCACTTTATTTTGTTTTCACTGTCACACATAGCATCACTATCCTGATTTATATATAGTGTAGATTATCTGAGTAAATTATTGAGTTTGACCTTGTTAGACATTAACGTGGTCTATCACTGGATTTTAATGTCCCTATGTTTCTCCAAAAATTGCCACACGACTGTTTTTTATGGGTGATGTTGCATCGGTAATATACATAAACAATGAGTCAGTAGCCTACATAACCTTCTCCATGTCTGTTCATCTTCCAGCCGACCGACGCAGCCGGTGAGCCCGCCGAGTGCCATGCTGAGGCAGATTCTCCTGAACTCCACGGACACCCCAGACTTCGACCTGGTGCTCATGGCCCAGTCTTCCACGCACGCTCCCTCCTCTCTGAACGCCTCGCACGGAGGATCGGTGAGCGTCGCCGCTCTTCTCAGACCCACCACAGGGCGAGGGAGCGGAGGTCTCCGAGAGGGTGAGCTCCACAAACCGGACCTAATCACCTACATAGTCATGTGCCTACTGCTCTTCCTGTTGGTGCTGCTCATTGTATTTTTCATCAACTGTCAGCTTCGGAACTCTTTCTTCGCCTCCATGCCATATGACAGGTCGCTGAGAGAGGCCCGGACCTCCTACAAGTGAGAACGGACCCCTAGGACAAACCTCTACGACTCTGGACTCCTGCGGTGAAGTTAAAAACTGGTCTCCTCTGAACTGCTGCTGCACGTACTGGACACACTGCCTTTATGAGTTGTTTTGGACACACTGAATGGCCTAAATAACCTCGAATCTCCAACATGACTTGATTAGAGCCTTGATTATGCCAAATGTTGCCCACATTTTCTCCCCAGCCCCAAATGGTAGCCCTTCAGTCGGCAGGGGGTCGTTTGAGAGGATAAGTTGTGTTTATGGGCCTACTGCAGGTGCAAACAATGTAACTCCTGTTAAAATTAGTGGCTCATATATTTTGTGGTAATTAATGAGTGAACAATCCATCATCATTTGCAGTCTCTGTTGTGGTCCCGCAAAGCACTTTGCAAACAAATTGTTTATTCCCTTATCCTCCCAGCTTGTATTCGGTCATATAATTGCTTGCAAATTTGACCTGGCGCCTGCTGTTTGGGTCCAAAGTCACACTGGCTCTGATAATGAATATTTTTTTCCATGAAACGTGAAGGGATCTGCGGTAGTTTGTACATAATATTTTGTATGACTGTAACTTAACTGTCTTGTGTTGTGAAATGATGCAATCAACAGACAATTTCCACTCTTTTGTCCATTGTAAAATGGTGATTAAATAACAGAATGTAGAACCTATATCGTCACATAAAGATATTCAAATTTACTTTTAAGTAGTAGTTTTTCGTGTGTATCCACTTGAATCGTGATGAAGACAGTGATGTGAGGGGCCAACAGTTCTAATGATTTAAAACGTCCATAGAGGACTTAATACGAGCGCCATAGGGCTGCCAGCCTTATCGTGCACTTTCACTCTTAATTAACTTTTCTCATCACAATTTATAGCGACAATATCCCAAAGAATGAAGACTCGAGGCTGAAGTACATGAAGAGTCTTGTGCGATAAACCAAACTGTTGTCGGTTTTCAGTGCCACCGGTGATGCGCAAATCCTTTCCAATCTTGTTGTTGGAAAACGTCTCACATACCAAGACAGATAGATGACCCTATCTCTGTAATCCCGTGCTTCTGTGTCTGCATGACTGTGTGCGCTTAGGTTTGTGTGTGTCTGACAGGTAAAAGAAACGTTGCATTTAAGGTATTGGACATAATATCTCGAAATTATCAAACCGGGGCACCTGGAGTCAAATAATTCCTTGGAACAATAATTCTGCTTCCTGAAAGTCTGAGATATAAACCCCCACTCAGATGAGTTAAACATGGGGATTATTAACAGCTAGGGTAGGTAATCACAGTATAGTCTGGCTCTGAGAAGCACTAAAATAAGACACAGACACATAGGCTTCGAGTCAACAACACAGAAGAATGAAATATATCCAATCTGGATTAAATATTTTATGTAGTTGCCATGTATAGTTTGATATTACTTTCTTTTCAACCGCCATCCAGTGCCAACAGCATTTGTGAAGACAAATATATAGCACAAAACAATACTATAAAGTAGTCTACATCACAGTTGCTTCTTTTTGGTCCATTAACCTTATTTGACATAGTGTATGACGCTGCTGCGCCTGTCATTTCTATTATAACCGCTCGGTGGCGCCACGAGTCTGTTTGTTATTCGCAGAGTCTCATTACAGCAGCAAGTGACCAAGCTATGCGTGTTGAATCATCACTTTTGCAAAAATACACTGACAAGCCAAAACTTAAAATCCACCTGGTAGTTTTAATGCTGTGGTGGACAATGCTTAGCATGGGAAATGTTACATTTAGGTGTGCATCACAGCCTCCTGTATTAGAGTACCAATGCTGACTCCTGTCCACCTTACAACTAGGTGGTTTTAAAGTTGTGGCTGATCGATGTACAGAAATCTTCAGCACAAAATAGAGTCAGAAATAAAGCAGCATCACTGCTGTTGTTGGTGCAACACGGATGGAAAAGTTAATAGCGATTACCAACATTTTATTAATAATTACTTGCACAATTAAGATCTTGCTTAGCTCCATCAGCCAAATCCCTCTCAAGATACACCAGATAAGATGATGTGCTCATGTAATGTCTGGGAATGTGTAACCTTAGCTGTCTGAGTAGAAGGTTTCTGGCAAATCTTACATCTAAACTTAAGAGTCAAGGACACAGACATTGGTGTAACACAAAGGAATCTAGTTTTGTAATAGGCTGTAGTTGTATTGCTGACACAGAAGCAATGGTAGGGATCTAATAGGGAAAATATTACTAATTAAACTTCAATGGATTGTGGTTTTGCTATTGCTGAACTCAAACATCTGTGATAGAAGTTGTGACAGGCACAAGCGGTTGTCAGACATTCCAAGGTTTATTAATATTCACATTTGTGTGTCTGTGCTGCCTGCTGGTGGTGTGTTATTCTACTACACTCTTTAAATTACCATCCTTGTGGGTTTTAAATAGTTTTTTTTTGGTTCTTCTGGCTCTTATCGTCTAAATGACGTCACAGTTATGTCTCAATGCTCGGTTACGTCATTTCATGTTCTGGTTCTAAACAGAAGCCTTAAATAATGACGCTTTAGGAACAGTCTTTGTTTGTGTAAACGTTCTGGCGTTTGGATGATTTCTCTAGCAGGGGTCAGAGATGAAAACCGTGTGGTTATTTCACCGAGCCCTGATGAACATCCAGCACCGTGCAGCGTGTAATAGCGGTCGGTTAAATCCTCTCAGGTGTAGCCGCGGAGCTCAGGCTCCTCCCTCATCAGCTCTGCCCGGACTGTCAGAAGAACAGGAAGACTCCTCTGCCGCTGAAAACGTAGTCGCTTATCTGCTGTCACTTAGGGGTTAAAAAGTTAACTAAACTTTTTAGCAGCCATGGAAACTAATTTGGGAGACGCTGTCGATCTGAGTCATCCGTATCATTGAGTCACCTCCCGTGTTTTAGTTGCCGAAAGCACGTCGTCAAAGTAGGAAGAGCGGATTTTTTTTGTCTGTGGAGACGTTACTGTAGCTAGCTTACAAGCTAGCTTAGCTAAAGCTGGCTAAAGTTAGCTGAATTGGTGCCGCATACTTTCGGGACGAAAACTTTAAATTGTGGAGCTACAAGTTATGTGTGGACACTGGTAGAATAACACCGTCATTTTTTGTTTTATAGGCGCAACAGGTTGTTTTCATACTTTTCGACTCGAGGACTTGGGACTGTGCTTTGAATTTCCCTCCTTCAGTGATACAGACGAGCGGCGCAGCGGAGCGAGTGTAGTTGGTGTAGGTCGGTATAGTTGGCTTCCTACCAAGTCATTAGCAACCCTGTGCTAATTGTGGCTAGTTAGCCGGGGCAGTAGCCTAGGCCCAAGTGAATTAACAGTTTGCTTTTTTATATATAAATTAAGAAACACCATCGGAGGAAACATTTACTCTCAATTGAGAGCGTGGAGATTAACGCCACACGGGTTTATTTTGACATCCAGTTCAAGGAAACGGATTAATTTATTAATATGGAGCCAAACACTGGGAATTCTGCATCAGCTGCTGGTCCCAAGAAGGACAAAAAATCAAAGAAGAGCTACGAGGATGGGGACGGGAAAAAGAAATTTGTGAGTATAGCACAGGTTCGACGTACTACACTTATTATGACATGTTCTGGTACGTGGGTTCAAAAGCACCTTACGCCGCAGATGGTTAGGTGTTACTCCTCTCATGTTTTAAGTGAAGCTATAATCAATCAACTCTAAACACACCTGTAGTTATTCTCACTTTCCTAAGCTGTGCAGCAGCTCTCAATAGAGTTTAAAATGATAACATGTTAACAGGATTCAGGTCAAAGTGTGTGGCAGCATATGAGGAAGTAGCTTAGACTTTGAAGAGTTGCACTGTATTGTACTTTGAAGTTGTGCAGTTCTGACAAATTACAACATGTCAACACATGACTCAGATGTTTTATTTATTTATTTTTAATTTGGAGCTAGTAAGAAAACAAGACATGAATCAAATCATTTCTTCAGAGTAATAATTGCAGCACTCTTTGCATACAGTTTGATCACAATGTAAAATTTAATATAATTTAGTTAAATAAGTGAATTAAATTTATGTTATAGGGTGTGGCATTCACACTTTTCTCAAGGTGACTTAAACACAGTAATATTGTGTCTAACTGGCCTTGCCAGCATTGTGCTTTGAGGGAAACAGAGCAGCAGGAGTTACCAGTACTAATGCCTGTCATCAGCAAGGAAAATTGTTGTGTAAATTAAGCCCATAGACATGTCTAGCAACAGGTGAAAACTGATATTGTACTCACAGACAAATTGTAACCATAGAGGGTGCACAGAAGACGCATCTGGTCACTGAGTAAACTATTACACTACACACACACATTCATGTGCACTTATTTCCAGAAAGTTTTCAAACCCTTTATGGATCCCACTCACAAGCTCCCTTGTTTAAACCTCAAGGTATTTTATATTCGGTTCACAGGAATGAACACAAATAGTTTCTTACAACACACAGCTACATCCAAGATCCTGGTCAAGCTTTTCATGTAAATAGTACCACCTGGGCATAAGTTCAATAGCACCTGTGCCAAACAGTGGGGGTAGAAGCTTATAGTTGGTCTTTGTTAAACTAGATAAAAATAAAGTATTATGGCAAATGGTATAATATGACAGTAGTTGTATTGTCAACAGGTAGGGCTATAAGTAATCATGAGTCAGACAGAAACCAATTGTGTAATATCCTAACATAACTCTGCATACATGAGATGTTTGAGTGTGTGTGTAATTAGACTGCCCACTTTACAGTGAGGTATGTCCCTGACTTCCGAACAGCACTAACTATGAAATTTAAACGTAATCTGGCAGACTTTTTGTTACACCATGGTCAAAGTTCAGACAGAGGTAAGGGTGTAGCATTATCTGTGGTGTACTTGATGTGCAGTGTGACATAACCTATGTCCATGGCATGAACTTGCAGATGACTTCATCACTCTCCTTTCACCTTTTTTCCCTCAGACAGTGATAATAACATGATACGATATGCATGACGTTGTGATTTGTGGTCTAGACTCAGATTGGTATTCCAAACCAAAATCATCTTTGAATGAAGCAGTGTGAGTGCAGTATCCAGTTTATCCTGTCCACAGATTGGTGGATTAAACTAAAAGTGGATGGATGATATGATGTTTGGATTATTTCTTTTTTATACAGTATTTTGTTGAAATAATACCACCGTCTCCAGCCAGTTATGACATTAGGACAGACGCTGTGGGTGCAAGACTAATGACAGACAAATTTATTTTTAGTTTATGTTCACTAAAAGTCACCAAAGTTGTAGTGTCATTTTGAACATCAAATGTTGCCTAACCCCAACATCAATGTTTACTACAGATAATGCCATAAAAACATTATTTGCCTTTGTGATGTTTCTCTGCTTCATGTAGTCATGTCTGGATATGTGTGTGAGTATGTGTGTGTCTTCTACACTGGCTGTTTTCTGGCATGTGTAACCTGTAGTTAAATTAAACATGAATCACCGTGCTAGAGGTACATCTGTAGCTGAGAAGTACCCAGGTATTTTGTTTGAAGCCAAAAGCAGGTCATTTTAGCTGTCTTCCCTTAAGCGATATCTGTGTTCTTCAGGCCTAGAGAGATAGAAAGGATCAGCATCCATGAATACTGTTGACATAAACAGGCTGGCGGAGTGTGGATTAGCCAGGGATCACTGCCTTGGACTATTGTTTGGTATACAAGGTGAATTGTAGATCACATATTCTGGCTCTGGGACATCTTTTAGAGTTTCACAGGCTATGTGATTTTATTTTCAGTTTTTTTTTAAGGGGAAAGGTTTGCTGAGTTCTCAAGTAGCTGACTTTTTATTCAGGTGTAGATAGGGAATATTAATTATCAAGGGGACCAATGACCAACATTTGGAGTGACTCATGCAACTTGAGCATGTTCCACTTTTCTCTCAGATCCTAATTGGTTATTTGGCTGTTATTGACGTTTTATATTGTTTTTCTGTTAGGGTTCCGTTGTAGTTGATGCCAAACAGAGAACCCTTAAGCAAGTGTCTAATCAGCACATTCTTGTCTCTCTTGTAATTTTCATAGATTTATAATTTCTGTTTATTTTTTCATGAATGTAACCATATCCTACTAGTTGGGTTACTACATTATTAATTTATTAAACATCTTGGTGCTTGAAGAATCACTTTGTAATTAGATTTTTAGCACATACTGAATTGTAATTGTGACATATAATTATTTTCCCAGTCTCTAACTAATGTACTACATTAGTTGATGAAAACCACAATAAACTCAGCCACCATCAGTAACAACAAGAACAACTTGAACACTTGAACTTGTGTTTTTTTTCCATGTAGGTCTGGGTTGAATGTGGTGTTGTTTTTGGGATTGGTGTCCAAATCAGTGCCATGGGGCATGGGTTTAAGTGTTGTGAGCAGGTTAATATGTTTGTGTATAAGTCCTGATTAATATGAAAGTTAAATGTACCTTCCATCAAGCATAAAATATTGTGCCTGAGTGCGCTTTTGTGCAGCAGCGCACCTACTTCCTGGGGGAACCACCTCAGCAAATGCTTAATTTAAGATAGCGACAGGAATTAAGCTAGTCAGGTCACGACTCTTTAGTCACACAGTCTGACTGAAACGGTCTGAGTCAGGTAGTGTAGTTAAAAAAATATTTGGTGTGCAGTGGGTCCCTATTACACTCATTTTATGTATGTCTGTTCTGTTTCAATACTGTTCACACACACTTAGGTACACAGACACACAGCTTCCTGTTCTGTACATCGCTGGTCAAGAAGAGCATACTGTGAGCTGAAGAATAGAATCCGTGAGTGCCAGTGTGAAACTGGAGTGGTTAATGAACTGCTAGTGACAGAGGCCACTTGGCTCAGAGTGACCAGGAATGTTTTAGAGCCCAAGGAAAAGAAAGTGAGCCATCAATGAACAGGGACACAGAGAGATGAAGAGGAAGTGAGAGGGAGAGCAGGAAAGAGTGTGTGACAGAAAGCAAAAAAGAGGCCAATAAGCTAGAAAAGAGAAATGCAGTGCATTAGTAGGTTTGCAGTCAGTGGTAATAAGTTACAGGTGGTGTGATGGGTATGGATAGCTAAAGTTAACACAGTTAAAAGGTAAATTTACACCCTAGTCTCTGTGGTTGGAAAGTTTAAGCCTTTTGCACTGTATACAGAGAGTATTGCAGTATGAGTGAAAAGTTTTAATGCACATGGAGCTGTTCTGTCATTGTGATTCTGTGTGGAGTTTCATTTTAAATTGTTAACTTTATGAGACATATGATAGACTAGTACACATAGACATTCTTCTTAGATGCTTTAAATTTGTTGTTGGGCAGATGCTACACCTAACACCTATCCTACAGCAGTTGTCATTCACAATAAATTAGATTTATGAATAATTAGACTGAATAAAGACACTCGTTGGAATAACCCCTCATTGGTGAACTAAATGATTAAAGTGCACTGTGCTCTCTGTTTGCTCTGTTCTTACTGTTTTTCACAGATAGAAAAGGAGCAGCTGTTGTCTCAGCTGTGGACTGTGTTTGGTTTGCTCTGAGGCCTGCTCTGAAGATATGAAGGCTGAGTTGTGTAATATAAGTGTCGGTGACCGATTTGTTGAGGCAGGCTCACACAGGAATGCAGAGTCACTGCAGCACTGAAATACCATACTTGGAATGAAACATCAGATACACCTGTATGGTTGTTAGTTTTTTTGTTTTTTTTTTAATTTTAGATGTCAAAATTGACTCTCAAGCATGTTGCTTTAGGCAACAAAGTCCCCATACTTCATTTTTCTACCTCCACCTATGCTAACACAAACAGAATTTCACAGTAACAGGGCAGTACCAACACAATGTTTGCTGAAAAGTCATGTTAGCCTTTTTGGTTACTGGGATCATTTGGCTTTTGAAAGTTGTGTTATTTTATTTTCTGTTAGCAGTTGCTCTCCTGGCTGACTGTGTAAACCAGGGGTGGCAAACCCTGGTCCTCCAGGCCCACTGTCCTGCTTGTTTTCCAACTATCCCTTTCCTACCCAATGCTGTTTACTTGGATCAGGTGTTTTTAGCCAGTCAGAAGCTGTACAGTGCTGTGAAAAATGATTGCCTCCTTTATTTCTTTGCATATTTGTTACACAGTGATTCAGATTATACAACAATTTTTAATATTACACAAATATATCCCAAGTAAATACAAATCTGCCTAGCCCTATGTTTACATTCAAGAACAAATGAGAAACTTACATGTATCAGTCAGCAAGCCATGGTGAGAGCCATTATACACTAATGGAGAAAACTTGAAACAGTGGTGAACCTTCCCAGTAGTGGCTGGCCCAACAATTACTCCAAGAGCAGAACAACGACTCATCCATGGGGTCATTAAAGAACCCAGAGCAACATCTAAAGAACT
>JAUBNQ010000002.1:11698551-11732218 GCA_032353495.1 Ctenopoma kingsleyae | reverse complement strand
ATCGGTATTGGAAATTAAGAGTTAGACAATATCGGTATATCGGATATCGGTAAAAAAGCCAATATCAAACATCCCTAATGATGACATATACAGTATAATATAATGTGAATCATTTAGGTGTGACAAATTTGCAAAAAAAATGGGAGTGGGAAAATACTTTTTCACAGCACTTTAAGTGCAAGGATGGTTGGGAAACAAGCAGGAGAGTGGCCCTTGAGGAAGCTTGGCCACCCCTGGTGTAGAGTATGAACCATACATTTGCTAAGAGTGTGTCTATTTTGTGCCACTATTAACTAATACACAGGAGACAGACTTGGTGTTGCTGTCTAAATTGTTCAGGCCCCTGTGACAGTATTCTTTATGCTTTTTTTGCAACTGCTTTTCGCATACTGACAAACTGTCATCCTGTCACTTAATAAGATAAATGATTAAGTACATTATTTTTAAGCTGTGTGCAAATTGTGATATTATGTCCTGCAGTGACAGCGCCTGGCATCAGATACTTGCAGGAGGATAAGGGTAGGAGCAACAGAGGGTAAGGGAGGAGTTAGGTCAATCACCACCCAACTGGTAGTCTGATGAATATTTTCAGTTTGACAGTTCTTCCTTGTCCTTGTCAGTTGGTGCAGCTGACTAGGACAAGGAGTCACGTGTGGTATTTGTGCACACAATCATCTCTTCCGGTTTGTGCTCGCTTAGAGATGCGTATGCGTGTGGTATGAAGCCCTTCACTGGTTGTAAAGCCTGTTCACTTAAAATGAATTGACAAGCAATGTTGTGTTCACCCTGTCTTGTACAGCCACTTCTGAAAACTTTGTAAAGTGTTAAATTTACTTCTCCTTCTGACATTGTCTGGTTTTGTATATGTATATGTACATGTACATGCACACACACACACACACAGTTATATCTATGCTTTCACTCGTGTTATTTCTCAAATTCAGAGTGTGACAGGAAGTTGTGCAAAAATAGCGAACAGGATGCTTCCTTATTCGTCCCCATTATTGCTTACCCTTATCGCTCCTATTCCCTCCTTTCCATCCATTGTGCAACATGGTACCAGTGGGATATTAAATGTGTTTATGGACATGTACACAGCCCCCTCTCAGGTGCTTGGATGCCTACATGCTTTAGAGGTCTGGATTATGTTTAAATATTGAGCTTGGCTTTATTACTAGGGCCTAATTCGCAGGTTTGAGATATTGCAGAGTGTAGAGATGGATAGCACTGAGTAGCCATATTATGCTGAATAATCAGCACAGAGTTTTCCAATTACCTATTGTAATGTAGTGGCAGAAATCTGAGTCTGTGGTAAGAAGTAATTATGGGGCATATGTGACCCCTCTTCTAATGTAGAGTTATGAGACTTCCACTAACAATTACCTTAGTCAACAAAATGCCACAAAATAATAAAAAAAAACACATCAATGGTTTGCTCTAATATATTACAAATGAGCAAAAAGCAAGAAATCCTCACACTTGGGAAAGTGTAACTAGGGAATGATGGGCTTCTCAGATTTGCACACCACTGGCTAGACACATTTTATAATAGTGATGCCTGAAACAGAATTTGATTTGTGCTGTCTAACTGCAGCATCTCTAATTGGTTCTCTGGTGCTTGAGAAAGACAGAACTGCTACATCAGCTTCTGGAAGTTTTTTTTAAGCATATGCTTAATGACAATGACTTAATCATCATCAAATCATAGTGCCATTTATTATAGCTTACAATATGTAGTAAATTACACATGTAGTTTTGAATTAAGTCTTTCCTTCAAGGTGCTTCAGTCAATTTTATATATATATATATATATATATATGTATGGTCAACTGCCTTTAAGCTTCATGGATTTCTGTGTGTAGTTCTACGATGTGCAAATTACTAGTGAGCTGTGTGTGTGTGTCTGAAATGTTCATGTCAGTGATGTTGAATAAGGCTGACTGCACTAAGATATGTTGCTTCTAAAGCTGCCAGTGTGCTTTTTAAAAAAAAAAAAAAAGTTCAATATGTTGTAAATTAAATGTAACACTTTAACAGTTGACTTTAGTTAAAGAACAACATTTAAGTTATTTTATAATAAAAATTTTTAGTGTCTTTTTTAAATATTTTTGCCCAATTATCCTAAGATTTATTTTTCTCCTGCCAATGGCTAGTTCTTACTCCAAACATGGATAGTGAAAGAGATGTAGTCACATTGATCATTGTCTTTTGTCATAATTAATGAGCTCATAGTTCCCTTTTTCTGACTTTCTCAGTCAGCTAGCCTGCAAAAGAAGGCACTGCTATTAGTTAAGTATTCAGTTTGTAAACAGAAGTATTCTGTCTTTTTGACAACCACCAGAAAGATGGATATACAGACCTGTACACTGTTCCGTACAGATATTGAGTGTCTTTGTTACCTGTTGTGTATGGACTTAGTAAGGATTACAGTGTTAGTCCTCCTCTGTGACTCCCTAGTCGCCCACTGACAGATTACAGCTAATCTCAGCCTGTGTGTGTGTGTGTCAGCACCACGACTGTAGACTTTGGCCTACGTGCTTCTCTCGCCACTGAGTGTGTGGTGGAGAGGACTCTATTGCTATCACTAGGAATGGGCTAAGATGTGAAGACATTCACAGTTGTGTGAGGAATGTTGTGCACTTTGCAGTGTCTTGGCAGGGAGGGCAGCAGGAAACTCGAATCTGTCATCACCTCACAGTGTAATTACTGCAGGGGTGTCCAAATGTCCAAATTTTTTTTAAAGAGGGCCAGATTTCATAATGTGAAGAGTCTCTTGGGCCAGTGGTCCCTTCAGACATTTATTACAGTACATTTTACATACACATGCACTGTTTTATAACAATTTTATTTTCATTGTCAAAATGATCATTTTTAAATGGTACTGTAAGCAAATCTAATCCTCATAGGATCGAACAAATTAAAACAAATTTGTCTGCCCTATGCTCAGCGTTGTTGATTTAATGACAAATTAACAGATTTTGTACACCACCCTGGACGCAGATATTTTAGTTGCTTTTCAGGTGGTTGATGCAACATATTTTCCGATGCGCGCTCTCTGTCCCCTGCTGAGAGCGTGCTCACCTGTGTGTGTGTGTGTGTGTGTGTGTGTGTGTGTGTGTGTGTGTTGTATCCTGTAATGTGTGTAGTTTTAGAAGTATTAGATAAACAGTGAACATAAATTAAAGATTTGAAAAGACATTCATTTGACTACTGAGCTCAATATTATTTTATTTTGTAGAACTTTGTCCAAAACAGAACCCATCCATTTTTTGTTTAAAAGAAACTCAGAAACAGAACTGCTCCTGAGGAAATTTTGTATTGCCATGTAAGGTAGTGTAATGAAGGCGTAATTAGTTATGTTAATACATCCCCCTCCCCCAAACCCTCATTTAACAGAGGATGCATTTGTTTGGTTCACACCCCCACTTATTATTTTTCGTTTGTGATCCAGGAGCCTTAGTTTGTGTCTAAGTTAATACCATGGCATTACTCAGAGCGGTGGACAAGTCGGGCCCTTTCTTTATAGAGAGAACCTGCCGTATTGGTGAGCATCTTCTTTAAGGTGCCTATGCCGATTCACACTGAACTGAAAAAGGCTGCCCTAAAGCTGCCTCAGTGTTCATTTTGCACAGATATGGCACCCTGGTATTTTGCTGTGTGAGGTTTAATATGACGTCCAGCATGAAATGTAACACCCACTGGTTATACATCGCTTTCAAAACATTGCTGGTGGGTAAACGATGATGTAATATTGCTGGTTTTGTATATTTAAGACATGATTCAGACTCAGAAACAGTTGATGTGTGTCATGTACAACATGAGCATAAAGGATTTCTGCTTAAACGTGTTGCTCAAACAAAACAAAATTTTATCTTAATTATGAACATACTCAACACAATGCATGACAACTGTACTTAGATGTGAATCATGTAGGGCTGGGCGATATGGACCAAAACTCATATCTTGATATTTTTCAACTGAATGGCGATAAACAATATATATCTCTATTTTTTGATCCCATAAAGTAATTACAAAAAGACAAATATGGGACAAATGTTCATGTTCCAAATGTAATTTGTTATTTTTTATATTTATATTTATAGTTATTTTATTAATGTATGACAAACTACTGGCAGTTTTGTCTCTGATTCAGAAGGCTGCAGTCATCAGTAGGAGCAGCTAGCGATGCATACATATTAGCCATGTCTCTCTGCTGGTACAGTGGACTGAGGATATGAGGGAGGCAGAGAGAATTTGTGTGTGGGATCACTTGCCAGTTCTTGTGATGAGATGTAGGTGAAAGTTTGAGATACGTATCGAGTACTTGTATTTGTTTCTGTGTGTTGATGGACGCTCCACTCTGTTTATGAACAGATGTGTAAGTCAGTCTTTGTGGCAGTCTCATCAGTTCTTTGACAGTTATTTAAATTAGGAACAGAAGGCCCATCACCTCAGCAACAGTATTATATCTGTATTGAAATGGCTGTTAAAGTACAAAGTAAGCTGAAGTCTGTGAAGCATGCAGTCTTGAAACTAGTCATTTTGCAAAGGTAAAGCTTGTTTGAAGGTGTTACAACACTAGGCTAGATGACAGCATTGGCAGTGAAAACTTTTGATGAAATGCAGAAATAAACTTTCAAGAAATTCAAAAATGATAATGGTCATAATAATCAGACAGGGTGCAGGCTGAAATGTTGGTTACACATACACAGCAACAGTAATTGAACAATCGCAAATATTAGAAATGTAACTCTCTTACTTTAGCTCATTCTAATTTATAGAATTATATTTATATAATCACCATTTATAGCCTATCCTAGTTTTGTGAATGTATAAAGTTACTATTTTAAACTCTGCTGCTGCAGCTGAACTGCACTGTTGGTACTGCAGGGATACTGTGGGGTCTGCATGTATTAGGTTACTGCTTCTGTTGTTTGTTTCTTTTTTTTGACCCATATGAGCACAGGCACTCCCAACTCTACTCTCACTTGCCCTCTGTGGGCATAAATTAATTGTGTGCTATTACTGTCAGTGACTCAGATGTACTTAGTTTAAATAGGTCTGTGAAGTGAAATCCTTCCTAAAATCCTACATCTCTCAAAATTATAGGCTTGGCCTTAGTCTAAGCCCAAATCTTGTTTAATTTGGCCTTCACCCATTATCTCTTACATACAGCTTTGTGCAGTTCATGCTGCATGACGTGTTGTCGTTTTTCTGTTTGTTCATTCTTACAAGTGTAATTTTCCAGCTTTCTTAACTATTGGTTTAGCTTTCCCACAAGCACTCATTTCACGGGTGAGTGGTATTACCTGTAAGTGATTTTGGGATTTATTATTAAATTACCCCATATTGAATAATACCTGTATATATTGCAGTTCAAGATTTGGCAATTGTACTGTGAAAATTAATTCCATTAATATCCTCTCACTGGCCACTTTATTAGGTACACCTTTAGAATCTAATACAAACCAATACATCTGCTCAAGTCTGTAAGAAGAAGAAGAAAGACGAAACATTTGCTTTAATGTGACTATATTATTATTAATACTTGAGACAAGGTGAACATCAACACCTAAATGGATGGAATAGATTTACAATGGAGTTAGTTTTTATTAGGGCTGGGCGATATGGATCAAAACTCATATATCGATATTTTTAAGCAAAATAGCAATATACGATATATATCTCAATATTTTTTGATCCCATAAAGTAATTACAAAAAGACAAGTATGGGACAAATTTTCATGTTCCAAATGTAGTTAGTTATTTTTGATTCTTTATATGTATGACAAACTGTTGGCAGTTTAGACAAATTTGGCACATATAAAATAGGTTTTGGAAAAAAAAGCTGCATTGCTGATTAATCAATTAAGAGTTGTTAAAAAAAAGAAAGTGCCCTTTTATGCGCTGTATAATGCCGTGTTGTTCCATGGTTAATGTAGGAACCATGTCTTTAACTATATGATAATCTACTGTTTTGGTAATGTCGTTCCACTTCTCGCTTTCTAACTCTGAGTCTAGTTTTGTGGTGTTTGTTTAGGGGCAGGGGGTTGAGGCGACTTCATGGCTGCGGTGGCAGCGCGTAGTTTAACACACTGTTCGTACTCATCTTATGGCGCCGTTTGAAGATTTGAAGTGCTTGAATCTTTTGTTAGAACTTGTGTTTGACTTTTTCTACATAACACATTCTGCTGCTCATCTGACACTTGGAATCCGACCTATCTCCACATGATTGAGCCACTGCTTTCACGTTTACCAATCTGCTCCTCTCATCCTCACCACCCCTCTTGCTTTCTTCCTTTCTCTGCTGCTTTCTTGAAACGATGTGAAGGGGCAGGCTGTGAGCTGTGTTCAGAGGTGGAGCACGGCAGTGGTGGACGGGGCTGTCTGAGTTGTCGGACAACAAAACAGGAAAGAGGCAAAAGAGCTCCATCGAGTTTTACGATAACGGCTCATTTCATATCGCATTTAGAATTTATATAAATAATTTTAAAATATCGATATATCACCCAGTCCTAGTTTTAAAAAAAAAACTTATCAGGGAATGAAAGGTTAGCTTGATCTGGTTAGCATCACAGTTGACTGGCCATGCCAGTCTGGCCAATCAACTTGTCCGACATACTTTTTTACTGGCCCCAGGCCATTGGGTCAGTGCCTATGTCGAAGAAAATAAATTTGAAGTGTTAATATTTTTATGCACATATACCATATGACAGGTAAAAAAAATTTTATGAGCAACACCTCTGTAGACAAGTGACAATCAGCCTTTCCTGTCTCAGTGTGTTGGATTTGGTTCCAGCCCTATAAGCAGCAACTCAGATTGAAAACGAGTCTCTGTTTAAAAAGTGCAAAATGTTGGTCAGGGTATGTTGCACCAGTTAGGAATTAGAATTGAAACGAGGTCATCCAGGAAGTCCAGTTTGACAAATGTAACTATGGGTGTGAAGGATCATCTGATGCCAAAACACAGCAAACACAGTGGTTTATAATAACAATAGACATTTTTTTAACTCTCGAAAGTTATCACAATGACATGTCATTTTCACAATAATGTACCAAGAATGTGTGTGTACACTAATTTGATTGGGTAAAGAACCTTTCTGGATGGCAGGGTGTTCAACTTTTTTTGCAGACGGCTGGTAAACCTGCATTTTTAAGGGTCTAATGAGGAAGTAATGACAGGAATGTGACTTGCATGCTCTGTTGTGAGACTGGTTATGGAGGTCTCTTAGCACTTATTCTAAATCCAATCTAGCACTGCTATATGCAGATATAGATGTGCCCTACCATACCATCCACAATAACACTGGTATAAATCTTTATGTGATTTTAAAAAAAATGTCACTTTTGTGCATATATATATATATATATATATATATATATATAAGTGAAACCAATACAAAGTGCCTGATAGAAATTTAAATACATTGCTTTCCACCACACATTTCTTTTATTCAGACTGACTATACTTGTGGTTTTCAGATTCACTCTTTTTCTTTCTCTCCCTGCACCGTCAATCTCCAGCTACACAAACACAGCAAAAAATGATGGAAGTCAGAAAAGAGTATTTTCTGCCACTATACAGTTAGAATGTGTGAGCCATGTTTGAAAATAAGTTAGAGATGGAGGAAAAATAGATTGCATGTATATGCAGGTTTCCATTAACCAGATTTCTTAAGTATATTAATACTCTGTTGCAGGACTACTTAAGAAAGCTGCTTTCTCTGAGCAACCTGTTTACTTAAGTGCATATATAAATGCAGTGAACAACAGTAGCTCACAGAAAAGAAATGTTAATTTTGTTTGCACTAATAAATGCTGCTGCAAGCTACAATCACCTCTAAAATGTTCATTAATATATTTTTTTCTATATCTTCATAAATATCATTAACACAAATTTCCTTAAACTATCGTGATATAACTTTGAGGCTATATTACCAACCCAGTAATGGGTTGTGGCCAGTTAGAAAGGAGGCAAGATGTTGGTAGAAGTGTTGGCTTAGTGACTTTTCATTTCACACAAAGGCTATTTTGAAAGTTGTCTGTTAATCTTTGGGAGGTTTGAGATTTGCCCAGGCTGTATTAAGTGTAATTTGCCAGCACTTTTTTGTCAGACTTTATACTACATCTCACCATTTTTCTCTTGCTGCACTGAAAGCGATGATTTTAACTTTTAATAAACTGGTTTTATTAAACAGGACGGTGCATATCCCACGAAGTTCTTTACAGGTAACAGTGAAAATGCACACAGTCGTGTCATGCTATACCACACCACAAACATGATAGCTCAGTGGGTAGATCAGTTGTCTTCAAACCCAAGGGTGAGCGGTTCGATTCCCAGTCCCGGCAGGCTACATGTCGAGGTGCCCTTGGACAAGGCACCGAAATCCCGTAGTAGCGCTGACACTGGTCTAGCAATTTCCCCAAGGGGATCAATAAAGTATCAATTATTATAAACACAGTATGTGCCAGTGGACGAAGGTCTTGGTATAATTACAGAAGACTGCACTCAAAGTTAAAGTGACTCTGGAACCACAGGAGTTGATGTTGGTTCAGTCACCTGCTTTCTGAAGAGAAAATTGCCACTTTATTGTGGACACAATAGAGGATTTTAGATTTACCTTTATTAACTCAGTGTTATTCATTTAAATATTAACGTATGCTCAGTTTGAGAAGGCCTGCAAGAAGGGTTGCAGAAAGACAGCGCTAGCAAAAGTGGCCTCCCTTGGTTTAAGTGTTAATGGGTGGGGGTTGTTGGTTTTGTGTCTCTATTAACAGCAGCAGACCAAGGACAAGGAGCAATCATGCAGCAAACATGCTCCACTTGGACTGACACACAATTATAATTTCTCTCACACAGACCGTTAGTGCACTCAAATACAACTTGAGTCAGTAGGTTAGTGAGGCACATAAGAGCATTAGAAAGTGCAATTTTGTGGAGAAAGGATGTAAAAGAAGTTGAAGACATAAAATTCAGTGTAGCATAGTGTTCACAGACTATGAAAAAAATCTCTGTTTTTGTCAGTGTTTTTGGTTTTGCTTGCCACCTGTTTCTTGGAAGTTGACCTGGCATGTGTTATCAGGCAGAGTTCCTCTGAAACAGTGACTACAGCCATACCATACCCTGCTCTTTTAGTACAATGGTCACTTGTTATAGATCTAAAACAAACCATACAAATAACTTGCTTTTCAAGGCTTTTCCACTTAGGGCTAAGTGGCCTCCTAGAAGTGGAAGGGAAGATTTTACCTTGGAATAACGGTTAACTAAGCAGCTTTCTGAGTGTGTAAAATGTCAGAGTTGTTGGTGATTTCCTGCTCTGGCTGTGTGTGTTGGAAAGTTGTCCACTCTTCTGGGTGTGGCAGTTGAAGTACTGCTTCCCCCAGTATGATATCATAAGCATGTGGCCATGGTAACATTTTAAGCAATGTTGACTTGCCGTGGTTAACAAGGTGACACCACACCCACTGCACTGTCTCGCAACAACCATATTTTTCTTCAGCTTAATGTTCATTAGTCAGACACCCATTTTTTTTCAAAATATATTTAATAGGAGTAGCATGCATTGTGCCACACCTGCCTTCCATCTCCACCATATTTTCCCCCACATTTGTGTCCATTCACTCAGCACTTCACCCTTCTTCTCAATATAACATACCCTTAGTTCCCACCCGACTGAACTGAAATAGTTTAATCGTACTCGGGATGAAACACTGACATGACACAGTTATGATAGAATGTTATTCACCTAATTTATAAATTCCCTAAGGTTGTCACGTCCTTTATCACATTTGTAATATTTGTCAGGAAAATAATTTTTCCAATATTATGCAGCCCAACCATAACCTAGCCTCAATTTGAAATGACCATCTGACAGAACTGTAGGTGCTACTCATCTGCCTGTAAGAGTGTCACCTCTGCTTTCTGTCAGTCTGCATTTACTTAGTTTTCATTCTTGCCCTGATTTACATAATCTCCTCAACCACTTTCAGGAGCTGCTACTTAAATATGTATGTACAGGTTGGTGCGCGCGCGCACACACACAGAAACCTCAGTAGGGGTGTGTGAATTGCTCATTATATTGCTGTCACCACTCAAATGTATCTGTATGCTGATTTGTGTTCTCTTGACTGGCCTCAGTGATAGACAGGCAGAGCCCCTTTACAGGGGCACCACAGAGACTTTGCTCTGCATGTTGTAAAGCAGCAGTCAGTGCACCACTCTTTGACTTCTTTACTCCTATTTAGAGATCCATACACACTACATTCCTAGTTTCAATATATTTCAAACATTATTTTATATTATTTATACCCATGCAAGCCATGAAATTTCAGGTCTGCTGTTGTACATCCACCTATTTTTCTGAGGTTACGTGACTTAAATACATGCTCATCAAAAAAAACACAAATATGACAAAATTTAAACTGTCATTGCCTAACAAGTTGGCAAATTTACCTGGGTGTATTGCATTGTTAACCACTCAGCCTTTTACATTGTTGGCTAATCATAAATAATAGGTTGAGCAGACGATGTTGATTGAATCTTCTTTCTTGCTTGAATTTTTGTTGTGAATGATCTGAATTCAGTATGTCCTTTTTTTCATGTAGTGTACATATTATATGGTGAAGTTGCCTACTTGGTGAAGGGCTGGTGGTGCTGGTTCACCCTTTTATGTGGCAAACGGGATTCTGTCACATGCACCACTTCATTTATTCAGCTCATTGTGGCTGATGAGGGGAATCAGCTCATTTAACCAGCGGCCTGTGCTTGGGGAGCTCTTTGAATTATAATTAGGAAGGTTTGTGGATTTGTTGTTTGGTCAAAAGTAGCAGTAAAGGTGCAACTTTACAGCTATATAAGAAAAAACTGTCAGTTTTTAATCTGTTGATTACATTTTGAGAAACTGATCAGTGTCAAATGTATTCAATGCATAATGACAACAGTCATAACAAGCCATTTGGGATATTTGAAACTATTTTACAGTGTCATGTTAAGGATCCGTGTAGCTCGCACACACATGCAGTCATGTAGATTTGTATCTTTCTACAGCATATGTACGATACTACTGATAGTATGAACTTGTTATGGAATAATTCAGTATTGCATTACTGTGTATGGACTTTCAGTGGATTATAATATTTGACCGTATAATATAATCATTTTACGAAACTAATATTTGATTGAAAGATTCTACAGATCGTAGTTAACAGTAAAATAGTGTTTTCAAGAATTTTGTCTTGCACTTACAGCTTTATTTGACCCCTTAGTGACAACCCTAGTTGAAATACAGGATGAATTTGTCTGAGTGACTATACTTGTGGTTTTAAAAGCAGAACTGTACAGTTTGAATTAAAGACCGTTTTCTTCCTCCCCCATCTTTCGCAGCAGCTTTCTTCCTGACTTGTATTCACATACAATTACCCAGAATCCACTGTGCTTCTGTTAACTGTATTTCCGTTCTGTGGGCTGATTAACACCATAACAGCTGTTTGCATGCGTGTATGTACGTGTATATTGGTATAGGGTCTGTTATTTAATAGCTGCAGTGTAAGTGGAAGCATCCTCATCTTGACAGTTTCCAATAATCAGAGGGCCTTTTTTTAAAATCCCTCATTTGCCCCTTCTCTTTACCTTTTATTCTCCTGCTACAGAAGAATGTTGGTAGGTCACACACACAATAATGTAGATCCAGAGAAAACTAATAAAATTAATTAACTAAAAGTAATAATTGGCAAATGATTTGTTGAATGAAATATTTTAGTAAAGACATTCGAAGTTAAGCCTACACTTTGTATCGTGAGAAATACAGTGAATGTATTAGCATTAGTTGTACAGAAAATATCTGCAAAAACTCTAATATCAATTTGTCATTTTTGATTTAATACCTGTTTATCCTTCTTCAATGTATTTTAAGGTATTAAAATAGTTGTTTGTAGAAGTGTGTTGTAAAATGACATACGTTCGCACTTTAGTCCTTTGAGGTTTATTGTGTATTTCACATTTCAGTTGCTGCCACAAAACTGATAATCAAACTGTTGACTGTGTCCTGTCAGACTAGGTAATGACATGGGAAACATGTCTGAGCTAATGCTTAAAATCTTTCTTGATGTCATCCTTCGTGATTCAAGTATCAGTTCTATTTATGTTAATGAAAAAACCTTTTCATGTGATTTCTTTTGAGTATGCATGAAAATGTTTTATGACAGTTGGAAGCTTCTCTGCTGAAAGTAGCTTTCATAAAGTGGCATTATTGGATGTAGACTGACATCTAGGCAAAACATGAACATTTCACACCAGGGCGGCCAATAATGATGTATCACAGCTAGAGCTGGGTGGTATGACCAAAATTCTATATCACAGTATTTTTCAAAATTATGACTGTTTCACAGTATTTTGCTTGTGTGGGTGTTAATTTATTATTTTCTATTGATTGAGAGAAGAGCGCCAGATCGCAACAGAAGCTTTCAGGTTTACTTTCCCATAGAACAGGTCTATATGTTGTCTACTACCTAAACAGCTTTATGTTATTTATCTTATTTACCTGACGACATGTCATTTCTGCGTCTACATGATCGTGCTTCCTAATTCTCCTGTGCTCTCTGTATCGCGCATGGCCACGTACCAGCCCCGATGCGCGCATACAAACACCTGCACGCACACAGCTAGGTACACTCACCTACCAGCAGACAGAGAGTGCGTGTCGGAAAATACGTCACTTCAACCACCTGATAAGTGACAAAAATATCAGCATCTTTTAAACGTTCTGAGGGTGGTGTACAAAATCTGTTAATTTGTCATTAAAACAAACACATGAACACCATGATTCCTTTAAGCGTTTGTGTTGGCGTCCGTCTACCCCACCCCCGGCCCAGCCTCCGGTGACAACTTTAGCTCGTCAGCAGTAAATAGTTGTTTGGACCATGTCCGAGCTTTTAAAACCGAAGTATCTCGGAAAACAGACACGGCTCCTTTTCAGCAAAAGTTCTTCTGTGTCATCATGTTCAACTTCATCTGCTATGGCTTCAGTTTCAGAATGTTCTCTGTTAATTCTCACCGTGTCTAGCAGTGTAGCGGTGAAAAAGGTCCCCCCTTAAACAGTTACGCGCTGCGCTGTGTTCCAAACGTTTAGGCTGTTTACGGTATAAGAAAAATCCATATCACAACAAAAATAAAAAATGGTTTTCGGTGTGAACCAGTATACCACCCAGCACTAGTGACAGCTTCTTTTTTTTTTTTTTTATAAAAAGATGTTTCACTCTCAAAGCCAAAAATGTATTAATTAATCAGTTTCTCTTAATTTTTTTTAATAAGGACCTCAATGATGACAGTTTTTCATGGTGTTTTACTCTGAGCAAACCAGTGTATTTTAATAAGGTCCCCATAACACCTGAAATGCAGGAACAACCTATTACATAGTTTTTCACGTGCTTATCTGTTTTACTCACATTATAAAAATGACTTGGTTTTTGCACATAGTTTTACCCAGAACTAGAGGTGCACCAGTTGATTGACTGGAGATCTGAATTGGCTGGTTTTAAGCTTGACTGACATCACCGGTGACGGGCCAATCAGCCTGAGATATCCGATTCTGGGACAATTACATTTACAAGCATTACAGTTCACATCGCGCACCATAGTGTGGTGGAGCATTGAGAGTTTCCACTCCTCGCTGTTTACTCACTTTGCTCCCGCGCTAAAGCTGTCATTCTGGGTGGGGCTATTCCATGGTTCAGGTTCACTGTGAGCGGTACTGAAGCGAAATTGAAGCAGGGCATAAGGCAGCGATTTGTCCAAACTCTGCCTGCTCACATGCTTTGTTGTGCATACAGTCAGACAGTAACATCACAAAGACACACAAATCATGTAATCAGCATGGAAGTTATTTAATTATAGTTAATTATAGTTAAGTTATAGTTGTTAATTATAGTTCTTAGAAATCAGAATTGGCAGGTCAGACTGTTAAAAAGAATTTGAAACAATATCAGAATTTGAAACTAGCTAACAAAATTGCAATCAGTGCATCTCTACCCTGCACCTCAGTTTTAAAACTTGAACACCAATACCCTGGGGCTCAAGATCACTATCAAGTATGGTTTTTGTCTAAAAACTAGCCACTAGAGAGGCTTGTGCATCTCTTGTCTTTTGGTTTAGCTTAAAATTAGAGATGAGAATCATCTCAAAATAGCACTGCATTTGGTCTATTTGTGTTCCTTAAATGAGAAGACTTAAGTCTCTTAAATTTGTAAGATAAATATAGAATAAAATTCTGTGTTTGACCTTGTGGCCCCTTGACCCTCTGACCCCTGCAGCTCAGATTAGTCCCTGAGGGAACATACTTTAACATCTTTGATGTCAAAACAAGGGGTAGGATGTACCAGACTGACCTGTTTTATGCCTTATACTTGTTGATTATAGAATAGCAGTTGGAGATTCATTTAACGATTTGTCAATTCTTTATCAAAATACACAGGAAAAATGTCTTTGGATTTATCTTAAAGAAAGTCCTTTTTCCCTTGTGATATAAATTTAGTTCTAGATGTTCTAGTTGGAGAACTTAGATAAAAGCTCTGTCAGTTTGTCTGGTTTGAAAGTAGTACTCTAAATCGTGCTGGGCTTCCTACAGTAACAATATTGGGTGCAGCCTGACATCTACTGGCCAGGACATGGTAGTGTTATTTTTATTATTGGAGATAATGGTGCCACTTTCTCTTCTTTACAGTTTTCTTGATACCCCTCTTGTTTGTTGATAATTGTTGACTGCTGCTCATCTGTAATTAACATCTTCATAATTACCTCAACTTACCCTAAGAGAGTCTACTCTAATTTAGATCTATTTGTTCTCTGTATGTGTGTATGAATAATTGAATTTAATTATCACTATGATTAATTTATAGCATTTACCTCTGTTCTGTGAATCCTTTATGAACTCGGATACCTTTCTGGATCTGTTGCCTGTCATAAATTATATGTTTCTGTCTAATTGGTTCTTTCTTTTTTTTATCCTCCATTTGCCACCATTTTTGCTGCATTTTCCCTCTTTCTGATTTTTACCTACTTTTTCATGCTATATTCTCCATTTCATTCATTCAACCTCTACAGACATTCAAGCGGCTCTTTCCTGACGAGGTAGGTTTTTTATGGCTTGCCACCATTACCTGTATGCTTTACTCGTCCATCTGTCAATGCAATCTTTCATAAACCAACTTAACATTTTTCATTTAATCTTATGTCACTGTCCGTCACAAAACTAATAACACCATAACACACATTTTAAGTATTTGTATTGTATTTGGATGTGCATGCTTTCAAGGTGCACACTAACAGCATGACAATCTTGGTACATAGACTATTGATGCCTTTATGTGTGTGCAACATTATGCAAGGTCACTATTACAGTATGTACCAATGTTACATGTCCTGTACAGATACTTGAATCATGTTTTTGTTGTTTAATTAGAATATAAGTGGTTAGTGCAATTTACCACAGAAAGTGATTAAAACCAGAGGGAAAGAAATTCTCCACAGTTTGTTAAACCTGATAAAAATTTTCTTGCCAGCAAATATTAACTGCAGGTTGACTCTGTGTGCCAATGCTTGTCAGCAAAAAACTTTTAACATTTCTAATCCCCAGTCATCAACTCACAGTGTTGAACGGTTTCTGCTGTTGTCAAAAAAATCCAAAACCTGAAGGAGAAATTGCATTTTTTATTTGATTTATATACTATAGGTATTAATACAGTAAACCCGTCTTCAGACTGTGAGTTGATCATGGATTTCTGCCTTATTCTGTGGCCTTACAGTGATACACATTGTAGTTTTAACCTCTGACCTCTTTCCTGTAACCTATATCGTGTGCTAATCCAGTTGGAGCGTTTCACCAGCATGAGGACGAAAAAGGACAAGGAGAAGCAAGGTCATGTGCCTAGTCACAGACACTCTTCAGCTGCCAGCTATGAGATCAATGCACAGAGTTCCATGTTGCATGATCTTCCTGATGAAAACGTGCTGGAGCTCTTCGAACAGATGCTGGTGAGAAAGACAAGAGAAGTGTGTGCTGTGTAAATGTTTTTAAAATGACTGAAAGAATAGTGTAAGTTCAGTATGGTTTTTCTAAGAAATGTAGTATGATGCTGAGTTTTATATTCCTTTCTCACTTATGTTAATCAATAGATTGTGGATTTTATGTATTATTTAACAGCTTAGGTTTACAGGTATTTCATCCTGCTGTATATCCTTGTCTCATCCTTGTCTGCTTTTTGCTATTTCTTCTTCTCTCCCTCAATGTATCTTTTCCCTAGGTGGATATGAACCTGAATGAGGAGAAGCAGAAGCCTCTAAGACAGAAAGACATTGTGATCAAACGAGAGATGGTCTCCCAGTACCTCCACACATCTAAAGCTGTCAGTACCAAAATAAGTATTGCTTATAAATTGAGCTGAAGGGAGCTTGAAGACAGCTTCATGCAAGTTGTTTCACATTTTAGTCAGAACTGATAAAACTAGTTATAAAGCATTTAATGTCTAGGGACCTGTTGTATCCTGTTCACATTTTACACAAAGTGTATTCAAGGCAACATGAACGTGATCAGTTCATACAGTGACACTACTATATATCATTTCTGCAGACAAAGGTCTTACTCGACTGTCAATTACAAAATTGTCATTCCTTCATTCAGACTCTATTTGTTCTATACATTACTCAAATGGGACTGGTGAAATATAGAGTCAATTAAATTTTACAGACATCATTGGTAGGACCTGCTTCCCTACTATCAGTTAGGTAAGCAGGTAAATGTTTCAAAAGCAGCAAAATTGAATCAAAAACGCTGAAAGCTCAAAGGCCCTACATAACTAAGAACAGATGGTTGCTAGCACAGTTCATTTAACTGTGAAATAAGCCCATTAAAAGGAAAATCCTACACACGGTACCCTTTAATTCAGAAAATCAAAATTTTAAATTAGGCTTGCCCTTAGTGCCCTGCTGCTGTGATTTCTTGTGGAAATAACACCAATTATAACCTGGAGGGAGACAAAGACAAATGCAGAACACAAAGTGACTTTGTGTTTGTTTGCCTGCTGTGTCTCTTTGTTTGTTTGTTCATTAGGGCCAAGACCAGAAGGAGAGCTCCAAATCAGCCATGATGTACATCCAGGAGTTGAAGTCAGATTATAGAGATACACAACTGCTGAGCTGCCTGGAATCCCTACGAGTCTCACTCAATAACAACCCTGTCAGGTAATACACATAGACAGTATATTTGCATGCAGATGCATGTAGTGCATGTACTAGTATTAACTAACCAAAGGTAGTACTTAACTTATAATGCATCAAAACAGCTGGCTGCTCTAGTGATTAGGGTATCACACTGAAATTGGTTAACATGGTAAAGTATGCACTAAATTATTTTCAGTTTTATAGTTAATTAAAATATGTTTGTAGAGATATAGTTATTTATAGTCTCTATGTTGATCAGTGTTGTGTGTAATTCATTCACTGTGATTCAAAACTTTGTGTTTGTACTGTAATACATTAACGCTTGAATTCAAGTACAAGTGTACATAAGCATCCCAGCCTTCGGTGGTGCCAAAGGGTTAACTAAAGGGTTAGGTTCAGAAGAAGCTTTTTGAAAGGCTGAAACTGTTAGTTCAAGGTTAACCACCACCTGGACATCTAAGACTTTCCACAGAGATGCACAATTTTCATTTATTTAAATTACTATTAATTATTTTCCCTTTACCTATAAAGTTTTGGTAAATTTGCACTGTACACATTCCAGTTCAGCTATCCTTATTAAAAACACAGGTCTGATAGTCCAGTGTGCTTCATTCTAGCAAAGAGTAAAACCTTTCTAAATCAAATTTAATAAGTCAATTAGCTTGATTAAAAGCAAGCATTTTTTTACATGATTAAAATTTATAACAGGTGGCTGTCATTATCTGTTTTTAAATTAGGCTTGTTACAATATTATTATTATATCATTGTGAAAAATTATTTTATATACTATATTATACATTTATCTTTCCATGGATATTTAAAAGGCCTGCAGTAAAATGTTAAAATTACTCCTACTATAGTGCTGCTGCTACTGTATACTAATCATGTGGTCTTGTCACTCCCAGTTGGGTGCAGAACTTTGGAGCTGAGGGGCTGGCCCTGCTGTTGAATCTGCTGAAAAGGCTACAAGAGGAAAAAGACGAATACCCGTAAGACACCTTAGCCACAGAATAGGCAACTGTTCTCTTTTTTAATGTGTTTGTAATGTTCATGTTCCTGTTTTCTCTGTCATCCACTGACTAGAATGATGGGAGTGAAATGTCAACATGAGATCATTCGCTGTCTTAAAGCCTTTATGAACAACAAGGTAAGAAACCTGGCTGCATTGTACATTCTATAAATATACCTAATCCCTTCTTTGATATGATTGTACATAACAGTTTGCTTGTAGTAAGTAACAGAACCAGTAATAAATTCATTAACCCTCTTTGTGTTTTTGTTGTAATGTATGAACTATTCCACTAGAGGGCATTATAAAGTCAATATATACAGTGAATGCAGTCACAGTAATCAGTGTGAAACAATTAAAAAGTATCATTACAGTTATTACACATCAGTACCTAAGTGTAAATGACATGGTGCCCAAGACACACAAATGCTGTACTACTCCTAATATCCTAAAATAATGCTTTGTACTGATGAGCTTCTCTCGGGGTCTCCTTTCTTCTGAGACTTATAGTACAATGACAAAATGAAAGTGACTGAGATCTACTCAGGTTTTATTTAGTTCTATTTCTTCATATAAATGTAAAACACTTTAACTGATCTACAAGCCAAACCACTTGTGTAACTGGTTATCAATTAGCAATCTCAAAAACCCATGTATCTAAGGCATTGCATCTGCTTTAAGCTCACAAAATGTAGCCTAGCTTTTAAATTAATGTAACATTCAAGTCGGACAACAATTTTGGTGCTTTTTTTTGATGTTCAGGCTCATAGTTAAATTTATAGATGTCATTTGTTCAGCCAGGTGTGCATTTGTACATTCAAGTATAGTAAAAATAAGGAGAAGTTAGTTTTTGTAATTTGAGCTGTTCATTAACATGTTCCACAGCAGCAGTAATGCTTGTGGCTGTTACAAACAGCTGATAGAGACAAAGAGAAAATAGGACATTTTAAAACCATAGTTGTGCAATTACCACAATCATAATCCATTCAAATCAGAGCAACCAGACATTATACACACTTTAAGTGTGACTTACTCCCTCTGGGTATAAAATGATATCTATTGTCCGCTTAGAAAGAAGAAACTAATTATAACTCCAGAAATTACTTGAGAATCATTAGATTCTTTTCAGTTATCTTTACTTCTTGGTTCTTGTGAAGAGTTATATCTGTCCATAAGTGACTTTTAATGACAAGTTAACATTATCCAGCAGTTGCTAACATCAAGCCACAGTGTAGCTGATGTAAACAAACTTGACGGCAGCATAACTCATTTGATTGACAGCCAACTGGCAACTAATCATTTGGGTGAAGCATTTATTCAGTGAACTGTATTTATAAAGCTTCCGTGGTTTGTACATACTGTATTTTGTATGTATTTTTGTCTGAATCTAGAGAGGCCCATTTTTCTGATGTAATCACTATAACTTGAACGGTGAAAGCTTTTACCTCACCTGCAGAAACACTGTTCTGCTTTGTCTCCTCTTCTGTTCTTTCTCTCCCTTTTAGTATGGTTTAAAATCTATGCTGGAGTCAGAAGAGGGAATTCCTCTGCTGGTCAGAGCCATCAACCCTAAGGTGCCTCATATGATGGTGGATGCTGTTAAACTGCTGTCTGCTATTTCCATTTTGGAACATCCTGAGAACCTGTAAGTACTGATGAAAGATTAAGTCATTGTGACAGTCTAAGCACAAGTGTAATATGCAGTGCCATACCAGTGTACAGTCTTTAACTGCAATATTGGCAATGACCAGAAATTTAGCAGGGTTAGATCAGGTATCACTAAAAGCTGGCATTTCATGACAAATTTTCCAGTTGTTTTTAATTTAACTACATATTGCATTTGTTTATTTTTTGCAGTCATGAGCGTGTTTTGGAGGCCATTACAGAGGAGGCAGAGAGACGGGACATGGAGAGGTTTCAGCCACTCCTCGCTGGCATGAACAATCACAACATTGCTCTTAAGGTACATGCATACAGTGTAGATATAATCACTTTAACAATTATACATCCTACTCTAAACAAAGACATACCTAGCTGACAAATGCTGTGTTTTTTATTACAGTTGGCAACTCACCAGTTTGTCTGAATTGTGAAACATACATTAGCACGTTAAACTTTATCTGGAAGTTGAGTCATGGAAACTGGCATCTTCAGTCTGAAGAAGCTACTTGGATGAGTAGTGAGAACGTTTCAATCTAACAAGAAAGAAGTACAGTGGCCATGACTCAACTTCCAGATAATGTCACCTGGATGACTGAGAATCCCTTAAGGTGTTTTAAAACCTGGGAGGGCATGCCTGATTCATTTTAGACCATCCACACTTGAATTTCTGGAAAAAACAGTGATTAACATGTGATTGCGTAGCAAACGGTAGCTGTTTTGTAAACGTTTTAGTTGGTTTTCATGCTGATTAAATTGTTACAGATAAATGAGGAACTTGTGTTTTGGTGTGCATTTGTTTTTACATTTCAGTATAAAAATCCAAACTTTTTCTCACCTGTCTATCTTAATGTGTTTTTGGCAGGGTGGCTGCATGCAACTAATCAATGCCTTGATCAGCCGGGGAGAAGAGTTGGAGTTCAGAATCCATATTCGCTCTGAACTGCTAAGACTGGGACTCAGAGAAATGCTGGCGGTATAGAAAACATTTTTTCTTCTCTCAAAGTGACTGCTACAGTACACATTTGCAGTCTTACTTCTTGATGTCTCACTCACTGATGAGGCATCTGTCTTGCTGAATGGCTGATACACACGTACTGTAAAAACTTTCTCAACTGTCCAAACTCAATGTTTGATTGCTACACTGTTGCTGCCATTCTCCCGCTTGCCTTGTCATCCCTCTGCCTGCCTCCCATTCCTCTCTCTGCAGGAGGTACGTACGATAGAAAACGAAGAGCTGAGGGTGCAACTTATGGTGTTTGATGAGCAGGCTGAAGATGACTCTGAGGACCTCAAAGCACGTCTTGATGATGTGCGCACTGAGATGGAATATCCTTGCACTGGAAAATTTGTCCCCCTGTAGAAATCCATGGTCTACTTTTTGACCTTGAAAATACAGTATTGAGAGACCTGTGAATGTCATAGCTTTGCATGCTCATGCTATTGTGTTTAGATTACTTAGTTTGATAAGCTCAAGGAATAACCTTCACTTGCTTTCTTTTTTGTAATACACAGTATGTATAATTGATGATTGTATGAATGAGTCAGCTTTCCCCTTTCTTCTCCTCTATAATCAAGCTGACCTCTTCCTTCAAGACAGAGGCAAAATGTTTTCAAACATACTCCAGGGATGTTGTAGATTTTTTTAGTATTCAGAATTCATCTTTACCAGTTATCATCTCACAGACATTAGCTTATATAGTGCTGAAAAGAACAGCAAAGAATACATCCAGCAACCAATGGATTTAGTTGTTGCTTTATTGAATATCTGAATGGAAAAAAAAGTTTTCACTGTGAATTCACAGAATAATTAATTTCTTTCTCTTACTATTTAGCTACTGCACTTCAGTTTAATTCAATTAAAAATTTTTGATACAATTAATAATACAATTTAAACACACAAAGAAATTTTTGTGAGTGTGGCTATCTGACCACTTTGTGAAGTGCGAAGGAGAACTGGACCTGAAACTGGAGCAGTGTCATACTATTCTATGCAGGTCTATTCTGAGAGAACCTTAATGTCTATGATGACTTTGTTCATCAGCTGCTGTAGTACTTTTGTTATGCAGTTACAATGTTCAACACCAGGTGTCTCCCAGAGATTGCAGATGCTGGCTGCATATATCACAGTTAATGTGATACAGTAGTTCAAACGTGTAAAATTTGTGTTTTGTTTCTTTACGTTTTGTATAAATATATAAAGCAGATGTTGATACAAGTCTATTCAGAGAATTTAATGTCTGTCTATAATATTTTCTTCATTGTGCTAGTTTAACCTTAACTGGTTTTGCTTTAATGATGTGAGGGAAGTGTTTGAAATCCTAGTCAACACTGTGAAGGACTCAAAGGCAGAATGCCACTTCCTGTCCATGATGCAGCACCTGCTGCTCGTCCGTAATGATTATTTGGCCAGGTAACTCACACGTATACATATACATACATGTCAGTACTTTCTCACCCATGGCCCTGCTCTCACCTTCATAAATTAGAACAGCTATTTAAAATAATATTTTGTGACAAGATACCAGAAACTCTAGATGCTGTATGATCTGGGATTTACTTATTGTGTTCTGGGTAATAAACTAGAATAAGACTAATTGTTTTAAAATCTGAGAATGATTGGGCACGTTGAAGCTACAGTACATGAAAAGGCAAACTAATGGCTCTGTTTGATCATCATATCATTTCACTGCAATGACCATGCAGTCCACCAAGGTCAATGGAATTTTTATGCAAGATATCAGAAGACATAATACATGTCACACGAATAATGATCAGTTTTTTTCTATGTGGAAAGCGAAAAGTACAATACGAAGTAACAGGGTTGTTTTATAGGACTTATTCCTTATTTCCATAGAAATAAATTAGAAATACATTTCAGTAGTTATGTATAGTCCAATTCCAAACTATTACATTGTTACTGTTACATTATCAATACTGAGGTATCATTCAAAAAATATAATACAATACATATTGTCATCAGTTATAATTGTACATGTATAGGAGCATATTTATGCTACTGTCACAGCAGGGAAAAGAGAGGTTCCATATCTCCCTCCTCTTAGCACATCATTTGTTTTCTACAGCACTGTTCCAAAGATGAGTAATTCATACATGTAAAGAAGTCTCTTTTCATTTTAATAGAAATGAGCCTCATTACCTCTTATCACCAGAAACTTGTTAATGCCTCTTCCTGTCTTCTGTGGCTCTTGTCAGGTTAGCTATGAAAACAGATGAGGAAAGAAGAGAGAAAAATTGAATAAGAGTTAGAATAATGTAGATAATAATGTAGGTAGAATAATGTTAATAACTGTAACACTCAACAGCATAAAAATGATTGAATTACTTTATATCACTAAAACTAACTCATACACATTTGCATTGAGTTAGTTGTGTTGTCCAGTGTGGCGTTGATGGTATCTGATAGGCAGGAAATTGTCTTTTATTTTTAACATAATTTGGGGAATAACTTGTACGGATGGAAAATGTGGGCTGACCCAAACTATTGGTCTCAGCACAAGTAATTTTACATCCCACACCATCTCTTCTATCCTTCCTTGTCTTCTGTGGTGTTTCCTCTGTGTAGGTGATCCAGTGGAATACAATAGAGGTGGTCTCTAATGGACTCTACAGAGAGACAGGAAGTAGTGGTGGGAGGGAGCTGTAGAGTGGCAGAAAATACAGCTTGGTAATTATAGAGATGAAAAGAGAAGGGAGGTGGAGGGCGATAATAATAAAGAAGAAATTGAGAGTTGAGGTAAATTGCTAGGCAGATGTTGAGAGGATGAAGGAGGGATGTACAGGCAATGAAAGGGTTAGCATTTGTGTGGGAATGAATGAAACAGTACGTGCTGCTCTGCTAACTTAGTGATAAAATAGTGATATTTTAGCATTCATCAAAAAGTACAGTATATAGCCTTTAAGTTCTCCAGAATGACACTAGATGTCTCTCTCGCTCCATGGTTAAATTTAAGGCTTCTGAAAGAAAGCCTTGAAGTATTGCGAATAATTGGAATCAGTGTTTGACAAAGGCAGAGTGACTAAGAGACAAGGAGGGAGGGAGACAGAATAAATAAAGTATTGAGTTTGTGACTCATCTGAAGGGGTCAGAGAAAAAGACACCTCCAAAATTGAGTGTCTGTGTGAAGCTGGCTTGATCAGGTGGGGTGCTGGACATACACCAACTCACTCTCACAAACAGTTGTACACAATCAATCTTTGTGACAAGAAACTCGAACTGTCATGCTCACATAGATGGTCAGTCTCAAACAAAGCATGTGTGTTCATGCATTTGTCTGAACAAATGAACCTGCTTGCTTCTTGTCAGTGTCATTTTCTACTCGTATAATGTGCCATATTTCTTGTTAATGCAGACTGCGCTGGTAATGTATATCACAGACATTTATTTTATTTGTCATTGTGGATACAACATGCGTAGTTATTGTAGATAGTTACACATTTCCTTTTTCACACATTGTCTTTTTATATAAACTGTCCTCGTCCGTTCTGTCCATCCATCTTGTCTTATCCCTCTCCATTTCTGTCTTTCTCTCTCTTAATCCATCTCTCTATCAATCCATCACTTTCTCTTTTTTCCACAGGCCACAATACTACAAATTAATAGACGAGTGTATTGCTCAGATTGTGCTTCACAAGAATGGAGCGGACCCTGACTTCAAGTGCCGTAACCTTAGCTTCAGCATTGAAGGCTTGATAGGTGAGTTGTTAGACCGCAACACACATAAATTTCTTTTCCCTGAGTGTACATGTTACCCATCATCCAACACCCTTAACATTTAGAGATGTATATACACTTGCACACATGGTTGACAAATGTGCAGAGGGTCAGAAACACCACAGGGTGGAGCCAAAGTGTGCATCAGTGTGAGCTGAAATGTGCTACAGGTTTTACAGTCCTATTAATGGTATAAAGTTGCCTTTGTCAAACTAGGCAATGCTAGAGTCTAATTTAAAAATACAGTTTATTTCAATATGTTCTTTGTTTCTTCAGTGTTTGATCCTTGAAGCATAATGTTTGAATGTTTAGACATTGGTAGTATATGCATTGATGTGTTTATAAAATCAGCAGTACCTACTTTGCAAGCATCTCCTGTGTTGAAGTGTCTATAAGCTAAACATAATATTCCTACCAGCTACAGAAGTGACACAGGCATATTTGTGCATATCAGGAAAGTATTAAAATGGCTGCTGATCCATGTCATTTTCAACACTGTTTTCGTGTAGATTTTATGGACTTGAGTGACAGCTCTAAGTGTTGATTAGGAAACACCTGCTGACTGTGGTAAACTAAACCAGAACAGAGTGAAGGTGCAGGCCATGTCTCAAGAGTTCAATACTTCTTTATGGCAGGTCTCCGTTGCTCACAACAGGAGACTCTAATTGCAGTGCTTCTAAATGCGTCCTGACACACACAGGCTGGCTGGCCTCCTTTAAGGCTGCCAGAGTTATTATCGGTGGAAAGCAGCCCAATTCTGCCCTGCATGCATTATTTAGTGTTTTTCTTTGAACTCTGAAATTCAGCACAGTTTTTCCCTACATTCTGTCTCCCTTAGTGCTCTCTATTCGAAGTTTGTCCCATTTAGCCTAGCCACCATGACAGAAGTACACACCCCCACCTCACCCCGCACACATATCCAATAACCATGTAAACCCATACACAAATGCACACTTTGAAATTGTATGGGGGTTTGCATATTATTGTGAGGTTCTTTCATCTGGCAGAACCTAGTCTTTCACAAAATGGATTTCTCATTTTCTCTGGCTTGCTTACTAGCTTATCTAGATGTACAGAATCTTACATAGTTTCAACTCCTTTTTCCATTATCCATTTTTATTGCAACTGACGACACTTTATCTCTTCACAATCTGTATGATTCACTTTTATATGAGTTGATGTAATTTCTTCATTTTCTATTTTAGCTTTTCATAGCTTTTCTATTTCTTCTATCTGTTTCATCCCCCTCCTGGGCATCATGATTAGCTGTATTTGATCCAGTGACTATGTGGCATTCATCTTCATATTAATTAGCTTTTTTTACTGCACATTTTTGCTAAGCCTTTTGGCAATGAACCACCTGTAGCCACTGCAGTTATTCTTCTAAAGTTGGTTTTGTTGAGTCTGTCCCTCTCACCCTGTATTCTGCCAAACAGAATCTCTGAGAATGGATTACTCCTAGAATGAAAGTGGTGTGAGATGTATTTCACACTGAAGGAACTTAGTTTGCTCCTACCTCTCTCACACATGCACACAGTCAGACTGTATTGCAGGCTTAAAAGGTCATTATGTATAGAAGCAGCATACACCAAATAGTATCCTATTGTAATGAGGTGCCGCCAAGGTTGTCACACAGACAACTGTGACTTTGACTAGTGTGATAAGGGGAAAAACAGGGAGACAGGTGCTTACCGTACTTGTGCGTGGGTGCGCATGCATGTCTGTTGGTGAATGTATTTGTACCCACAGCGTGTGCCAGACATGTGCAGGTGCCCTGTCTGAAACCAGATGTCTTATTCACCACCTTGTTTCCTATCTCTCTTTTCTTTTCTCCTGTCATCTTTTTGTCCACAGACAACATGGTGGATCAGATTAAGGTGGAAACCAGCGAGGCCAAGGCCATTGAGCTAGAGAAGAAGGTGAAATTTGCACAACAGTGGCATGTCATATACACAAATATTAATAAATGTTAACCTAGAAGCACACAAGCTATTATAATCATATAGGCACAAAATGGAAATCATACTTTGGCACAGAATGACAAATAAGAAGGAGGATGAACAGGGAATGAGAATAAGAATACACGTGTGACTGTCACCCAACATATATTCTTACAGGCTAGCAAACACACACACACACACACACACACACACACACACACACACACACACACACACACACACATTCACACAAGGGGGTAAATGTCTTGATTGTGGTGCTGTTCTGTCCGAGAGACAGGATAATTGCAAAGAGGGAGCTGAAACTAGCCTTCATTCAGGCAGAGACACACTCTCACATGTGAGCATATTCACTGAACACATGCAAACACACACTCACAGTTGGATTCATTTTAGTTGACCACACAACATAGTGCTAGTTGTGTATGATGAAGTAATTGCAGGCAGTCTCTTTGGCAGGAATTAGGATGAGGCTGTCAGGACGCTGACATCAAGGGTAACGGATCTGCTGTCTGCAAATTAAATGGCTGTGGGAGTGGGTGGGTGTGTTCGTGTATTCATCTATTGAAGTACTTGTATTCTGTTTGTCAAGTGTACTAAAAGGTAAAAACTTGAAAATGTTTGAACGTTAGGAAGGTCAAATTGTGGGTAAAATGTTTCTCTTGTTCTTTTTTTTATGAGCACAGAATCTTTAAATTGTAAGTGAGAAGTGAGCTCATACAAGTGCACTGAAGGATCCTAACTCAATAACTGACACTAATTTGTAGTGTAAATTATACAATGAAACTGAAAGCATTAGTCTGCAGGAAATGACTTATACAGTTTTTTTCTGTCTATCCCTACTTCAAAGTATCAAGAAAGAGAGTTGAAGCTTGGGTATGCATATTTACTTTGCTCCTTTTATTTCTCTGGACAACCATGATGTTGGTGCACTTTTTTCTCATGTGGTATTAGTATGGTACTACTGTACACATGATATGTTTTATTTGTCAGGCTCCGTCTGTTCCTCCTATTCAAGAAAAGAGATTTGTATGCCAGCTGGAAGTGGCTATAATTGGCAGCACTGATTTAGGAAAGGTTGCATATGATTAGCTTAATATTTATCACACAAACATATGAGCAATGACACAGTATATATATGCATTCCTGGGACTAACTGTACCTTTTTTGTACATGAGTGAAATATGAAAAACATACTTTTTATTGCCCTTAAGATAATACCCCTTAATACTGACCTGTACACAAAAATTGTTACCCCATTTACACAGTACTTCTAGGACTTTAACTAGCTAGTCTGTATAACTAACTAAGCAACTAATTAGAGACTGTGTGTCTATCTTCCTTTACATGTTAGCTGGATGCAGAGTTGTTGGCGCGCCAGGAGTTGCAGGTGGAGCTGAAGAAACAGGAGGGTGACTATGAGCAGAAGTTGCAGGAGTTGAGCCAAGAGAAAGAACAGCTGTCCTCTTCTAAGCAGGAGCGAGAAAAGGAGATCCAGGGACTGCAACAACAGCTAAGCAGTCTGAAACAGCAGGTGCACACACACACACACACCTGTCTTTGTGGGGCTAAAGCCCTTTTTAATTCAAATAAATTTAGATCTAAATAGTATTTTAACTTTGGTGTATTCAGTCAAAAAGCTTAATATGGCAACTTCCTTAATGTGCTTGATATGTAATTTAATCTTAAAGTGAATGGCCAAATTCACTAAATTACACAGAGACACAAATCAGAAACTTCTGTTTGATGCAAGAATTAAAATATTTTGTGAGTTAGTGAAACACAGTCTTGCAGAAGTGCAACATCTATACACATTCACATAAACACTGGGGCCCCGTGGCCTGATTTAACCAAATGCTAGCATGGCATGAAAAGAAGAAAAATACCACTAAAAGGATATTGTGAGAAGCAGCCAAATCCTTCAGAGATTAAGAAATTCTATGAAAACATGGAAAGCAGTGCAATGGGAGTATGAATAGAGACAAAAGGAGGAAGTAACAGAAAGGATGGAGATGAGAGAGATACTTTTTTTAAGTGTGTGTGTGTGTGTACTCGTACACTAGGGAAGCAAGGATGAAGATTGTTTAGCTGTCAGTATCCTGCTGCCACACCAGCTGGACACTGCCTCACAGTGACACCCAAACTCACAAACACACCAAGTGACCCAGAACCGTCTGACTCTGTGCATGTGTTTTCATAACACATGAAGATGTTTCTGTGTTTGTGTGCGTGCTCTGTCTGTCAGTTACAGAACTACACGGCTTCCAAAATGAGTTTCATCCAAAGTGGCTGATGCCAGCAGAGTCATCATTTCACAAAAGCCCAACACACATACATATGCACACGCAGTTGTCCAAAGCATCAACAGTATCACAAGCCAGGCATCAAACAAGCTTCTCATACCAAGATGGCTCACTTTCTGTGTGTTTGAGGCACTGCCCATCGAAGGTTTCTTCACATGTAGAGATCTCTCACTGTCCCTCTGCCTGATGCTGTGCCCAATTCTTCATCTGCTGCCTCGCTGAAAAAGCCTGCCTTGGAAGCCCTTTATGTCTGTTACTACCTTCTTTTTAAATTCAGAAGAAACAACACAAACAATTTGTTACACAGCATAAAAATATGCTTTCACACACATGCATGCACACTGTTTACACTTTACACACCTACAGTAGAATAAAAAAAATATTGTCTATACAGCTAAGCTTTTAGACACATTTAGTATATTCCCATTCAAACCCTAGTCTTCTCTCATAGCAGTAGAAGCTTTCTAACTTTAATGGCTTAGACAGTTTTCTCAAGAATTGGTGCCTCACTGATGTAAATACTGTAATCAGTATTTCAGTGTTGAAATAAAAAATTGATTTCACTCACTTCTAATGTAAAAGTTTGTCTTCTCTTTAAAACTTTTTCTTTTGAATTCCTCTATGGACTTAATTCCCCCCTGCTATGTTTTTCTCTCTGTGCCTCGTCCTCCATTCTCTTCCCATCTCTCCCCAAACTCAATCCTGCCCAGACTTTAATCCCTTTCTGTGTGACTCTTTCTGTCGTCTTTTTTTTTCTCCTTTAAAATCTAATCACTATTGTTATGGCTATTCATTGGAAATGGTGGAAATGGGTAATTCTATATATCAATTTCTCTATGCATGTCCATTCAGAGGGTTAGAACTGCTAATATTATAAATTACTCTGCAAGGGTAGAATTACATGTTATCAGTTTTTACATTTAGTCATTTGGCACTTACATTCAAAGCGACTTAACAAGTTACACTTACACAATGAGCAACTTGAGGTTCAATGTTCAGGGAATCGAACCTCTGCTCCTGTGGTTCATGTGCAACTACGCCTATTTATTTTTATTATTTTCAACATTGTACACTGCCCACAGGTGGGTAAGAAGTTAACTGTATGAACTGAACTGTTCTTACTTCCCTGCAGATTGAAAAACTGTCCAAGGACCTGGAAGAAGCCAAGACCAAAGTGATCACGGTTACTGTTCCTGTGCCAACACCTGGTGTACCCCCTCCACCCCCCGCCCCACCACTCCCTGGTCAGAATGCAAGTGTGCCCCCTCCTCCACCTCCACCCCCACCTCTACCAGGCCATGTAGGAACACAAGTGCCCCCACCCCCTCCACCTCCACCCATGCCAGGTCATGCCTGTAATTTTACTCCTCCTCCTCCACCTCCTTTGCCAGGCATGCCAGTACCTCCACCACCCCCTCCCCTTCCTGGCATGCCAGTACCACCACCACCTCCACCCTTACCTGGGATGGGACCTCCACCACCACCACCACCACCACCTGGGGGTCCAGGGATTCCTCCTCCACCTCCAGGCCCAGGCATTCCTCCACCTCCACCATTTGGCATGGGCGGCTGGGGTGCTCCTGCACCTCCTCCACTGCCTTATGGGCTCAAGCCTAAGAAGGAGTACAAGCCTGAGGTCCAACTGAAAAGAGCCAATTGGAGCAAGGTCAGTTCCGATGTAAATGGAAATCACAGGCTTATCCAAGTTGTGTGATTTTCAATATAGCAAATTGTAAATTTATTCAGAAATGTGTTTGGCCCTCATGTGACTGTATACATGCCTGTGTCACTGGATGTTGTCCTTGGGGATATCCTTCCAGGCCTGGATTAGGGCATCACTGAGCTCCTGGACAGTCTTTGGTGGTACTTAGTGGATGCATAATGTCAAATAGGTGCTCATGGGATTTAGGTCAGAGAAGCACGAGAGCCAGTCAGTGGCATCAGTACCTTCATCATTCAGGCTACATATTCTGTGCACATGAGTCTCAGCGATGTCCTGCACCAGGAGGAACCCAGAGTCAACTGCACCCGGAGTCATCCTTGTACTTCGCAGCAGAGAGTAAGAGTACCGTTGGCTATGGCATGGAGGTCAGTGGTCTTCACTGACCCTTTCACGTCTGTCACATGTACTCGGTGTGAAGCTGGTCTAATCTGTGAGGAGAACGATGTGCCAATGGCAGAACTTTGTCTGGTGTTTTTTGTTGATTGCCAAATGAGTTGTACGGTGCTGGGCTCTGAGCACAGGTCGTATTAGAGGACGCTGGGCCCTATCATGTCACTATCATAGGGTTTGTTTCTGACTGTTTGATCAAACACAGGTACACCAGTAGCCTGCTGGTGGTCATTTTGTAGGGCTCTCACAGTGCTTCTCCTGTTCCACCTTACACAAAGGAGCAGGTACTTGCCCTGCTGCTGGATTGTCTATGATCCTGTCCAGCTCTCCTGGTGTAATGGCTGGTCTCCTGGTATCTCCTCCATGCTTTTAAGGCTGTGCTGGGACACACAGCAGACCTTGTGACTGCACATATGGATCTGCCGTCTTGGAGTAACCGTACTACCTGTGCAAGTTGAATGGGCCGGTACTGCCTCATGCTGCCAGTAGTGACAAACAAAACACAAAGCTTGAGGAAAAATAAGTCAGGAAGGATAAGAAGAGATTTTTTCTCTCTGGTCCCCACATGCAAAATCATTCCCTTTTTGAGGGTTGTCTTCCTTTTGCCTCTCCAGTACATCTATTGTCACATTCATTTGCACCAAAGCAGGTAAAACTGATTATTAAGCACTTGTGCTTCCTAAATGGATAGATTTATATTGCTGTAGTTTAACTGACTGGGTATTGTACTGTGATGATTAAATGTTCCCTTAATTTTTTTAGCTGTGGATTTATCAGTACTACAATGACATTGCACGGTGCTTTTCTAATACAATTCGAGATAGTTTGCTTTTTTGTGTGCAACTGTGTCAGAAATGACCTAAAGTGAAACTTGCATGCATACGTGTATCTCATGACTATGTGCTTCATGGTCTTCCCCTCTCCCTCATCTGTGATGGTTAAAACATCAAAACGACCCTCTGTCTTTCTTTAGCCTAAAGCTACTGTTTAATGGCTTCAGCAGACTTCATCAACATTTAGCTGATGCTCTTTCTCTCTCTCTCGCTCTCTCTCTCTCTCAGGCTGGTAAGAGTGTTTGACGAGAATGTCACAGAAATTGCTTTTTAATAAGCCTTCTTCTTTTAACTGCGCCACAGAAAGATAATTAAATTGCTGCTAGAAAGGACCGTATTCTTTTGTAATTTAAATTAACTTTTTTCTGACTTGGTCTCATCCACTTTTTGTGTGCTCTTGCTTTCTCTCTTGTTCCTTCAGCTCATCCCCATATCACATTTCCTTTTCCAAGTCTCTGTCTTTTCCATCGTACACTCCCATCCCATGGCTTTGTCCATATTATCTGATGTCTGTAAATTTTCTACCACTGCTTTCTCAATCACTTTCTCATTTCTGTCTTTCTGAGAGATATGGAGGTACTACACTGCCAGTAAAAAGTTTGGACACACATTCTCCTTCAGTGGTTTTTCTTTATTTTCATTATCAACACTATGCATTGATACTGAAGACATCCAAACAATGGAAGAACACATATAGTATAATAAAAATAATAATAATCATGTATTAATAAACAAACAACCCAGAACGTATATTATATTTTAGATTTTTCAAATAAGCCACCTTTTGCTTTGATAACATACACTCTTTCTGCAGTGCACTGACATTCTCTCAGTCAACCTTGTGAGGTAGTCATCTGGAATGGGTTTTTCAACAATCATGAAGGAATTCCCAGAGATGTTATGAATACTTGTTGGCTGCTTTTCCTTCGCTCTCCCGTCCAACTCATCCTAAATCATCTCAAGTGCAAACCAGATGGGATGTCACGTTGCTGCAAAGTGTTGTTGTAGCCGGTTAAGTGTGCCCTCAATTTACCAACACTGTCACCAGCAAAGCACCCCCACAACATCACACCTCCTCCTCCTCCATACTTCACAAGCGAATGCCACAAGTGTGCCATAGCTAAATGTAGCTATTTTAAACAATCTAAAATCTACTATAAAAAAATATAAAACATATTCTACACTTTTCTTAATTTCAATGTCTTTAGTATTGTGTGATGTTGAAAATAAAAAAGAAAACACACTTTTGTGTCCAAAGTTTTGTGACAAGTTTGTAGTGAACCTTTTGAATGGTGGTGTGCATACAAGGTTAATTGCTGCTTATGACCAAAGTAGAGAGAGATATAACACAGGACCAAGACAGGGATATAGAAAGAACACCCAAATAAGGGTGAGGGAAAAAAATGAAGAGGGAAAAGTGGAACACTCCCTGAATTCTTTGCATTTCTCTGTGTGAAGCAAAAGGTACTTTGTAGTAGAGACCGTATGTAAAGATGAGAGAAAATGACTACTTGTTTCCTCCTCTTTCTCTCCTCTTTGTGCCTTTGTTCATTCCTACATCCTCCTCCCCTCCCTCTACTGTTATACTCCTGCCTCCTTCCTTTACAGCCCTGCTGTTTCTTTTGTTCTCTTGACTTCTTTATTTGCTCATATCATTGTTTGCCAGGTGCACAGGTGGTTTTTGGAAAATTGAGTCCATTTGATAATACAGTTTGCTAACAGATGCAATACATCTCTGTTCTTCTCTTTCCCTGTCCATGCATACTGGCATCTCTCTCTCTCTCTCTCTCTCTCTCTCTCTCTCTCTCTCTCTCTCTCTCTCTCTCTCTCTCTCTCTCTCTCTCT
>JAUBNQ010000002.1:11676396-11692920 GCA_032353495.1 Ctenopoma kingsleyae | reverse complement strand
CATTTGTGTGTATGGTTTTATTTAGGGGGAATTTTGAGAGTTTATGGGATATGTAGACTCAGAGCTGAAATCTCCTGAGACTGTTTAAAATATGTACTAATAAAGCACTTGGATTACTAAATGAGGAATAGGCACACTTTATTAAGCCATAAGAGTGTTTGTGCATGCTTGTGTGATTGTGCTAAATTAGTATTGGCTTTGAAAAGCCTGTGTGCAATGTTTTTTTAAGTTGTCTGTGAATGTGTGTGTGTGTGTGTGTGTGTGTGTGTGTGTGTGCTTGTACAAGTGTAGCTCACAGTAGCAGGGCTTGTTAATAAATCATGCAGTGTTCAGACTGGGGCTGCAGAAAGAGAAGCAGGTTAATGCAAGGGTCACTAATGCTGTAGAAAGAGCTGGGGAAAAATCACACTATTCTTTCCTTCTATTCTCTCTTATTCATTCCATTTCTGGATATAGCCATTTCTCCACTTACATCTCTAATCCCTATTTTCTCTGACTCTGATTTTTTTCCACCTAGAAATGGCCACATGATGAATCTGTGAATACTATCTGTAAGACACATAAATCTAAACATACTGTCCACATATAGGCTAGCCTTTCACTGTGTGCGTAAAATGTATAAATAAAAGCTTTTCGTGTTTATAGGTTGTGTTTGGGGATGTGTGTTTGTGTGTATATTTAAGTGTTTATATGTATACCACTGCTTAAGTTTAAGTCCTAACTATGCCTCTTAAGCCCTCAACAGTAGCGGTACGTTATGCTGGCTTTGCTGGCTCGCTAAGCCTCGGTGTGTGTATTCTCAGTACAGCAATAGCAAGTGTTTCCTCATTCACCATCTCTTTATGGTTGAGGAACAGCCGCAAATCGCCACTCATTCATCAGGCCTTATCAGGTTCAAACACATCTGTGTGTGCTCACATTGGCTCATGCTGCCAACTGCAATAGCTCACTCACATGCCCAAACAGAAGCACACACTTATGCATACACATGTAAGTGCGCACACACACACACACACACACGCGCGCGCTTTTGTCCCATTCATTCTCTTCGTTCCATCCCTCTCTCATTACATCTCTCTCTCCCTCTGTTTTACATGCAAATGAGCAGTGTGTACTCATGCTGGAGCATTACCGCTATGTGTGCCTAATCTCTTTGCTGCCTTTTCTCTTTCCTGAAGATTATCCTGTTTTTTAAATGGAATTCCTTCCTTATTTCACTCTGCTCCTCTCCCAACCAGCCAGTCGGTCAGCCAACCAGCCAGTGTTCCATATTCTCATCCCAACACCATTACCATTTAAATGTTTCTAGTGATATGACAGCTGAGCAGGGGCTGAGAGAACCTGTGTGTGTGTTTGCGCGCGCGCCTGTGTGCGTGTGTGTGTTTATATATGCGTGTGAGCATGTTTGTAATTGTGTGTGTTTCTTTAATTGAGGGATTGGCTGATAAGCTCAAAAGCTTGTTACAGATGCTAAGTATCCTCAGTGTTTATGATTCTGTCTCTTATCACCCAGGCCAACAAGGCAACAAACATGAACAGTGAACAGAGTGTGGGGATAAAAGAATATATGTAGAGACACCTACGCTCCTTCCACCCACTCTTCCTTCCTGTTTTGTTCCTCATGACCACAGCGGCATACTCATTTTTCCTCCCCCTCTGTTTTTCTTTATATATGTATAAAGACTGTGTACATAAATGCGTACAGACACTTAAAAGTGCCAGATGTGTTAGGTAAAGGTGCTTTAATTTGGGCATTGGTGGCTTGTGGAGGAGGGTAAGTGATACTGACTCCATATATATGATTAGAAAAAGTGTATCCTGAGCAGAGAGGGAGATGAAATGAGGAGGAATCAAAATGCAGTGTAGCTACAGCTAAGTGCAGATTGACTGGTTGCCTGATCTGCTGCATGGCAGCGACTCCCTCTCTGTTGATTTTTTGTAATATTAGCTACCTGTCCCTGAGGGCAGTGATACACAGACACATAGACACACAGGAGACGTAGCCCACTTTGATGTCACTGATAGCATACATAAAAAATGGAGCGGTAAAGAGCAGCAACTTCAAAGATGGAGCTGACAAGATAGGAGCATTAACCCCCATCTTCCTTCCTCCTTCTCCTCTTCCTCTTCTCTCTTGATTTCCTCATCTCTCTTCTCTTATCTCTGCCTGATAAAGGGGTTCTTATGAAAAGAGACAGTGAACAGAGGATGGAAACAGAAAAATGACCGAATACTGGCCGGGCTGCAGATAAAGCAAGCTGTAAAATGAGACGAGGAAAGATAGATGGCAGGAACAGAGACATTTGAAAGTATCCTTCAAAGTCCAAAGTCTCTATCTCAGTTGAGTTGTTTGACAGTAGCCTTAAGCTCCTACTGATGCGGAGTTAGCTAGCTAGTGAGTTATTAAGGTGCTATTAGACTATCTTCCCCATTATGCTGATGGCTGAGACCATATCTTCAGGGTTCTCACACAACCACACATATTAAAACTATCAATTTCCCAAACTTTGTGGACACTTTACACACATGTATTCGGTTGGTGTATCTGCTGTTAGTCTCGAGTTGTGGAGGCCGTGTGTAATATGGATAACCCAGTGGCATTTACACCAGACACCAATGGTATTTTGGTGAACCAGGCCATGCTTCATTTTCTGACCTTAATCTGTTACCAGTAGCTGTATGACTGCATTTGAACTAAGGTTTAAGTGTTTGTGTGTCATGAATGTGTACATACATACATAAAAAATTAGACTTGTGGATAGTTTATGTCAGTGCAACTACAGTATGTTGTGTATCTGTTTTTTTTAGACTTAGTTTGTGCCTATGTCCTTGTGCTCATAGCTGCCTGTTTGTATATTTGTATTTGCACACTGAAACCCTTGCTCCATTACACAGTATCTGCATGTGTCGTGTTCTGTGAGACGTGGGTTCTGCTTTGCCCTGCAGGCAACTTAATTTTTCACCATGCTGTGTGCTACACTACACCACACTGCATGAAAGTGTACATGTGCACTCTCTTCTACTCCCTCTTCCGCTCCCTCTTTATTCATCTTCCTCCCCCGTCATCGTACTCCCTCACTGCAACCACTACCTACCCCTTACCACACATGCACCTAATCAAAGCAAGGAGCTCTCTAGATTAGCACTTGAGAAAATTCCCTAAAGACATTCCTTCATTTTGACCATTTTCAGGTACTCTTTCCTTCTCCCCTCCACCTCCTCCCTGTAGCTTTGAATTTTTAACCTCCCCACTGAATAAGAGATGTGGCAGTCCTTGTGGGGAACGGAAAGTTGGAGGGAGAGCAAGGAATGAAGGTAGGGAGACGGCAGGGGAGGCAGAAGGAAAAGGTTGTCCCTAAACATGCTTTCGCATTTATCCCCTAAAAACTCCACTCTGTATGCTCAATAATGCATGGCCATCTCTCACTCCCCATCCACTCCCCCTGCTCTCATTCCCCTCTTTCTTCATCTGCTTCATCTTCCTCTTGTCAGTTCCCCAAGCGCTCACCACTCCACACAGCAGATTAACTGCAGGTTGAAACTGAGACTGGCAAAGCTGGGTTATAGTAGCACGGTATCGGGGACTAACCGTAAAAGAAAGAGTAAGAGAAAGCAGATGAGTAATTTGTCACTGTGTAAATGGAGTTGCTACTTTAAGTATTGATCTGAGTCAGTGAGCTATGGAGTTCTACCAGTTCAGAGGGGCCGTAGAGCTTGACTGGACCTGAAAATTGGAGTCTGAGCAAAACTCCTGAAATTGTATTTTAGCTTGAACAAAGCCTGTGAATTCTCTGATAATTTCCTGCTTGTTTTTGGCCACTTTCAGAGATCCCTGCCAAACCCAAAATGTCCCTGTTCCTGTTTTATTGGGTTCAAAATATGAAATATCATGTAGATAGACACCATGCCAACTCAATATGCAGTGAAGACACAAAGTAATCAGGAGGAGGACCTTAAAGCAGTGCAATTGTGTGACACATACAGTATCTTATGAGTCACATATTGTGTATGTATTGTCTGCTTTGTTTATTATGTGTTGTACTTAAAAGTGGCTTCTCTGATGAAACTGTTATGCTATAGATGTGGAGAAAGCAGAGTAAACCTTTCAGGACTTGTTGTGAATGCACATGGCATCAGCAGCAACTGCTGTCTGTTTCGGTGAATTGAGTGGTAGGCCAGAGACTTCTGAAGATCTCTCCAAGAATGTTTTTTTAAGTTTGTTCTGGAAACTTTTTGAAGAAGCCAGAGTTTGTGCTTTCAAAGTTTTATGTTGATTTGTGCTGTGATGTTTTCCCTTTTCACTGTTTTCTTTGTTCCTAGCCTCAAAGAAGATAACGGTTTAATACTGCAAGGGCAACAGCAGTGTGAATAATACTACTAATGATAAAATAAAAATAAAGTGGCTATTGGCGGAATCACCTTAACAAATCTTAAAACGTTAAAGTGCTGAATTTCTTTTTGTTTGAATTCATTTTAATAAAAATCTAAAATTAAACTGTTATTGCTAGTTCCGTAAGGATATTCAGGGCTGTAGTGTTCAGACTAAAACTACAAACACGCTGCTTTTCCTTTCTTCCAGACTCTGAAAAATGTGGATAGCACTTGATGCAGCACTGCAGCTTCCATAAGAGAAAGTTACTAAAACATAGTTGTTTGTTGGCTCACAAGGTAGTTGGCTAACCCAATAAAGATAAAAGCTTGTCTACACTATGGGAAAGTGCAAATTTTTGGGAGCCGGATTGATAACAAGTATGCTGCTTGATTGAAGCCAGTTGAAAGAAACAAACATGAAGGCCACTGCATTGTTTGCCAGAGAAAAACAAAAATGTATTGGTGGATGAGAGTAGCAGGTTCACCCTGAATTCTGAAATTCAAGTCTACTAGGAGAATGCAGTAGTTCAGTATTTGTTTATAGTACTCAGTAATACGGGTCCCATTTTATCTATATCTTGATTATTTGTTAAATTGTGCTTTAATTTATATGACTTTCAAAACTTTACATTTACAAAAAGTAGGTGAGATTATGTCGAAGGTTACAGACAGATGGAGACTAATCTTAGTTCAGGACACTAGAAGATGGATGGCGTTATTGAGGGTAGAGTGAAAGAGTGATGCACAGAATGAGTGAGGCTCAATGAACGATGAATTGAGGAGGATCTGTGTATGACTGAAGTGAGTACTGAAGGAGGAAATGAAGGAATGACAAATGAGCAAACGTGAAGAGACATGATGCAGCCAGAGTGATTGAGGAGATGGCGATTTAGGTGAGGTAAAATGAGTTAACTGAGTTCAGTTAGCTGTAAGGGCATGAGAGCTGTGCAGAGTTCAGTTGTTTTGCAGTGGCCGTGGTGACATACAGCTGATTAAAGTTCTCTGCAGGAAAGCTGTCACACTGCTCTTAACAATAGGTGACTTGATCAATGTGTGTTCTGCATAGCTGTTTGTTTGTTAGTATATAATATTTGAGAGAATAGACAGGATGGACAGCCCCATTTTTCTTCCTTTGTCTCTGTGATGGAACACATAACAACCAGCATTTTAGTGCCTTTCCACAATGTCTTCAGTTCCATCCCCTCGTCCTGTTCTCCAAATAGGGCTTGGTACTTAACTGTACACAGTTAGCAGTCAGTCAGCACACACCATACACATGCACTATGCCACTGGGCCTCCTTAGAGATTTTCTGCTTAATACTGCATAGCACTTAGAGGCATCAACAAGCCCTGTGGTGCTCCACTGAGGCATAGAAATGCATGAAAGCATGCTAATCCCCCCCCCCACCACCACCACCACCATCCACCCACCCACCCCTCCATCCATCCATCCATCCACCCATCACACTACCTCCCCTTTCTGCCACCCAATCTTAGCTGTAGCCTGCATGGTTTAATGAGCACTGAACACACAGCAACTCGCAGTACAATATGTTACACGTTATTAATTCATACTGTGTTCCAAATGTAGTCAGTTTTCTTGAGATCATGCCAAAATCGTCTTCCACTTTCCATAAGCTAGTTGTTTCTGTATCTGTTACATTGGTACATAATCCTGTTTAGATTTCATTACATAAATTGTATATATGTTCCTACTTTCTATTTGTATATTCTTTTTGTATCAAGTACATGTGCAATTTTCCAGGATTTACTCATAACATGAACCACATAGTTTGTCCGTAGTGTTATGTAGCTCAGGTGTTGCTAGTTTAAAAAAAAAAAAAAAAAAAAAAAATTATATATATATATATAGTGTTACAGTTGTAGAAAATTAATTCATTAGTACTGGTCTGTAGGGCCCTCTTGTGTTATTCTAGACTGCAGTGTAATGCAGAAGACATCATATGGGACAGTTTGTGTGTCAGCTTTTAAACCAGGACAAGTGCGTGTGTCAGGGGACCTGTGTCTGTTCTGTGAGTAAGCACATATCCCCCATGAGTCCTCAGTTAAAATGTGTAAATAATGCTAAGAGTTATTACCACTCAACACAATAATTCATAAGCGTTTTAAGACCTGTGGTTTAGGGATTCCTTGTATATGTGTGTGAAAGAGTGCATGTGAATGTGTGTGTGTGTTTGTGTCATAGGGGACCACAGACACTGTCAGCTTCATTTCCCAACATCATGTAACTGAAGACAGGCCAGCCTTATGAGACCTTAGTCTGAAAAACAGCAAAGTGACACACATAGACGCACACACAGTCATCAGGGCGAATAGTGGAATCCTGGCCTTGTCATGCTCTGCACCATAATCCAGTTTAGAAGGATTAATTAGGAATTAAGGAGTGTAATGTTATCGGTGCGTGATCCGTTCACATGCGTGCACAACAGTGCACATACACATACTCAGCTCTGTTCGAGTGTGTATATAGGGCATGGATTATTCAGAACTAAAAAAGAAAAGTAAAGTAGTTTTAATGATTTTTCTGACTTTATTACTTTCTCATTCACTTTTTTTCTCTTTTCACTCCCTGTCCTTTCTCCCTCCTTCTCTGACTACCTTACATATTGTCTCCCTTGTTTCTTGTTACCCTTTCCCACTCTTCATCCATCCTCATGCCTTGTCTGTACAACTTCCTTCCCTCCTTCTGTTCTAGGAACATCCACAAAATGACTTTTTCAGTCTCATCCTCTCCCTTGTTTTCTACCTCTGTTTCCTGCTTTCTGTGCCACCATTATCCTGTCTTTTAAGGTTCTGTGTAGGCTTTCATTCAGTGCTTTCATCTTTCCAGTCTGGCTTTGTCAAAGAGAGAAAGAGTGTTAGAGAGATTTCTATAGCTCTGCTTCTCTTTCAAGAAGACTAAGGCATTCACGTGGGCTTCTCTGGATGCCCATTCTGTGCCTGGCTTCCATTTTTCATAGTTTTTCTTTATTTCTTTGATGAACAGTGGGTAGCTGCACTACTTACAAATTGCTTGACTTAAGTCTCAGCCCCTTCACTGTATGAAGCAGTTCTGCTTTCAGACATGAGTTGAGTGGCTTACCTTTGTCCTTGATACATTGCTTCCTGCTTTTTTGCCCCTCCATCCATCTATTTGCTCATTTTAGAGTGTGTGTGCAGTTTTATATCCATAATGTCTTTATGGTTTATCCTGCACAGTGATTTTAAATAGATTGATAGTTGAAAGACAATACAAAAGTAAGAGGATGAAGAAAAGGTCAACAGAGATGGAGTAAAAACAGGGAAAATACATTGCGGTTAGTTGTGTCTGCATGAGTGTTTACCAGACTGTAGTTCTGTGAGTGGGTGTGTGCCCACCTGCCAGATTCAGTGAGGTATTTGTTGATACTTCCTCAGGCAGACTGTAATGATATTGTTTTTATGAATGCCTGATTAAAGTTTTAGTGTATGGCTGCTGGAGCTCTTGGTGCATTTATAACACTGTGCCTTTTTCAGTTGTTAGTCCTCTTAACACACTAACATACAAATACAAAATGCTGCCTCTCCACCTGTCCTTCTGTGAGTTTCTTTCACAAAAAGTAACAAATATTTGATTCAAAACAAGGAATAGTCAACCTCTGACTATTGTGCTTGCCATTTTCAATCAATCTCTCTTTTCATGCCTCTGTTTATTCCTGCTTGCTTTCTTTCTTTGTCTCCTTCTTTAGCTGTCTTCTGCTCCCTACTTCTCCATTTCTTACTGTCTGCTGCGCTCCCTCTCTCTTGTTCCCTCTGGCACTATTGGCAGCACTCTGTCTCTGTCAGGTGTGTGAGGTAGCCTTCACGCCATTGACTTGGAGGAGATAGGATTTTGGACATCTCAGCTCCTATTTGACTGGTAGTTTAACTCTTACCTTCCCAACCAACATACAGATATCTGTGGACACGTTATGATTGCCACTCATGAGACAAAAAATGTATCAAATGGGATGTTTGTTTGGCATGTATTATTATTATTATTATTATAATTTGCTACTATCTTTATGAACTTTTTATTTTAGCCAAAGTTGTTACAGTTTTACAGTAATGTTGATGAAATAGAATAGAGAGTTGCTTGCTACACACTAGTGTTTTCATCACATTTCAGACCAAACCTTAATGTAAAGAGGATAGGCATAATGTAAGAATAATTTGGGTTAATGTGAGTGAGATAGCTCTTTTCCAGATCATAAACACGTTTGCAGTTTCAAGGCAGTTTCACTGATGACTATAACGTAACTTTGTCATAGAGGGGGAAAGCTGACATAGTGTTAGGTGTGATGGATTATGTACCTGAAGCAAGTTTCAAACCTTAGCAATTTGACTTTAATCCTCTACTAAATAAAAAAAGTTTCCAGAACCAACTTACAACAGCAGACATTGATGTACTAACAGCTCAAGTTCTTATGGCTGATGTTTGCAAACATTTGCATATTTACACATATAGACACAGAGAGACAGTTTATAAAGTTTATAAGAACTTTAAGAGTTTAGAAGATGTAAAGGCAGCAGTTCAGCCTACTGAAACAACAATGAACCCAAAGCTGTATACAGAACTGGGTTAATTCTGTTTGAAAATCAGTACTAGAAATTTATTTACATGGGATCATGTGCTTAAATATTAATATCACAAACATAATGGACCTATTAGCCAGCTAAAATATGCACATTTACCTGTATAGGTGTTTGCATACCAGTTGATAGAACAATTGCTTGTATGACATCAATATACATTTAACTAAATGCAATAGTTATTAACATTCAATAATTAATAGTATGTGGGTGTTCATTCTGTTTTTTCAGCATTTTGTTTATTTTCATGTGCTAACCATATTCTTTTGTTCTCAGGTTCAGTGATCAAAATATTTGGTTTGTTACAGTGACTGTGGCTCTGTTTGGTTTAAATTTGAGATTGTGTTGTCTACGTATTTGTGTGTGTGAGAGGGAGAGAGAGTGAGAATAACAAGGCCAGCTTTGCCTTCAGGCTGTTTGGCCCCAAACTCTCATCAGCCTGCTGGTGCTGAAACGGAGAACCTTCTGCCCCTTGCCACTGTATAACCACACACACAACACGGAGTTCTACATGCACATATGCACACATAAAGAAAGCTACATGCATTTATAATGTGCACAATCAAAGTTTGTGACTAAATCATCTTCCCCATCTCTTGCTGTCATCCTTACTTGTTTTATCAGTGCATCCCATCTTCTTTTATCCACCTCCCTAATCTGTCTGTGCCTCTATCAGACACTTTCTATTCCCATATCTTGCCTCTGAGACAAGCTCTCTTCTCTCACTCCTCCACTCCCTTCATCCTTATCTTGTTTCCTCGCACCCCCATACATCCACTAGCTTTAGATTACTTTGAGAATGTTTCTTGTCCCCTCTCCCTTCTTATCCATTTTTCTCTCTGTCTCTCTTTCCCTCTCTACCCCCTCCTCATCTTTCTCCTCTCCTCTCCATGTCTCCCTCTCCTCTCAGCGGTGGTTTTAATGCATTATGAAAATGGACTGGGGCTATGAAAGCGAAACAGGACAAGTTTGGCTGTTTAATTTGACTCCTTTCACTCCTCATCTGCCTCATTGGCAACCTACATTTGTATGTGTGTGTTCATGCTGCTGTGTGACGTTGCGCTTTTTGTGCATATTGGTATGCATGTGCACACAGACACATGTGAGACCAACAGCTGGTCTTCAGCTATAGTGACACGTTCCTGTTCTTTAATATGAACATCCAACACTCAACTTGTGCACGCATGCACACTTTGGGTAAGCTTTAAACTGCATGAATAATAGAGTGCATAGGCAGACAGTGTGGAGCACATGTTTCTCTGAGACGTGTTAATGGAAAGAGTGTTGGGGCATGGATAGAAGGATGAAGGAAACTCAGTAGGTATGTTTATGAGACAGAGTATAAGTTTTACCCCACAGTGTGGTGTGACCTGGATGTAAATCTCACCATTTCCATCTCTCTTACTCTTTTTCTCCACATTAATTTCAACCTCTCGATCATTGCCTCCACTGTTGCAACTTTGATAATTTGTTTGAAGTTAAACCTCTTCATCTCTGGAGAGTGGATGATCATCCTAGGGAGAGATGAAACCGGATGAGCTGATTAGATGAATAGAGACGAACTACTGTAATGGTACATCCGGAGTGGGAGGAATACAACTGCTAAGAGACAGAGGAAGAAGTAATGCAATAAAGCACTGAAACTGAGACCAACTGGTGATAATTCAGCAACTGTTGTTTAGCTGGTATGTGGTGTTTGACTATTAGATCCAGGTGGAGAATGTGTAGGAGGGATGAGGTCACTGAATCACCTCAATGACAACTTACATTATTTAAATAGAATTGACTGGAGCTGAGTGTGTTTCAGCTAGAAGTTTAATGAACTTTTACTGTGCTACTTGAGAGAACAGCATTGATTTAAAATAGCCTCCGTATTTTCTTGTCATTTCTTTTTTCCTTCCCAGCCTTCCCCATTTCTCCCTCTCTGCTACCTCCTCTCTTGCTTGCTCTTTCTCTCTGATGTTGCAGAGCGAGTATGTGTGTGTGTGTGTGTGTGTGTGTGGCTGGCGGTGGATATTCTGAGCGCGGGCGGTATATGTGTGTGCATCAGGGTTTAATTGCGGTGTGCATAGAAACGAGTGTAATTAGCCAGCGCTCGCTTCCCTGCCGCCCGGCTAACAACCAGCATCCCCTCTGTGCTTGCTCTTTCTCTCCCTGCCTTTCTTCTTTGTCTCCCTCCCTCTCTTTCTTGTCTCCTGCCTGTTGCCACAACGACAAGCCCCACTCCGCCATTGTTCCCTGCTGTTCTTGAAGAACAAAGGAGGAGGCTATTAGCTCCCTGAGAGAGGAGTGGTGGAAATGGAGGAGAGGGATAGAGAAAGAGAGAAAGGATTCCTGTGAGGGTGGGATGATGAGATGAGAGTGTGAGAAAGAGAATTGGCAGACAAGTTAGGGATAGAGAGAGACAGGCATGGAAGAAGTCTGCAAGGACACAAAGAGATGGAATAAGGGAACAAGCATTTTGGAGATTTACACAGGAACAGAAAGAAGGGAAGGAAAAGCTAGAAAATGAACATGTGAACAAGAGAATTGGAGGAGGATGGATTAGAGGAAGAGAAAGGCTGGCAGGGAAGCCATTGTTAGCTTTTTTTTTTTCATTCTTTGGGAGCAAAAAGTGAGATTGAACAAGTTACTTAATTTAATTCAAAGAAACATACTTAGTCTCTCTGCACAGAGTTTTATCCCATCTACCTTTTCTCTTTATATAATAGCTCTCTCTTTCTCTTCTCCCTCCCCCTTTTGGCCTTTCTCAGTCCATTACAACCAGAATGAGTCTGTGTGTTTCCAAGTGCACATGCAAGTGTACGCATATACACTTGGCACTTTTTATACGGTTATAGCTTGTGTGTCCTTGCTCTCCTGGCTTGCAAGTGTGTGTATATGTGTGCACTCTGCATGAGGGTCATTAGTAGCGAATGTAGGCGGGTAATGCGCTGTCTGCAATGCTGGCCATCTGAATGTTAACAGATTGTAACGCAGGACAGAAAGTGAATTTGGTTTCCCGAGGAAAATGGAGCAAATTACACTTTTATAGCTCTCTGCCACTATCCTTTGCTCCCGCCATTACTCACTGGGTGTAGCAAGAGAGAGAAGAGGGGAGGGAGGGAATCGGCGAAGAAGTGATTGGGAAGATGTCCTTAGTGGGGAAAACGATTGAGGTGTGATGGTGAGACTGTGGTTTATGGGGAAAAGCAGGGACCGCTTTTTAAGTATCTGATAATCTTTTCTCTTTTTGACCTTCTCAATGTGATATAACTCAGGAATCAATGTATGCTGTTCTAAGAGAGCATTTAGATTAAGATTTCTATCCTTAGGTGAAATTTTAAATACCCATCTTTCGTCTTTAAAGCATAATCCAAATGTGAACATACACTGAACAATTCTATTTAGATAAAGACTTCTAGGTGCTGCTTATATAAAATGTTCTTAAATTTAAATGCAAGTTGTTGGTTGTTGTTGGTTCCCGAGATATTTTAATTTCTAATGATTATGTAATGGTAATGCCATAAGAATGACTGTCTTTAGAATTATTGACCTATGTTTTAATAGTTAACATTTCTATGTATGTTACACTAACAAGCTTACTCAAAGCTTTAGTATCAATGCATAGCAACAGTGAATATTACTATTAATTCTGGATTTAAAATATTTTAAAAAGTATTTAAGTAACGTATTTCTAAGTGATTTAAAGGTTACTAACATAATAGAGGTCTTAATGTGCTGTGCTGTGTCGGTTTGATGACAATTGAGGATAGCAAGCAAGTAGGAAAATACCAAGCCAGTAAATGAACTCAATTTCAGAGTGAAAATGTCATGACATTCAAAAGTTTATTTGTGACAACTACATGTGGTGTCCTTTTCCTCTTAATAATGAGAAATTTCTAGTAAGTAATTACTAATGATGACTGAAATCCACTAAAAGATATTGACAGATCTTATTTCTATCAAGCTGAGCTGACATGAGTTTAAAAAAAAACACCTCTGGATCCTGGAGGTCTCAGCTAAGTTTAAAATATTGATACATTATGCTTAAAAATTGAACAGAATGTCCCTAATTTTTGGTATCTGACACTAATAGGTAACAGTTAATGACGGTCCCATTAAAGTCAGATTTACCACTCTGTCTTTCTGATATGATCTGCTGAAATATCAAAATAAAGCAGAGTGAAGTTTCTCCAAGAAACTGTCTTTGATCAAGCCCAAATTGTATCATTATATCATCTTACTGACTAACCAGGTAACAGCCAAGCATTTGATGTCTGTTTAGGCAAACATAGAGAATTAATGTTAACAACCCACAGTTAATAAAATTCAGATGTGACAGTTTCAAATGGCAAAACCCACTGTGGTTGGCTAAAAATTTGAAGTGTGAATACAGACATAGTTAAATACTGTACATGTATAACAATAAAAAGATGATTGATGTCACTGTTTGCAGTGAAGTCTTATTCTCACTTCAGAATAACCCTGGCTCTACCCCATTGACCTTAGAATAACTTAAGAGAACGGTTTAACTCATTAAAGTGTGATTTCCTTTTAAAATTCACATTTCTCATGTTCACCCTGACACAATGCATATATTATCTAATTCACGACTGACTTTTGCTTGGCTTCTTGACACTGTTGAGTGCTTAAAGTGTGAGGCCAAAGTTTAGTTACTTTAACCACAGAATTATGGAATTGTAAATTAAAAATAGACATATTTTATTAAAGTTTTCCAGGATTAACTGTTGGTTAATATTTACATATTAACCTTTGTCTAGTACCCAGGTTTTTGAAACTAACATAAATTCTCCAGTAGATGTTTTTCTACTGTTGTCATGTGTGGCCTGTCAGTGTTCTTCTCAGCTCTGTTGTCTAATTTAACAAACTGTTATGGCAACAGTAGCAAACGGTTATATCCAAAGGTCTTAAGTGCTTCCTCTTCTTGTTCGCTTTGCATCTCTGTGGGGAAAAGACTGGAATACTAGTACTGAACAGCTAAAGGGGAAAGGTACAAGATCATTGTGAGACACTGTTCGGCTTCTGTCTTATCATGAAGTCGTGATGAAGTAAGATGGGAGGGAGAAATAGATGGTATTTGATTTCAGAATTAAAGCAAATCTGAGCTTAGCTATAGTGAAACAGCTGTCAAGGTTGGCTCAAGGGCAACGTTTCTCAGCCAGGCACTGAATGTGGTAGTGTGCATGCACACAAATTTACACACACGTATACACCCTCATATGAGGATTCACCCGCCTGACCTGGCGGCTCTGTTTTCCCTGCAGTGGGAGATGGGGAATATCTTTCCTGGCGATGTGTTGCTTCTTAGCATCAGAAAGATTGTATTCGTTCCTCCTGGAGGGAGCAGTGATGGGGAAGTGTCTCCATCAGTCCAACCCCACCTGTCTCCTTCTGAATGTTTCTTTTCTCCTCTTTGTCTCTCCTCCCTCTTCCCTTCTTCCTGTATCTCTTTGTGTCTCTCTATCTTACTCTCGCTTTCCCCCTCCATCTGCTACCCTCCCTGAGCTGACATTTGCTGTCAGGCAGCCTTATTATTTTGTTCTTCAGATTTCTGATTAGGATTCTTTCGTTCCCTCTCTTTCTCCCTGTCTTGGTCCCTCTCCCCCTCTGTCTTTTTTCTCTTGCTATCTCCTACAAACAGTTTAGTCCAATAATGTGTTCTTGCGTTCTTTTTCACTATTTTTATTTCTTTTAGCACCTTCAATTCAGCATAATATCATCCAGTCTGCCTCCCACTATCCTATCTTCCATTATACCTCTCTCATCTCAATTTCATTCTCTCACTCTGTTTTCAAAGGTCAGCTTTTCACCTTCTTTTTTCTGTTTATCCCTCCATTTTTTTTCTTTATCCCCATAAAGTTCTTGCTGCAGTTGCGTCCAAGGACTCTGTATCTGGCTTTTAATTATACTCTGTGGGCCCTCTACCCTGGCCCTGTACAAGGATGCGAACATTCTGGTTTATGTATCCACCCACATACACAGACGTGGAGCATGCTAGGACAGTAAACACATTAACCATGATCATATTGCTGATAATTTATGAAGGCTGCATTCTTTGTTTTTTCAGCTACATATCTAGTTTGCAATTAGGTATTAAAAGTATGTGGGAATTACTGATGTCACCACAGGTTGCTTATCAGACTGCAATGGTGAGTGAAAATTTCATCATGCAAAGGTCCACTAAAGTAGCAGAAGTTCATCATGCAGCTGGACAGCAGAGGAGATGGAGGAGGGTTGTCATGGTGATATGAATCCCTTGAGCCCCCCTCAATTTACTCTTCTCGCAAGTCTGTGTCCTGTCCACTTGCTGTATTGTTCTTTTTCTCGTTTAGTCTCTCATCTCATCTTACTGTCTTTGTCTCACTATCTCTTTTCTTTTTTCTTCTTCTTTTATAATCTGTTTATTGCTCTTCATGTCTTTTTCAGGCTTTTCCCTCTTTTTCTAAATGTCTTCTTTTGTTCCCATCTTTCTTCTTGTTTCTCATTCCTTCTACTTTCCCTCTGTCCCTGTGGTCTTCACCTCTGGTCCAGTCATTGAAGTAGGAAGAAGCACAGGAAGGAATGAATGCTAATTTTATCAGCACAGTGACGAGTGCAGAAAGGAGAGAGAGAAAATGTCACTCGTCTGAGGAAATGAGATGGCCATTGCGCTGTGTAGATGTGTATGTGTCTGCGCATGTCTCAACGGAAAAGATCAGGGTGACAGTCTGAGTGACATTTTGTGTATTTTATTCCACATGACTTGCTCCCCTGCAGAGTAAATGATATATGTGCATATATATAGGTGTGCTCTTTTTTGTGCAGGGGGCAAATGTTAATGCATGTACGTATGCGTCTGTGCAGTGTTTTTCTTTTTTTTTTTTTTGTCTGGTGTAAGAGCAGTTTTCTACCCCTTCTTTGTTTTTCAAGTCAATCATCTGTCCCCCTCACTTTTTCTTCATTCCACTGCTCTCTCTCTTCACCCCTCACTCATGTCGGAATTGTAATCACGTTCGGGGCTCTAGTGAGGGAAAGAAGGGGAGCATGGTGGGTGGAAAGAGGAGGGGGAGAGTTTGAAGTGAACGTGGGGAAGAGGAAGAAAAAGGCATTTGTATGTGTACCCAATTACCACTCCAGCCAGCCCAAAGTCACCTTCGCAGAGAACGGACACACGCGCTCTCAAAATAGCTACTTCTATCCCGCCTCCTCCGTGTGTGTATGTGTGATGGTTACAGTGGTGATGAGGTAGACTGAATAATATCATGGCCTTCCTCTCGTCCGTCAGCCCATGGCTTATTATGTGTGTGCTGTTCTTTTGTGTAATTGCAACTGTGTGTGAATGAATGTGGGTGAGTGTGTGTTTGTCCTGTGTCTGATTGCACTGGCTGATTGAGTCCTAGTCCCGCAGATTTCAACCCAGGTCCTCAGCCTCTGATTAGGTGTTGTGATGTGTGAAAAGAGAAGAAATTGTGGGTGTAGGTGTGTGAGTGCTACGATGTTTAACAGTGTCTGTTGCGCTGTTGTTTTGTGAGCATGTGCTTCCTGTGTGTCGGTATGTGT
>JAUBNQ010000002.1:11656331-11671905 GCA_032353495.1 Ctenopoma kingsleyae | reverse complement strand
TGTGTTGACTGTAGTGCACCTTATCAGCAATGCAGGCAGCATACTCCGTGTGTGTGTGTGTGTGTGTGTGTGTGTGTCTCATCAGTGATGCCGTTACGTGCCATGTGTGCGTCATCGCTGAAGACCTTCATGGCCAGAAGAGCACAGAGAGGTCAGAATGGCCCTGAGAGAACAGCACAGACACACTCACACAAACACAAATGGACCTGCTGTTTCCAAACCTCTGTCCTTTCCTTTTTCATCCAGGCACTTCCACACACTTTTTTTTTGTATCCACATACACAAACGGTATATTCTCTGTTTCAGATTTAGTTCTTCTCTCTCACATACAAATGGCTTACTGAACTTTGATGGTGAGTGAGATGGCCTGTGAAAGAAAGAAAACAGCGTTTCCACAGTTCAGAGGTTTGTCAGCCTTACTTGATGTAGCAGCAGTACAACCGTCTCGCCAGTGGAGGGCACTGTGACTCCATACATAAACTGTAACCTTATGATTGTCCCACACTTTGTGCCTCTTGTAGCCATTACATTTAGATAAAAACCAATTTATACTGTACACTAAAACACTTTAATAAGAGTAAGAGTAAAATATCTTAAAATTGTTATTGCTTTCTTTTTTTTAGTTCAAAACAAATGGAACATTTACAAGTAGTTAAATTTGATTGGTTAATTTTAGTGTGAGTAGAGGTCTTGCAGTATATAGTTTGCTGTTGTCAGTCATCCAAAGTTAAACAAAATAATACAATTCAGATTATCTGTGTGCAGCCTGCTGTTACTATGAAATAAACTGGCACCATTATTGTATTCCATGGACACTTTGAGACTTGTCAAATACACCTTCAATTCAAACATTAAAATATAAATGATTGACTCCTTACAGAATAATACAAGATGCCATCTTACCAGAATGTAATAATAATAATGTAATCATGTAATTGTACATTATGTATAACTATTGTATGACAAAATGTATTTCAACAAGCAGATTATTTGTAATCAACTGAAATGCAAATAGGAGTTGTACTCTTAAGTGTTGAAAGGTCAAGTCTGTTTACCAGATGATCAAGCAAAAGTTTTTTCACATATTTTATGTGTAAATATTGACAGTTTTTAATGTTTCCAAGGCAAATTTAATATAATATCTAACTTGGGCCAGTGCAGATAATCTCTGCTGCAGTTACACTGTTCATACACCAGGAGAGCGCAAGGGAGCACAGTTTTAGCCCCTCCCATATGCCCTCCCCCTGCCTGCTGGTCCTCCCACATCCTGCCCCCATTCCCCCTCCTCACTGCCCCACCCTGCCATCTGGTCCTTTTCACAATCATGCACACGCACGCATGCACACACACACACACACACACACACACACAGACAGAATCTTTTCTCCTCATTTCCTTTCACAGTGAAAAACAGGATGAAGGGGCTCTTTCAGACCCGAGGTTACCGTGGAAACCCCCTTATTCTTCTTCTGTCAAACATGCTTATATTGTAACACACGCACAGATGCACGCACACACACACATACACACACTTTTATAAAGAGAGTGACAGAATGTTGGACATTTAAAGTTTAAAGGGACTAAGCCTACAGCTGTCCTGTCTGCCAGAGTTTTAGCCTTCTGGTTGCCTTAGACAAAGAACTTTATGCCCCCTTCCTTTTCATTTTCTTCTTTATCTCATTCCTGTTTTAGCACTAATGTGTTAGTATTCTTGACTTGAGCTTTCCAAAACTGAAAACTTGAAAGGTCTTATTCAGTTTCCCTTAAATGGATTTAGTTTTGTTGATGTTAAAAGTTGGCACAGGATGTGTTTGTGTGTCTGTGTGGTTCTCTCTCTTGAGCAGCCTCAGCAACTTTTTCCCAAGAACTGCTCACCCCACAGATATTGATGTTGAAACTATAAACCCTGTGCTCTGTTCCAGTTTAGACAATTTCCAGCCCTGGAGTGCTGAATAGAAAAAAGTTAGTTTGAAGTTATGCAAGTTATTATTATGCTTTTCTTCTATCTTGCCACCAGAGGGCCGATGAACAACACTCCTGGTGCAGCAGATCTACAATAGATCAGATCATCTGAAAGCTTTTAGTGGGTTAAAAATAAACTGCAGCGTTCCACAAGCAGGGAGTGGTGATGAGAGGATGAATAGACCATATAAAACGACTGAAAAAGAGATGAAAAGAGGCTGTGTCTTCTGTGCTTGTACAGAAACTGTTATTTGAGTTAAGGCTATTGTGTAGTTCAGAGTGGTCAGGGATAAGGGTGTCATACAGATTTCTCTCTGTTCTCTTTCATTATGTTACTAACTCGCTTGATCTTTTTTCCTTCTATTTGTTATTCTTTTTTTGCTTTTCTTTCACCAGGCCTGGTTAGCCATCACCTTCTCTACACATTTCTCCTTTTAAGGAAAGAAGGAAAGAGAGAGGAAGGGTGGCGGGCAGGGGGTGGTGGTGGAGGGGGTCTGAAGGACACACTCAGGTCTGCTGACTGATAAACAGACTCCTCTTTGTGCAGATGGAGACAGACAGACACACACACACACACACACACTTTGTTACATATTGACAGAGACCTGAATTTCTCCTCGTGACTCTTTCTCCTTTCCCAGTTCATCCCTCTGGTTGTTTCATTTTTCACTTTTGTTTTTCCTTCCCCTTAATTTAAAACAGAAATGGAAGAATTTAGTGTTTCTTTCTTTAAACACACATTTGTGTTTCCGTGCACATGCACACACACACATACACAGCCCCCCCTTTTTCTCATCATCCTTCAGTGCCAAGCAGCTGTTGGAAAGATGAGGGGGAGGTGTTCCAGGAAAAAGAGAAGTGTGTGTGTGTGTGTGTATGTGTGTGTGTGTGTGTGTGTGTGTGTGTTAAAAGCTGTAGTAGTGATTTTTTTTTTTCCATGAAATGGGCCTTCTTCGTGGGACAGTGAAACAAAGAGGCAGCTGAAATGATAAAATATAGTTGTTAAGATGTCAGCACTCCACAACTGTGTTCACATGTACTGGGGTATGTTTTAGTGTGTTTGTAGTCGCATGTGTGTTCTGCCTCTGTCATCTCCTCTCATCACCTCCCCCACAATGACTAAGTGTAACATGGTGCAGTGCCTCATAGCTACCACTAGAGGTGCCATTGGCTCATAAATAAAATGAACTGTGCATGTGGAAACCACATAGCAGCCATTTTACAATCTGCACACCGACCCCATTTTATGAATCAGACATGATGTCAACACAACTAAGCCTGATTCTATTGGCTGGAGCAAGGCCGGCACAGTGGCTGTTGAACAGATGTACAATGCATACACACACACTCACTCCCTCACCAGCTATTTGTGTCTCTCAGATAAACACACTGACCTAGTGACTTAATGCCATCAGTAGTTGTGTCCCTGACTAACTGGATTGTTACTTCTTATCCTGATTGGATGTTCATATGGGCTGTAGCATGTGTTTAAGCTTTTCTTTATGTATTTATAATTACATGTAGATCTCTTTATTTCTCTCAGTATTATTCTCACACGTATTATTTCCCTCACTTGGTTGATGCCAATGTCTTGTAGAAGTGTTTTAACTTGGCAGTCTTCCTGTTTGTGTATCTGTCCTAAGGTGTTTATTTGTAGATGTTTGTCACTTCCTTCCTTTTCTTTCAAACCTTTCAGCTCTAACTTGCTGTGTTTTTTGTTTGTGAAAAGATATTTATGTTGTTTCCTGGTGTATTTTCCCTACCCTGTGTGTATAATGGCTAACTTCCTGTCATGGTTTCCTGCTCCCAGCAGGAACTATAGCTGGAGTGTTGGACACACAATAGCATTATGGATTCATGTTATTGATACACAAAGCTGATTACACTGATACACAGATTCGTTGCAAGTTGTAGAAGTTAAACTTTAGGGAAAAGATTTCCCTAAAGTTTGAGTCGGATTTCAGACACAAGTGAAGGTTTATTCTGAGAGAGTAGTTTTATGAAACAACAATGGGGCATATTGAGACACAGTCCACAGACTGACTGATTGTTTTGTGTATCTAAGTGACTGGCTAAATGGAGAGACGAGGAGCTCATTAAGAGGCCTACAGTAGACTGGTTAACCCCTCACATCAATACAAAGCAGTGTTGACAGGACATGTGGAAGGATGGAAATATTAATTAATGGGTTATTATGCTATCTGAAAGAGTTAGCATTCCTATTTTAATTAGACAATTTGTCAGTAATCTAAAAAAACAGCAGTTTAAATTTGGAAAAAGATTGTGGAATGACTGTAAGAAGTGGGAAAAAATAAGGTCACATATGCAGTGGGGGTTGGTTAGTGCATCTCTTAAGTGTGCAGGCAGTGGAAACAGGTGGGAGACTAATTTTGATTTGTATTTTTTGGCTGAGTGTTTCAGACACTCCAGAGAGGCAGCATGGCAGGCAGACAATGATTCTTGTTTCCTGTCTGATCTTTACAAAGATGAGACAAGGACAAGGCCACAGAGACACAAGTAAAATAGAAAAGCAAAAAACTAAACCAAAGGACTGTGGCCTATGAATCATTTTATGTATAATTTGTGTAATACAGATATTATACAGGGAAGAAAAATTATTAAAGTCAATTTGCTTTTTGGGTTTTTTGTGCTTTGTTAGATGCTATGTTATTATAATTTTACTTATTAGTTAATGTTGAGGATAAATAATTGTCTGTTTTGTTGTTTCTTTTCTGTACTGCAGCTGAAAAGACATTATATCCACAATAGAAATGAAAGAAATGTTTTAGAAACTATAACCAGAAATTGTTTTTGTATACACACCTGTGAAATGATTGAGTTGATTATGAGTTTTGTTAATTACATTATTTTTGTTCTGCTAATGATCTAAGCAGTCTTTGTGCTTTCAGTGCTGACCTTAGATCTAAAGTGCCTGAACACATTGGGCTGTTATGTGGTCAAACCCATCTGTCAGTCCAGATTCTCATTTAGTGCATAGTCAGCCTGCACACTGACACATCCTTACAGTCACAATTCTGACCTTGTCAGTGCAAGTTACTGTGAATTATTTCTGTCAAGTGTGTTTGTGTGTGATAGAATGAACTCTATATATATGTGTGTGTAAGCTGACTGAAACTTTAAATGCCTTACAGCTAAGAAATGCCCAACATTATTTACCAGACCCACACACATCGGGGACATTCTTCCCAGAGTGTTGAGCCATTTCATAGTACTTCAGCCTAACCTAAGGCCACTGATGCAATAATGCTAACACCTCCATGACACCATACAGTTAGGAGAGAGTGAAAAAAAAGAAAGCTTTGCCAAGTCTGTCAGTATTTATAGCCATCACACAGGCCCTCTATCTATCCCTCTAATGCATGTCTTTCTGTATTATAAATTCCTCTAATTTCCTGCTTTTTGACATTATTATTCCTGTTCATAAGCAGAAAAGTCCCAAGGGATGTGTTTTCTAACAGTCTTCTATTTTTTCTGTCCTTCTCTTAATATTACCACCACCCTCCCCATTCTTCTGTCCGCTTGTTCAGCCAAAAAGGAACAGGATGACGACAAGACACAGACACAGAAGAAGAAGGTGAAGGAGCTGAAGATACTTGACTCCAAATCTGCACAGAACCTCTGTAAGTCCACGTGTTTGAAAGCCTGATACACCCATACTGTAGAAACTGCTCTTTAAGTGCAGTTAGTGATGGTAGCATTGAAGCAGGTTCAACTGAATTCTGATTCTGAAGTCCTCTTCATTTTATTTGCACATACAGCCATTTTCCTGGGATCATTCCGTATCCCTTATGAAGAAATAAAAAACGCCATCCTGCAGGTCAATGAAAAGATTCTCACAGAGTCCATGGTTCAGGTACTGACCTCACATCTGTCCCTGTGTTGGTATATTAGTGTCTGTGCATGCATACACTGTTTTATGTTATCATAGAATAGACTGTACTGCGTTTTCCATTGTGATTTTCAGAGTAGATAGGTTTAATGCATGCATAACGATTTATACATATATAATATAATGACAAGCAGAAGACTAGTCTGTTAAGGAAGTTACAGTATAATATATTATAATCTATGCTGCACAGCAAGTCTTTGTCATATTTTGTCCTTCAGCAAGAAGCGTCTCTATCAATTTCACATTTATTGTCCATTAACCAAAATAGTGGTGAATCTGTTGTGATCTGTGATCTGTGTTGACCTATTTCTTGCTCAAGAAGTAGTTTATGACGCAAACGTAAGTGTAAGTCACGTATATTTTCCCATTTATTTCTGTATAGAACCTTATCAAACAGCTTCCAGCACCAGAGCAGCTGACTGTCCTGGGAGACATGAAGGATGAATATGATGACTTGGCTGAGTCGGAACAGTTTGGAGTAGTGGTAAATAATGGCACACACAAAATCAGAAATCGGTGAGATGACAAATAACATAGAGTTGCACTGTTATACGATATAATGGACACAGACAGTCCTCAGGCTGTGAAACACAGACTGCTTTGTTCAGCTGTGGAAGTGTAATGGATGAAGTCCTTATTACTCACTTACTGCACACACACAAACACTCACAGTATATGTGGCAACAAATATAGGAATGGGTCTGAAATCCCACATCCTGTTTTCTCTCTCCAGATGTCCAGCGTGAAGCGACTGATGCCACGGCTTCAGGCCATCCTGTTCAAGCTCCAGTTTGAGGAGCAGCTGAACAACATCAAGCCAGATGTTGTCTCTGTGACAGCTGCCTGTGAGGAGCTCAGGAAAAGCCAGAACTTCTCCACATTGTTGCAGATCATCCTGCTTGTCGGGAACTATATGAATTCTGGTTCCCGCAATGGAAAGGCATTCGGTTTCTCCATATCATACTTGTGCAAGGTAAAATTGAATGTAGACACCGAACTCACACAAACCATAAAAACTGAATGAATGCACTAGAAAGGCCTTTAGCCTTATTGTATTTCCTGGAGGTCAAGAACAGAAACACAATCCATTCTGGTGCTGCATAATCAGTGCTTTCTTTACTGTTTTATAAATTATATGACTTTTTATCAGATTTTAAAATCTGAATCGAATCAGCAATCTGGATACACAGACTAAAGTGAAAAAATAAGAGTTTTGGAAACCGATATTCTTACCTACACATAAACATAAACGTGAAAAACTGACACTGTGCATGCAGACATTGAATACTTTTTGATTAACTGCGCATCTGTTTGCCCTTTTAATCAATCCTTCCCATCAGCTGCGTGACACCAAATCAGCTGACCTGAAGCAAACACTGCTTCACTTCCTCGCTGATGTGTGCCAGGAGCAGTATCCTGATGTCATGAGCTTTTCAGATGAGCTCATTCATGTGGAAAAGGCCAGCAGAGGTAAATGTGACATCTTACTCACCTCAGTTTACATGTCAGTGTCTATGTAGTCTAAACAATGACAATCTGTGTTTACACTTTGGATTCACTTTATTGATAAATTATGCATTGTGCTGTATTGATTGATTGGCACTGCATGCCTCTCTGTAGTGCTATTCCATTATTCAAGCACTTCTAGTCATAGGAAAATATGCTATGTTTATCATTAAGGTATCTACAGTATATGAGCCATGTACAATATGAAGCCACGCTGCGTTAACCTTTCCATTATGTACCCTGTAGTTTCTGCAGAGACAATTCAGAAGAACCTTGAGCAGATGGGCCGTCAGATCAAGAACCTGGAGAAAGATCTGGAAACATTCCCCCCTGCACAAAGTGACAAGGACCTGTTTGTGGAGAAGATGACTATATCCTTTTATTCACTTACATATTTGATATGATTGTTCAGCATACCCCCATCACATCCACTGATTTAGTCATCATAAATGATAACTTAATGTCTTGTTAAGATATAAAGATGGTTCAGTGTTCCTTAACACAATGTCTCCACAGTTTTGTGAGCACTGCCCAGGAGCAATATGAGAAGCTGGATCTGTTGCACAAGAATATGGAGAAGCAATATAATGACCTGGGAGAATACTTTGTCTTTAACCCGAAAAAAATTTCTGTAGAGGAATTCTTTGGAGACCTCAACACCTTTAAAAACATGTTCCAGGTGAGTACGTGTGCATGTTAATGTTCTCATTCAGGAAACATTGTTACACAAACAATTAAAAGAAATACACACAAGTGGAGGGAAAACATGCTGTAGGCTACATGAAAGAGGTAAAAGAAATGTCAAACCACGATGGCTGTGCACCTGTTTGTATTGACATAATAATGAAAAGGTGACTCCTATTATATTGTTCATTTATACATCAACTGTAACTTTGTGTTCGGGAGGGCTTCTGCAGGAGATAACTTGTTTTGCCTGTCTTCATGAATAACTGCCATTTAAGGTTTTGTTTACACTCACATCCTGCAGATCTAGGATACACCAGTCTTCTTTAATTTTATTTTAAGAGTCCAAATGAAAATGCAATTTGCATGCATACAGTCTGATATTTTCTCCTTTTCTCCCACTACCAGCAAGCAGTGAAGGAGAATCAGAAGAGGAAGGAGGCTGAAGAGAAGCTCAAGAAGGCCAAGCTGGCGAAGGAAAAAGCAGAGAAGGAGAAGGAGGAGAGACTCAAGAAGAGCCAGCTCCTTGACATCAACGCAGGTCACAATTGCTGCATCATTTATGATCACCTGTGTGTGACTGAAAAGAGAAACACTCCACAGATTTCATTTTGTATTTCCTCCAGATTCCAGCTGGGGGCAGTCAGAATCCATGATTTTTCATTTTGTTTGTGTGTGTGTGTGTGTGTCTTTGTGTGTGTCTGTGAAAGAGCAACTCATCAGTATTTATAGACCAGAGTTAATCTAATGCTGATGACCTGTGTTTTGCAGTAAGCAATTGACAATGAAGCTCCACAGAAAGTGAGGATAAGGCAGATGTGTGCAACAAACTGCTTGACCTCTTTTCACTCCTGTGCTGAATGGGGGATTTACTTCCATAAAAGAGAATCTTAAATCTCTTTATCACCAAAAACATGTTTCTCTATGAGATGCTGGTATACTTTGAAAAAGGCGAGCAGCATATTATCCTGTGTAACATGCACAGATTCTCACACACTCATCCATGTGTACACACAGTTAACACTCAAATCCTGCCTTGCAGACACACATTTATGCACATACACTTTTTTTCCCTTCTCTCAGACTGTGACCTAGTTTCAGTACATTCCTTCTTGCTCTGGCTTCAGCTGGGTTCTCCTGGGACTCCACAGTACCACAGTCAAAATTTGCTGAAGCCTCAGTGCACTTCGTGTATATGTGTTTGTATGACAGAGTTACTGTCTTTTATTGGCCAAAGTGTGTGTGCTAGAATGTGTATCTGCTTTTACAAAGAGTCTTTCTGGAACTTCTGCTAGTGCTCCATGTACCAGTTGGCTTCTCCTCTCTTTTTTCCTTTTGTTCCATTACTCCCTTTTCTTTTTTCCCTTTCCCTCCCCCTGTGTCTGTTGTTCATTTATAGACACAGCAAGTATTGAGGCTCCATTTGGAATATTTTGTCTCAGTGTTGAAAGTATGGAGCAGACAAGTTGCGGTAGAAAGTAATGTAGTCAAATTTCATGTTGAACCCCTAGAGGCATGCACAAATGGAAGATAATAGTGCTTCAAAGATGAGTGTGTGTGTGTGCATTAATGGGCTGAGATCATTTACATACAGGTGGCATATTTGACTGCCCCTGTAGTCCAGCACCCCCCAATTCAAATCCAACCATACATAAATCCAGTATTCATACACCTGGTCTTTGTTTAGTATTTGTTTATAACCCTCCTACTGGATAGCCTTTACACAATGGTTGCTTTCAGCAGCTGCTCTTTTGCACACTGACCTCTTCTTGGTTTTCTTTTTCTACCCATCTCCCACCATGCACTCACATACCATTACTATCATCATATCCCAGTTGCTAGTTAAACCCTGGAAGGTCAGTGTGTGTTTATGGTTTATGGCCTTGTCATTCCTGTGTGAGTCAGATAGACGCTCACTCAGTGGAGTCTCACTGTGCACATGTGCTAAGCATATGATGTTAGTTATTGTGATTTAGATTGATAATAAGTGCCTTTGCTCACATATTTTGGCTCTCATGTACGTAGCAGTACTTTGATGCCACACATACACCATCTACTTTAGGTATGATCCTTTCTCAAATTTGATTTGATAAATACTGTCTGCTGTTGTAATGAAAATCCATTCCTGGCTGTCATCCACTCATCTCTGGACATACGCCAAAGCTGTGTGGAAAGTTCCTTATTTCCACAGCTAGGTGTCAGTACAGTCTGTAAAAGATTGTGTGAGGTTATGTGTTCTTATGTGTGTGCCAAAGGGTGTGTTCATGTGTGGTTTACACCCCCATCCCCACATGCTGGTATGGGAACTGCCACTAGGAGTGCTCATGCTCCATTCAAAGAGCAAATATGAGGGAGTAGTGTGGGGGAGGGTAAGGAAGGATGAGAGCAGGGTAGCAGATGCTCTCTTGGGGATTAGACTGTGTTGCTGTCTCTTAGAAAATTGGGTTAAAGGAGGAGAGGAGAAAGGCCCAGAGTGAGAAGGAATGAGATATAAGTCTGTGCAGACTGATGTCTTGCTCCATGGTACAGAAAGGGACAGAGTTGTGTCACATTAGGTAAATGTAAATTCTGTCTTCAGCCAACTTCAGCATTGTCACACATTCTTTTCTGTTTGTTCTTACTCTGTTCTAAAAATATCTCTATTCACATCCCTGTCTGTTAGTGTGACCAGCCATTAGAGGTGCTATTGCTCCACACAAGATGTGTGTGCGTGTGTCCAGATTGAATCCAAAGAGACATTGTCAAGAACTCATGACCTAATGTCATTACACTAATTAATCCTGCTTATGTTCTTAATGCTTCAGGCAACACCTTCCTGCTTTGTGCACTGTAGTTGTGTATGCTGTATATACAGTGTGTTTGCATGCTTGTGCTTCTCTCGATCCATGCCAGTATTGTAATGAGCCTGAGCTTTTGAGGCCCTTTCTATATGGGTTTTTTACTGATTGTCAATATTAAACCATTAACCAGGTATCTATTCAACAGAAAAATCAGGTGAATTAATAAAAGCACATGAGTATCAACAAGTGACTGAACACCAAACCACAAATTAACAAACCACAATATTATCAAGCCTCCCGTTTATCAAAGTAGACAGAGACTGTATGTCAAATAGCCATAGTCTTCATTCACACAAAAACTGTATAGAATGATATGTGTAATACTGTTCAGTGCACAGGCCTCAGGACTTACTAGTTTTAGCTGGTAGTTCACTTGACCAACATTAAGCTTGTTTAAACACAGCCAGGTCATTGTGTGGTCCCTCTGCTGCCTCTAGTACTTCTTCACAAATAGGTCTGTGTGTCTATGTGCTCCCACCAGTGGTTTAATCCAACCATGTGATTAGTGTAAGTGGAAATGTGCCAGATGTGTTTCCCCGGAAGGAGAAAAGCATGGCCTACATCATTTAGACCTATCTGTGCAGTTCTGGGACTTGGACATTGAGGGGTGTATGTGAGCTATCTAAGACTTGTGTGACTTTCTCTAAGCGACAGATGAGGCCACAGACCATCTGGTACATGGCTTACTGCAGGATTAAATTCTGTGTGTGTGTGTGCGTGTGTGTGTGTGTGTGTGTTTGGGGGGTTGGGATGTGACAATATAAACCTTTAACCCCCAGCCCTACTGCCCCCTTTTCCAGACGCCTGTCTCTATTCAGGTTCACACACAAATAATTAAAACCATCTGCCTTAAAGCTGAGCTGTACCACTGAATCCTCCCCACAAAACAATCATGACAACACTTCATGTAAACACATCTGTATTACCATAGCGGTACCCACTTCTTGGTTTGCCCCCCATGCCCATGCAATTAAGCCCACCAGCCACTTGGGGCTAAGTAGAGAATGTTAACATAAACAGTGAGGTAAACAATGATGTATGAGTTTAGTTGCCAACCAATACCAAGTAAATTATTATTCATTAATTCTGTATTCTGTTTATGCGCTGGTTTAATCTCAGCGAGTGTGTCTTACCAGTTAGATTGTGTTACAAAGGTTATGTTTTTGAAGTGCAGTGTGTACATCACCGTATTGACAGTGGCTGAACTAGGTCGCTGCCTATCTAGGTTAATGCAGCCAATTTGTCACAGAGGCCACGTGGGTGGTAAATAGTCCCACGGCCCACGTGTTTGTTGCTGTGTCTGAGAGAAACAGAGGTAGGCAGAAGGTTTAGCAAAACCCTCAATCACTGTTGTGTTGGAAAATTAAATGGCTGTGTATGTCATGGATTTAAAATTACATGGTTGTGAAAAATGAGTTGTGTGGGTGTGTAAAATAAAGTTTAATTATGACTTCACGTATTCATTTAAATGCAATGTTTATTGGTGCAATGCTGATATTGTGTTTTGCTGTGTTTATAGAGGATGATGAAACCGGTATCATGGATGGCCTGTTGGAGGCGCTGCAGTCTGGCGCTGCTTTCAGGAGAAAGAGAGGACCTCGGCAAGCAGGTAAACATACACAAACAGGACTGCAAATATTCAAAGTGTCATGTTTTAGTTATGTTTTTTCCACATGTTTATCGTATGCATACTGTATTAAAACCCATGTTGTATGTCAGACTCTTTTGTTCCTCTGCACTTTTCTCTCCATCTCTGTTTCTGTCAACACACAACAACAGATTTGTTTGTGTTCCCTTGTCTCTGTTCCATCTGTTGCTCAGCTCAGAGACTGGATTGTGGTAGCATTTTCTGGCCAATGCTGCTCGGGGGATAGAGCCAATTCTACCAGTGGCTGGCACAACAACAAAAGAAAAGGGAGGGTGCCAAGGGTGGGTCTGGGCAGCAACATACTTAGGAAAGAAGCAACTGATGAGGGTGTGGCTACAGAATAGGAAAATATAAGAGGAGTTGGAGATCAACAACTTCCACTGCAGTCTAACATGGTATTGTTATTTCACTTGGAAGTTTGGACTTTAATGTAACAAATGATGTATAGAATCGTATAACACACAACTGATAAGAGGGAGAACATTTTTCATGTGCTCACTTTAAATCTGGCTTTGATGTGCATTTATGAGCGTGATTTTATGACACTAAAACTAACTGGGATTCTAATTATGGTCCAATATGCAACAAATAACAATATTATTATTAAATGCAAAACTTCCTTGCTTATAGTATGAAAATCTTTCAACTTTCCATTTTATCTTTTATTTAAAAGTTGTAACACTGTTTTTCTCATTAGTGGGCCAGCCAGACTTTCATATTATGAGAGCACAACTCCAGCCTGTGCTTGTGTGTTGTTCAGTTTGTAAGCTCATGCAGACAACACTCTAATCTGGTTAGCTCCTTACACTGCTGTCTGTCCCACTGGCCAAACCAGTCACATTTATTGTGTATATTTCTCCATCGTATTTATTTTACATTGTATGTGTCGTACATTTTGTGAATATTATGGTCTAGTAAGACCGTGCAAATGAAACTGAGGTAATGTGAGCTGTTAGGATACTAACATTGTAACATGATTCCCGGTGTTAGGAAGTTTGTGCCCATTAACTGAGGGAGAACGTGTTTGTGCGCACATGTGTGTGTTTATTCGTATGCACTGGTGTGGGTTAAGTATTCACACATAAGAGAGGTTGGAGAAGAGTGTGTGCAACCCAATCCCTTCCTCAATAGAAGCCAGATGTGAAGCAGTGCTCTAGAGTGAAAATGCTCAGAGCCAGAGGGTAGACTGTCTGCTTTCTTTCTTTTTCCTCTGTTTTCTTTCCCTCTGTCTCTTTTTTCTCTTCTATCACTAAATGCATTTATATAACCTGTTAGCTGTTATTGTACAATCCAGTAAAATAATGGTTATGGTAAGTGCTACTCAGTGATCTGCTAAAAAAAGCAGCTAACGCTCTTCTGTAACAACTCAGACGCATCGCCCTAAACTGACTAAGACAACAGTAAGTGGGAGAAGAGGGAGTTGGGAAGGAGCACTGTGTGAGTAAGAATGGGGCCCACTTGAGGGCCCAGTCAGTCACCCATAATACTATTTGGCTACTTCACACTCATAACAGGAAATACCTGAATGTGTGTATGAGAGAACCACTGCTTGTCTGCGGTAGAAAAGAGTAGGAAAATGTAAGGGGCTGCATGTTTCAAATCTCTGCTTAGTGCCTTTTCTCTGCCTCCTTTATTCTCCTGTCTTGTCATTTCAATTTTTATCCACATTTAGGCTTTTCCACGACTGGTGTGTAGAGTGTGAAGCCATTCTGTGGTGTGTGTTTTTGTGTGTGTACTTTCAGCTTTGTTAGGAGTTTATAAAGGTTGCTCTCTTCCAGTTACCCACTTTGCTTTTACCCACACAATAGGAGGGTGTCTTTTATGTTGTGTGTGTGCGCGCACATGTTTGACTGATTGGTTGAGTCAGAGGTTTTAATTTAATGGAGCTGAAGTAGGAGGAGGCACATCCTGACTTTGGGTTAACTGATATATATATCTGGCACAAGTAGGGCCCCAGGCAGCCCCTAACAACTGAATAAAAACACTAATCTGTCCAGCTCATGTGCACATGGAGAATAGTTCTGCTTCATAATTTGGGTTTTATTTGTAAAATATGCTACATACAGCACAGAGAGATTTAATGTTAAGAAATCTTCTAGTGCTTAGAAAACACTGTTTTTAAGTGTAGAAAGAAGTAGATCTATTTGAAGCCGTTCAGTGTCATAGAAGCTGCATTCTTTTGGTTAGGTGGGTTGCAGCTCACAGTTCTTCACTGATTGTGAGACACTATGTGCCATTTGTCCTGAGGCCAGTTAAATCAGTTTTTCATTTTACATTATGCTAATTACCTTTACATGGTTTTAAAGAACCGTTAATTTAAACTCTTTTGTTCAGTGGTAATGCAGATCAGATGTCACATAATGAGTCTGCAAACAAAGGCTTTGTTCTCTTTGCCTTGAATGGTCTATAAATAGGAAAAGATGTGGAAGAGAAATCATAATTTCTTCAGCAAGCAAATGGAAAGTAGAAAAAGAAAACACAGGCCATAAAGCAGAATCAGTGTTTCAGCTGCGTGATAGCTCTACATTATCAACTTAATAAAATAGGTGATTACTCTGTGTAACTGTTGTATAGAAATAATGGTATTATCAACATGCCTGTTGACATGTAATATATCTGGCATGTAAATATAAAATGTTATAAAGCTTTACGTAAGCATTCAACCAAATGTGAAAACATATCTACTCTAGGGTGTAACATGTAATCATGTCAACTATTTTTATTTGTGCAACCTGGCACCTGGATGTTGTTTTGTCAGCTGACATCTTACATTGCTATCAATGCCATGTATGTCTTATCTTAAAATTAGAATTCAGCTTAGTCAGTTATTTACATTAGAACATAGACTAAGAAATAAAAAGCATGGTTCTAGGATGTCATGAATTGTATAGACATAAAATATTCTCCTATCTCATTCATTCTCATACCACACTCACGTTTTTTTTACCTTTAATTCTTTTTTAGTTTTTCGTAATTTTTTTTGTTTAGGGGTAGTGATCCTAATTATCCATGTATGGGTTGTCA
>JAUBNQ010000002.1:11645877-11656231 GCA_032353495.1 Ctenopoma kingsleyae | reverse complement strand
AAGTGTGGCCCTCGCTTCTCCTCCTCCTGTTTCTTTCCTCCCCTCACATCTGCGGTGGCTGCAAACGTCACCAACTTGGTGTGAAAAGACCACTGAGGGCCCATTGAGTGTGTTGTCATGCTCATTGTGTCATAGCAGTGTGACTGAATGGAAAGCCACGAGGCTACAGAGGTTGTATACCCCCACACCTTTGACCTGTCCCTCAGTTTGCTGCGTGTGTGTGTTGTGCTTGTTGCATAGAATGAGCAGACTTGCATGGACCATCCTCAGCTGTCTACCCTCCATCTGTCTGCTCTCCCATTAAACACATACAGATAAAACACACACACCAGATGCTTGCATGCCAGTACAAAGACACTCATGGATCACTGCATACCACCACATACATCCAAACAAGCACACTACGTTCAGGAGGACAGATAGCCTGCACAAAACACTACTATTCAGACTCTCTGCTTTACATAGCAAGTTAAGGTATTTATATGAATACAGAGTTGTCAGCTTAGCTACATGAAACTAATTTGTGTGTGTGTCTGTGTGTGTGTGTTCGTGTTCAAAGCAGTTTAAAGGAACTTGTGTGTAGAGGAATGACGTGTCTAAACACTCACTATAGAACCATCTGCTGGGTCATGACCCTTTCCAGAACAACCAATCAGAGTAGTAACTAGTTGACAAAGCACCAATCACGTCAGAGACACAGAAATAATGGGATGGCAACAATAGAGGCACACGCTCTCTGCAGACAGTGTTTTCAGAGATTTACACGCATACACAGGAGAAAATTTAGACCAATCACAGGGCACTCATCAATCAAGACATTACTTAAGCAGTGATGATGTCACATGCATACTGAGCAGGTGCTGACACAACAAAGGCCAGCAAATAATACATATGCACCAGTGGAGTCCATTCTGTGACATAAAACACATGCTTTCACATCAGTACTAAATCACAGACACCAGCCAGCAGTGGTGCTGCATGACGTCACAATTTCCCATAGTCCTCTAGTGCATAACAGCAGTGTGCTTTGCTGTGCAGCCTGAGGAGGGCGACATGAGACTCTGCTAAATTGGAGACACTGATGCACACACAGCCTACACCTACAAACACTATAATGGTAGTCGTGACACTGTCACTTTCTTGTTATGTCAGTGTGGCTTTGCTTCAGCCGCAGCTTAAAAGCTAAAAGATGGCTGCATGTCATATTCACTGGGTAGATGCTTGTGTATAATTTAGTATTAAATATGTGGAGATTTTCTGTATAACTTAAAACCACTGAGCTAGTTCATCTAAGAACTTCAATATACTTGCTTGTCTGCAGATCTCTGCTCACCCTATTTCTTTATTTTCCACTCATAAGGGCAACACACACATACTGTACAACAAAGCATTCTTTTGCTCATCAGGCAGTCATTATTGAGTATCCTGGAGTGTAATGTGTTACAGATGATCTTTTCACTACACTCTTTGTGCCACTGGTCGCCCCTCAGTGTGCAAACACACTCAGGCAATCTCATGCCCTGCAGTAAACAGACTTAAAAACAGTCTTTGTTGTGAGTCTCATTTCCTATTGCTGCAACCATCGGGCTTTGTGCCAGGTGCATGGATCATTTAGTCAACATCAGAGCTAGTCTGTGGACAAGGCGTACATGCTGAGAGTTTCCTATGTTTGTAGTGCCACGTGTTAAACCAGTACTAGTGCGATTTTGTACAGCACTTCCACAATATTGAAACACACCGATAAAAATTAAAACAGCACAGATTGAAGATTTCTGATTTTTAGTAGCTAATATGAGTCAAGCTCATAAAATTCTTCCTCTTAGGTTTCTTCAGCTGGGTTATTTTTCTCTGGCTTAGATGCCTCCTTGCAGAGCTGCATAGGCAATTTAACAGCTGTTTTCAGGGGCTGAGTAATAGTCTCCATGACAAATGGATCTGCATGTGAAAAATCAGCGTCTGATGCTGTTCTATAATTGTTGTATTGTCTTGTTGACAGAGTTTATAATAGCTTCAGTGTCCTGTTCTTGGGCTTCTGAACCACAGACAGGTGGGGAAACAAAGTCAAAATGTTTAGAGTGATGGATTAATGCATTTGATATTTTGTTTTTATTTAATGCATGTGCTCAGTCAAACATGTCTGTCACTCTTTCAGGTAATATGCTCCTGAAGCTGTTTGAGTTCCTGCATTTTAACTAGATTTAAATACAGGAAAGAAAATGTCAGAATTTTCCTCTTATTGCTTTAATCTGCAGGTTTCTGTCTAAATTAATCTTTTTCCCATGCTGCTTCCAATGCACCAACTCTGTGATGCTGACTCTTATCCTCTCCTGTCGTCCTCCTCTCTGTCTTCTCTCAAGAGGGAGTGGAGGAGGATAAGAGAGGAGAAGAGCGGTGATGACAACCTTTGAAGTGCTTTTCTCTGCAGTTTGCATTTTTTTAGGACAAGCTTGGCACATTTGCATAGAATGACACCCACACTGACAGACTTAATTTTTGGATCATTTGCATAATTTCTAATTAAGAAGTTTATAAGTAAGTGAGTGGTTTGGATATGGAGGCTAAAGATATGGAGCTTATATGTGAGAGTAGATAGAGAAAGTGATAATGTGTTCTCATGTGTTGGTGTTTATGATGGGGAGTAATCTGTGCACTCCACACAGGAAAGTGTGCAAGGTGATAATTTGACACCCCAGCTGCCTGTGCTGATCAGTACAGCTGAGACTCGCATACAAAGAAGACAAGTCGACTGTGATCATGACCCTAAATCTCCAAATCCTCTTTCTCCTCAGATTCAATTGTCTCTCTGTCACAGCTGGTTCTGGAGACCTGCTCGGTAACTGTGTGTTTTTGTGTGTTTTGTGCTCCATCAGAACCATGTGTCAAGTCTGGGTTTGCTGTTTGAGGTACCATGGTTCATTTGCATGTGTGTTTCTGTTGTTTTGCATCATTATGTTGCTCAATTGATCTTTCTTCCCCTCATCAGTAGCACACGGACACATCGCATCAATATGTTTGTTTATGATAACAAACGTGTCCTGTATTGATAACATTTATTCCGAGCATCCTTTGAGTAGTGATGAGCTCAGAACATACATACAGGGATAAAATAACAGCAAACACAATCTCCCACTGACCTATATAATTCAAAATGGCTGCTGCCGCACAGCTGTTTTCCCATGCAGGAGAATGAAGAGTGGAAAAGGCTAGAGAGAAGTAAGGCGAAATAAAGACAAGGCTACTGCTGGTGTGTGTGGGGGTGGAGGAGAGTAAGTGACACAGTAATTGGGTAGAAGAGTAAAAACGACAGAATCCTCAGGGCAAAATCTGTCACACTTGTTTCGTTTCTCTCTCAGCCCCTGTGTGTCTCTTTTCTCCTCACTGCTTTCACTGTTTATTTGATCTGTTTTACTATAAATTTCTGTCATTCCTTGCAGGACCTTTTTCCTCTTACTCAGTCTTCTTCGGCTTCTTCATCCATGTTCCTCTTGTTTTCATTCATCCCTGCTTCTTTAATCTTCCCACAACATGAATCATCCTGTGATGTCTCACCCTCAGTTTTACCCTTTCCCTCCCTCCTTGCTTTTACACACTCACCATCTCCATTTCCTCCTGTCATCAGTCCCACTTTTTCTTCATTGAAATCTCTTACACCTGTTTTGATTTGTCTTTTTTTATTTTTTGCTTTGTCTAAGCCAGGAGTGTCCAATCCTGGTCCTCGAGGGCCACTGTCCTGCTTGTTTTCCAACCGTCCCTGCACTTACAGCATCTGATTGGCTTAACACTCCTGACCCAGGTAATCAGCACTGGGTGGGGCAGGGATGGTTGGAAAACAAGCAGGGCAGTTGGACCAGGACCAGGATTGGACGTTACCAGTGAGTTTCTCCAGATACCACTCTAATTTACACACACACAGTCACACTGCTCCACATTTTGTGGATCATGATAATGCATGTGTGGGTGTGCATGCTGAAAAGAAGGCAAGCATCCATGTTGTGTTTTATCAAGTAAAACACTTGCCTATGACATTCTTGGAGTTTTTGCCACACACTGATATGTGTGTCTGTCTTTGCAGCCCAGTAGCCAGTGTGATTAATTTTCATTAAAGTGTTTCAGTACTTACTAATGTGGTGGTGAATGACATTTGTACAGTCATCAGATATGTCACTTTATGGCATGTGCTGACATATCTGTATCAACTTGTTATGACATCTAACATGGAATCTAATTTATTACAGTCTTTTTATTTATTTATCTCATTCACTTTGTCTTTTTCTTTCTCAGCCAACCACCGACGAGCTGGTCACGCAGTGACCAATATACTGGCCAGAGAGCTGATGCAGGAAGAGGCGCCTTCAAGTAAACTGCCGGCAAAGAAGAAAAAGACAGAGGAGAAAGAGGAGCCTCTAGTAGAAGGGGCTGAGTCATTGGAGGAATTACTGGAGGCAGCTCCATCTCGATCTAATTAGGCAGGTTAAGCAGAAAGTTTTTCACCTACAGAGTCAGTGATATCCAAACACAGATATATTTCTTAAACATTCCAGTGGCCAAGATCAGTCTGAGATTAGCTTGGAAAAAGGCCTGTGTTTTTCCAACCCTTGTCTTCACAGGACCATTTTTTAGGGTAGCATTGACCGTGTCTCGTGGGAAGACATGGAGAGGCAGGGCATGAAGGTGGGGCTGTCGCCTCAGCTCCTCATCAACTTTTGAATCTTTGCCAATGTCATAATATTGTAATTGCTTTCTTCAGCACATGCACATATCTATTGTTGTCTTTTTCTTTGTATATCTATATCAGTTCATCTGTCATTTATCAAGGGGCATCTAGAGAAAATCCAAAGACTTACTCAGGAGGAATCCACCCTTTTTTGTGGATATTTGAATTCCCAAATTTAGACTGGGAATGTCTGGAATTTGGCACATCCTGCACATGCTTCATAGAATTTTCTCTGGAGGTCCCAGCCAAGGCCACTTTGATGGTTTTTCACATTGTTTTTTAACATATGAAACATATTGCTTTGTAATTGTCTGATACACTGTGTCACTGTTTGTAAATGTCCATCATGTTTGCTGTATTGTTGAAGAAAGTGCCAACAAATAGAAATCCAGTCTTGTCATTTCACTTGAAGGTTTTGTCCATTCACAGTTTGCACTGGGTTTGGGGTGTGATCCAGTCCAATAAGTCACCTGAGGGTTTCAGTGCGTTTCAATTTTTTTGCATCAATAAGAAATTTAGTTCACTGCTGTGTGTATGTTGAATTTCACATCAGAATAGGGAAATTTATGTTGCCACACATGTTCCATAAATCCTAGAGAGAATTAAGAGAGGAGAGCATAAAGTTCAGTCAAAAAAACATTGCTTTTTAAAAGGGCGTCTCCATGCAAACCTGGCTCAGTTTACATGCCTGTGTGTGCGCATGTGTGTGTGTGAAGTAAGCCATCTATATTTAGTTTTGCATGCACAATTGGGGTGTGTGTGTGTGTGTTTTGCCATCTGTAATTAGTGTACGGTACTGACCATGCTGTCATAAATACTAGGTTTCATAAACAGCTTTGTGGTCTTTCTGTTGAGGATATAGCACACTGGAAAACTGCCCAAAACTGCTGAGACAAGTATGTGCATTTGTTGTTCACCCACTTTCTCTAAACTGAGCTGCAACTGTAGTTTATGAATGTCTGGCATTGCTTGTTTGTGATTAGTAGCCATCAGCATACACATTGCCATGATGTTGTGGTGTAATATCTGACTGAAATCCTGAGAGGTGATGTCAGCTGGAGCGTTTACTCTAGCTCTAATACCCAACCATCCTCGGGATGTAAAAACCAATGGGTGGATTTCAGTGGTTCATACTGGCCTGCTGATTCAATGTCAGTGATGTCTTGAAATCTTTATAGCTGCAAATGTTAAGCATTTCAGGAATCCCCAAACACCAGCAATTACATGACATCTTCCATAAAAAAATATATCTTTAGACATAGAGGAACTGGCACTTAACATGAAAAGAAATGAGGGTCTTCAGGTACAGTACGTGTAGAAATAAAGTGGTGGCGCAGTAACACGGAGAATAATTAGGTGCCTAACCCCATGGACTACTGCGCCGGCTCTTAAGCACAACATACATCGTAGCTGTATTTAAATAAAAACATGACTGCTGCCAGGTGTGAACCAGATTCAGTGGCTGTTTTCAGCTTTAACAAGAGAATGAAAAGGATATCAGAACATCACTGGAACCTTTGTTGCTTTCTAATTTGAGTCATTCCTTTTGTTCATTAAGTCTTTTTTAAGAGATTGTTTTCTATTTGGATTTTTACGGTTGATTATTTTAATGTATTTGCATTGCGACAACATTTTTTTCAGAGATTGCTCTATGTATACAGTATAATGCAGAATAATTATTCTGTCTGCTACACAGAACTATTAAAAATGTCCTGAGTAATTTATTTATGTGATTGTCTCATTCTTTGGTCCTGTTTATGTAGCATGCTGAAGGTGTGCACATCTGTTGATGTGTTGATATGATAGAATGAGTGTGTGTGTGTAAGTTTCAACTCAGTTGTATTTCTCTGTCTATGCCAAAGTAAATTCCTTTTAAAGCACATTTGTCCACACTCCTCTTTCCTCTCCACTTCTTCCTCTGCTCTCATGTAAACACAGTGTGCAGTAAAATATCAGATAGGCACTGCACTCTCCAGAACCATCATTTTATTGCCAAAGGCCAGAGGAAGAATGGATAAACAGTGGAATTTGTTGTTTTCATAGAGAAATCCCAGACTTTTTCTGGCCTGCAGGATTTCCAGACATTTTCCAACACTCACTGCCAGTGTTCAGTATGATCCTACACTGGGACAGTTAGACAGACAATATTCCTTTTATGAATACAGTTGTCAGAGTTGTCAGCTTAGCTACATGAGACTAATTTGTGTGTGTGCGTGCATACATGAGACTGAGGACATGTTTTTCATTATTGACATCCCCTCTCTCCGTTTCTGTTAAACATTTTTCTTCTTCTTCATCTTGCACCGTGACAATAAAAATCTCAGTAATCTGGCCTGACTTTGCCATTTTATTTCTTTCACAATACTTTAACAATAATTTGTAAATAAAATGGTTAACTTCGGTCAAAATATTTAGATTTATTGGAGTACCGGTAACCATGTTTAGATGCTGTGACTTTAAAAGAGTACTCCACTGTGTTCATTGAACTAGTGCTAAGTTAAAGGTTCAAAAGAGATGCGTACGTACGGTGCCTACATTACCCAGAATGCAACTCACCCGCAAACAGTTCCGTCGACGCTGTGTAGACTTCTTACGCTAGTAGCTAGTAGTAGATAATGTGTCAACAGACGCAACTCGAGGAAATCTACTAATTACATTAACTTCATGCGTTTTTCACATATGAAAAAAGAAATCACAGAGTGTGATGTGTCAGACATGTGGAGTTCCTCTTTACAAGAAAACAAACCATGTCTCCATGTTTTTGTCTCGTGGACAGCAGCATTGAGTCAGAAAAGGGTCCCCAAAAATAAAAATAAAAAGTTTTAAGTCATGACTTTCACCATCTCCACCCTGCAGTGGTCAGATTAGTCAGTTGTCTCCTGTCCTGTCCGGGAACACGTCAAACATACCCTGCTGTGTCACCAGCTACCACACAAGCCTGGAAAAGTTTCTCCTGGACTCAGCTTTCTACAGTGAGGTAATTCCTGAACATATTTCCTTCAACATCTCCTAAATCTTTCTGTCTGGTGTGTTCAGACTGAACCCTTTACATCTGCATTTTATTTAAATCGGAAGTTGAACCACATCAATCATTTCTGTACTGTTCAGTAAAAACACCTGAACAGTGAATGTGCTTCTGTTCTTCCCAGCTTTATGAACAAGTCAGCCTGTGTTTGTAAGCTTCGTCCACCCCTGTCATGAAAGCCAGAGTCGGTGTGTGATGTTTATTTGGCAATGAAACGTTTATGGATAATGTTCCTCAGTGTAAGCAGAATCAGAGGGTTTATTCCCAGTGTTCCAGCACTTACTGGTCCTTCACTACTGGTATAATTATACAATCTAAAATTATATCTTAAATCTATAATTTAAAAGAAAAATCTACAATTTTATGCCCATGCCAGCAATCGACATTTGCTTCCCTCTCATTTAAAATGGATCATCTCATCTCTGATGTAGAAGTTTTACAGGAAAGTAAGGAGTCCTGTTTTGGGAAGTCATTTCATGTCAAACACCTGGGGAATAAGGAACCGTTCCCACCAGCTCTCCTGTGTGCTGCGTATGAAGGCCATGTGCTCTTTAGTGAACCTGAGCTGGTGCTGGCTTCCTTTTTACCTCGTTAACTGCCCTGTTAATTTAACCAGAAAGCCATGGCTTCTTTTCATCATTTACAACCTTTCTCTGGACAGAAACGCACACAAGTAGGCCATAGGGCGGTAATGGACCTGGCACACTAGAAGAAGATGTAAATCAAAATATGTGTGTGTTATTTCTTTATGTGCATGTGTTCCGTATCCTTGAAGACAGAGATAATAGGCAGTTCCTCTCCAGCATCTGATCCTGACAAACATCAACTATAACTTGGCCAAAAGCTCTTTGCTTTTCACTAGTTTTGTTGTGTCTGTGCCCCTTATGTTGGTCATATAACTGAAGGGCTACTGAAGTGATGTGTGACTGTGTGGTAGTAGAGCACGGGGAATATCCTTGTCAGTTATGTAATGGCATGGAAAAGTCGTACAACATTTGCAGGATGAACAAATACGTCTTTCCAAAGAATGACTGCTGAACGTAATTAGATGTCGCAGCCTTATATTGAATGTATAATCAGTCCTTCTGTAAAACGAACCATAAAACAGACACTTTACATTTGTTTTATTGCCTTATTTGTTCACAGTCTGTACAGTTTTCTTTTTGTGTCCACACGTTTCTCTTGACGCAAGGACAAACTTAAATTCTCTCAGCAGACAAATGTAGATGTTTTGCTTGTGTACTGATTGTACTGTGCATAATATCATTTGCTTCTAAATGAAAGGATTAAGGTGTGAATGAAGGGAATGTCGGGGCAAAGTGAGCTAAGAAGGATGTTAAGGCTTGATAAACAGATTTACAGAGTAAAAAGGAAAGAGGTTTCCCAAACTCTCAAAGAAGAGAGCTTGAATGAGTTTGGGAAAGGGGGAGGGAGGGGGTGAGTGTGGCAATTAAACAGTGGGGAGGTTTGAGAGTGAATGAAATCAAGAACGTATAGATGAGCAGATCAAAAGAAGTTGAGGGTTTGAAACAGAGAGGAGGGGTGGGAGGAAATGGTGGCCATGATGAAGTGATTAAACGACAAACAAAAAAAAAAGTCTGGATTAAAAAGCTGTGGACTTTGTACGCACGGGAGCAGCCGAGAGCAGACAGCCTGCCTGGGCTTTTATATATGTGTGTGTTCTGGACAAATGCCTGCTGTGTACGCATCCTCTTTGTGGAGTTTGTTTGGCACATTTTCATGTTTTTATGTGGGTGTGTTCGAATGTGTGCTTGTGCTCGGTTACATTCATTCTTGTAACTGTGTTTACACACGTGACTGTGTAAACATGTGAGCACATCCTGTTCACGTTAGCCACAGGGAGCTGCAAGAGGCAGGAAGCCAACTTTTTTGGGGGGTAAAGTTTAGATTAATGTCTAATGGAGTACAGCACAGTTCATGTCAGTATCTTAAATGAACACAGGACAAATATACAGTATCTGTGGCACGTTATTCTAATGTCAGCATGTTGGTAAACTTACATATTAGTACTTATTTACTTACTTATTAATGTTTAGCATGTAGATTAACCTCACAGAACCACAGACAGGATGTTTCAGTTATTTGTACAGTATCTGTATCAAATATTGTTAAACATCTGCTAACTAAAACCTCTTGTTTAAAGTGAAATCATCACTGACTAAAATGAAACAGGAAGCAGGCAACAGGTGTTGAAGGCAAACAGCTTTTACAACCTTACTTTTGAATGCACAGGATAGACGTAAAAAAACTTCATGCTAAATGTTGCAGTAGCACAAAAAAATGCTGTAAACGTGATTCAGAGACCGAGTCAGTAGAAGAATTGTTATGGATGTTTTGACGTTTATGTTCTTTATTAGGTTAAAGATTGTTTCTCAAGAAGCTCGGTCTAAGGATACAGGATTGATTGAGAGCCACAGTGATGTCTCATTACTATGAGATTCAGGACCTCCTGATTCCCAGACTCAGTCTCTTGTTGTGACATTCTGGGGAGTCGGGGGAGATTTGTGTGTGTGTGTGTGTGTGTGTGTGTGTGTCTACGCCCTTATATGCATGAAGGGGATCTGCTGGAGAAAGGAGGTCGGAACAAAGAAAGG
>JAUBNQ010000002.1:11617448-11636087 GCA_032353495.1 Ctenopoma kingsleyae | reverse complement strand
ATTCCTGACGGTTCACACATAGAGAGGGAAGAGAGGTGGCGCTGCTTTCTGTCCCAGGAGTCCAATGAGAATCTGATTATGAGATGATTAAAAAAATGTGTTTGAATGATCTTCTTCTACATTGTCCGTAGGCCACCACATGCCTGCTTACACGTGTCACTCTGAGGATGTGACAATATCAGTTGTTCTGTTTCACCCAGACTGTCTGACTAATGTTATTACCACATACAAACAGACCATTGTCAAGGTCCAGTCTACTTTGACTTCCTCTCTGCTGTTCATCTCTAGTTTTTTTCCCCTGTGTGATTGTGTGTGTCACTCTATTGTGTATATCTGTGTGTACACAGTCAATGGGAATGTGCTTAATTAAGCAAAATGGGGAGGGGCCGTGTAAAGGGGCAATAAGAGAACAATCTCCCTATTCTGCTGTGTCTTCCCTCCGGGAAATGGATGACACATGGGGACAGTGAGGACAGCAGGAGTCTCTGTGAGTCACAGGATGACAATCATCAGCTGATAATGACTCTAAAGCTATTTTAAAGCCTGATAGTATACAACATGTATTAAATATATACCCTCATAAATTACACAAGTTTCCTTTGATTCTCATCCTAAAGTAGAAATGCTCTCAGATATAAGCTCATATAGTATCTCCCCAGTGAATCAAAGTGGGACAAACCCAGTGTGTTATTATGTCTGACTCAACCACTTGTGTTTGTGCGTGGGATATTCCCTGCTCGACTCTGCCATGTTTCCTGCGTATGTGTCTCCCTGTGTGTTGCCAGGTTTGACTAATGGCTGAATATGTTTGTCTTCCTGCAGGTCATTCAGCTCAGCCAGGCCCTGAGCGGAGCCAATAATGGCCACTGCACAGATCAGTAATGAAGATGTGGAGAACAGAGAGAGGCATCCAGAGCAGGGTCTGACAGTTGCCATAGCAACCACATAACACAATGAGAGAAGGGAGAAGAGTCAGCCATTTTGGGAATCTGCAAGGTTTGATGTTGGAATGCAGCTGTGCGAATAATGAATTGTCGAGTTAACATGATTTAACTTGGTTTAAATGAAGAACTGTTTAGTCAGAAAAAAATATTTCTTTGCATTTTTATTCAGGTATGCTCTCGGATGTCTTATTGCTATTGTTCTTGTGTAATCTTCAGGCAGAAACCTTAACTTTGAAAACCTACATTAGCTGGAGTTAGAATGGATGTCATGCCTGATTCATGAGCAGCACTCACATCTCCATCCCTGAGGCTCCTCAGTCCCTCCTTACATCGCCCCACATCTGCAGCAGCAAGTTAAAGCCTGCTCCTTTTGTTTTGCTTAGTGACGTCTCCCATGGGCTATTTATAGAGATGTGTGTTTTTGTGTAAGACCTTGTGATAGCCACAACGAGCCTGTGCAGGCTACCATGCTACCTCTAGTCTCTGAGAAGAAAAATGAAGAACGTGTGGCACTAGAGTGATGTTAGAGGACGAGTTTGGTAGAATGATTACTAAAAATATAGACATGTTTGAGCGTAGTACTGTTTTATTTTATCCCAATGCTTTGTTACCATTAGTTGCACACTATAAAGCCAGCTGTTGTGAAATTAGTTGTTGTATTTACCTTTTTAGAATTGCCCAAGCTAAATTTAAGGCAGATTCTTATGACAACAAATTAGCTGACACGCAGTACTTGCATGAAATTCATAACAGCATGATAAAGAGCTTTGCTGTGTTACTAGTTTTTATTGTCAATATTAAAGCTTCTTTAATACCACTTTTTCCTGATCACATGCAGTAATGTTTTTACAGAAATTATTTTCTTGCTACAACTTTTAAAATGGGAAATTCCAGTTAACTTAATTATGCTGTAAAATGCATGTAAAATAATTAGACTAATAAGTATGTAAGTAAGTAGTAGTAAATAATTTTTATCAATAGAAGTGGCATTTATCTTGTGGTAAGGGAACAGTATTTAATACTGGTGCTATCTGTTTTAATTTTGAACTGACTATTTCCATTTTATATGCCTCACAGCCGTAACAACCTGAAATGGACCAAGAGCAAAGCGTCACTGAGTGCTGCAGTCTTGCTGCAATGTGGGTCACACAGACAAAATGCCCCAGGAAAGATTATTTTTCCAACACCACATTGGACTTATAAGCATCTTATGTTTTTCAGAGTTGAGTCTATAGCAATGCATGTAATACATGACTCACTAAAAAGCAGGAGTCTAAGCCATGTTAGTTTATAAAGAAGAAATACATACAAAGGACAGTTTATTTTTAATGATTTCAGAATCTTTTTATTTGAAATGTCAGTGTCCAAGAGAAAATAAAACAGCAATATAAATATTAGCATAAAAATAAGAGTAACACAGGGGTGTAGCGTGGGGGATAAGCATTTGATAAGAAAGATAATACAGCAGGATAGAATAGTATTAATTCAGCAGCGGACGGACTTACACATATATAATATTTATAATTTGTTCATATGGACAGAAAGAGAATGAGAGGCATTCTTTCACAAATGCACAAGATAAAATCACCGCAAAAGAACATTAAGAGGTTACAGAAGGATAGAAACATTTTCATTTTTTTTTGTTTCTTTACAGGGTGATAAAAGATAATAGAGAGAAAATGAACACAAAAATATGCGCAACACATATCACAAGTTAGCTAGTCTACGTGTGTCACTTTGTTTTACTTACCTAAAGTTATCTTTAATTCATTTATTTACACTGAAGAGTTAGTTGGCTTTCATGGTGCTTAGTTACTACATTGCAACACAAACTGTTGAACATTTCAGATTTTTGAGCTTTTTTTTTTTATATTTTTCTTGAAAAACAAAATGCAACACATTCCAGTAGTAAGCCACGCCTTGTGGAGAGGGACTTTTATTTTGAAAATTTTGGACGTGGCCCCTACTATACAAACAACTGGCTCATTCCATTGACAGGACTTGTTTATTTACAGTGGGGAAGAGCCTCACAGGACCAGGGAGTGGAGGGGGGAGTTGAGTGGTAGAGAGACTGAGGTTTTCCCATTGGTTTTAGTGGTGGAAGAATATTTGAAAAGGCTCTCGAGTGGCATCTCCTCACTAACCGGGACTGCTGCGCTTTGCTTTGTTGACCTCTACCTGGGTCAGTGCATTAGAGAAGGTTTAGGGGGTGAGCAGGTCAACAGTGGTTCCTCTGTACATTCAGTTGGTAGAGCCAAGGTCGTTTCCCACCCCCTCGTTGACATAAAGGTATCACCTCAGTCTGTGTACCCTTCACCACAACCCCTCCGTCCTTCCTGGCCCAGCCTGCAAGCTGCCTTCTCTCATGCAGTTGTATTTTGGCCAGGGGCCTGACAGACAGATGGATGGCAAAGTAAAGACTTCATATCTGATACAAACGATTCTTCTATGCTAGTGAATCATTATCCCCCAAAGAAAAAAACATACTGTCACATCAAGAGGTTTTTTTCAGCACTTTAGGATAGTGTGGGGAAATACTTCATCAAGACCCTAGAGGCCTGAAAGGTATCTAGAAACTCCTAAGCACTTAAGTTTACCACATCTATGTGTCTCTCTAAAGACGGAAGTGATTACTACCCCTACATCATGTCATCTTCAGAATAAAAACAGTGCATTTCTCATTGTTTGGCTCTTAATGTGGGGTAGTGAGTGAGGAGAGGGACACGAGCTGGGTGTTAAGAGGAGGGGCTGGTAGAGGGGACACGACATGTCTGTGCCCATCTGGAGGTTTAATATAAGAAGCTAGTCCCTGCTGCTATACCAGCTGCATGGACAGCACGGCTCATGACACGCTCCGCCCTCAGCCAGCCTCTCCTCTGGGTGCATGCTCAGGTCATAAAAATATCAGGAGATTAAAATCTTATCTTTTAAACTATGATTACAAAAGTAATTCTCATTTTGTGTCAAGTAAATGCTACATGTGCATTATATTGACCCGCGATTGGAGGAAGGGCAATAGATTCATGTTGTCCTCCTCGTTGCTTTTGCAATGCATAGTTTACAACTCTAAACTAGTATATGTGGTTTTAACTTTAAAGAGCATGCAGAAGAGTTTGTAATACCTGTCAAATAACAGCCTCGTATCCACAGGCGTATGCTTTAAAACCCTGCAAGGCTGGCCCTATATAGGAATCTAATGAATGGCAACTAGCGTACTTTACAATAGCTGACTTTGCTCCTCGGGGAAAGAGCACAATAAATCCAACATGAAAAACACCAACAGTTCATATCTGAATACATCACTGTGTATAGCCTTGTCATCCCAGCAAGGTTCCTTACACTGAATCTCTTTGTCCATTTGATTTAAATGAAAAGAAAAAACCAAAAACACAGTAACCCCCCAAACCCTGCCAATAATATCTACTGACGATTATTATAGAAATACCTTACTTATAGACCTTTTACACAAGTTACTAACACAAGCAACAGCCTCCATCACATCCAGATCCTCTTTCACAGAAACATCAACATCCTCCATGTGGTCAAAAGTGATTTGCTGTCGTTATTTAGACCGTGGCTAGCATGAGTGACAGCAGAGCAGTAAGATACCTAATGGGGAGGGTGTGGGGGGTTGAACTTCTCATCAGATTAGGCCGGGTTTATCATTCCTGCACCTGTCTCCATCCTGATCTACTTCTTCTCCTTCTTGGTAGACTTCTTCTTGGAGGCAGGGGTCTGGGCGGCCTTGGGGGGCTCGGGTTGGGCCGAGGCCTGGGGCGGGGGCAGTGCCTGCTGGGTGGCCTGCTGGGCCGTGGCCTGCTGCTGCTGGGGGTTGGAGGTGAGGGTGGCTGTGCTGCCAGGGATGTAGACGTTCTGGCGGTAGTCCGGCACGTGCTGCAGAGTGAACTGGGGGCTGTAGCGAGTGCTGAGGCCCATTGTGCCAGGTCCCAGAGTGGCCGTAGCCTCACTCACTTCTGGGGGGAAGAGAGACAGAGTGGGGGAATAAGGGGTGAGGAGGGAGATGAGAGAGGGATGAAACTTGTTAGACAATAAGAAAAGTTTTAGTATGATAGTGTTACACAGGAGTGCTGTAATAAAATTAGGTCATAAATGGAAATAAATGACATTTTAAACTTCTATATAGAGATTCAGTGTGAAAATCAGATTTAACTTATACATGAGACTGCAGTAAAGGAAAATGAGTAGAACAAAATATGCGTGTTAGAAATTGCTCAACTCTGTGCAGATGTTTTTATTTGGTTAATAATGATGTAACTGCCTTCCCAGCACCCTCCTGTGTTTCTATCATGCATGGCCCGAGTCTGTGTGCACATGACGTAGCTGCTCAGCTCACAATGCTCCCACAGCCCCTGCATTGCAGAGCCAGAAACACAGACGCTCCCTCCCCATCCTGTAGTTCCTCTCAGCCTATAGAAACAAATGTGCAGATAAAAACTGCTGTGCTAACTTCACTGGCTTTTAGGGGGCAAAGTGATCATATTCTGTCACACAGTGTTTTGTTATGTGTTGTTCTATCAACACACTAATAAAGGCTTTATAAATATGTGACATTAAGTGTAGAGTAGAGACATTCAGCATTTATTACATTCTGTGTTTGTTCTTTCATGCCTGACAACACTAACTGTTCACTCTCGACTTTGTGCTGACATGCAGGTTATCAGCCCAGGACAGAGCATTTTCTCTCTCCATTCACTCCAAAGGAAAAATTGCAGACAATGTCCAGACAAGAGTCCAAGGGAGAGGAGGGTGAGTGTGTGTAGAGAGGGGAAATGTGTTATGTCACTTGTTGAAATAACAGTGGAAACTATTACTTGTTGAATTTCTCTCTCCACCATTTCTGTTATTTTGTGTTTGCCTGTGTTAGTTTTGTTAAGCTTGCTTTCATTGCAATGTGTGTATTTTTCCATGTGAGTACTAAGGCTTCACAGTAACAAGCCAAAGATGAGTCACTGTGTGTGTGTGTCCCACAGTGCTGGTCAGGCAGTCAGTGCATGAACAGGACAGGAAGAGAAGGATTAGCGCTGTAGAATATTGAAAACTTCAGTTGTGTAGTAGCTGCCTGAAGGAGGAAGTGCTCCTGGTTATGGTACAACACTGCATGTGTTCAGTGTGTACAGTTCAAACATGTACCTCTGTCTTATTGTAAAATTCAACACACTGATTGTACCTGATAGATTTATCTGAAGAACTACACTAACTCTAAATGTAAGAAAAAGTAAGTGAGGACTGCATTTATGTATAGAATTGTCTTAAACTATGGTCAGATCATCACTTCTGGCACGATGGTGAATAATTAATTTATTTTAACTAATAATACATTAATTGTTGTATTTCTATTGTCCATAGTGATCACACAATTCAAATATTTGCAGCGTAGGTTGAAAAAAGTACATGAAACCATCAGGTAATGATGTCAGCAAAAGCTAATTGGAATCATGAGTTGAGAAACGTGGAGTCCAGTCAATGAAACAAGAATGTAAGTGTGGGTTTATTTATGAAAATTTAGATTTTAACAAGAAGCATTTTCATCCAGAAAGTTACAAACAATAATTTCTTATCTGTCTTATCTCAAAGTAATCTTAAAGAGTTCAGATATTCAGTCCACATTTCAGTCCTATATATCGAACTGCAGTTAGTACTGTTGCTGCTCTTTGTAGGTGTGGGTGTCCAGCTAAGATCACTGTGAATGTGTATTGGGTCTGTTCAATACAGACAACACATATTATTGTTGTCTGTAACACACACATTATGTGTGTTATTACCTTAAGCAGTGTAGTTGGTGAGATGACCATGTTTTATGACCAGAAAAAAAACAGCTTAATGTAAAGGGTTCATTTACTTTTTCCTAACTGTAATAGGACACCATATTACATGGAAACATCAATATGAACTGAGAGAGCATTATCAGTGAGTGAGTCTAGATTCCCTTCAACCAAACAGGAATCTTGATAAACCATCAATGTCCACACACACTGGCTAAACTGATGATCAGAATGAAATGGGTTTAGAAAAGAAGATGAACAGGAAGGAGGAGAAAGATGAGAAGGTAATGGACTCACCGTTAGCGGCAGCCATCAGGGCCTGGAGCTGTTCAGCTTCAGTAGGGGGCTGAGGCCAAGGGCCAGTTCCCATGGCAACCTCAGGTCCTCCAGTTGCCCTGTGGCAAAGGTAAGGAAGGAAAATGTAAATAACTAGTGGTTTGTCTTCTGCAGAGTGTGTGTGTGTGTGTGTGTGTGTGTGTTTAGCTGACTGGTTTGACAGTGGTGTATGATGTAAAGGCAAAGCAGCTGACAGTGAAGTACACAGCCTGAGGAGATCTCAGCCAGGATAACAAGGAGGATGTATAGTTTACAAAACAAGGTGTGTCTCAAACAAACACACACTCTTCAACACACTCTTGTAAAGGCAGTTACAAAAAATGTGTCTGCACACAGACACAAAGTAGCAAGCGTGTTTGCACATTAACAGAAAGTAAACTTTGTACAACATACACACACTCTCCGGTATGATCATGAACACTGCACCGCATAGTAAATCTAATCTAATAAATTATTTAATGATCTCACGTTTAAAAGGAAATAGCTGTCTGCATGGTCACACATGCTGCGCTCAGTGAGCACTGAACATTTCCATCTGGGCAACCTTCACCTTCAAAAGCTTGTTTATTTAAAGTCTTCCATTTGCATGTGGGGGCAACAAAGAAGAAAGCAGACTTGTGATCTCTTATGCTCACCTACGTATTTCCATTCTCACATTTCTGACACACCAACGCAGGCTTCACAACTGACAACTAGGTCACAGTGTTTTAATTCTGGCTCTGCTCCTGTTCCCGAACTGCAAATAAACCCTTCATTTGTAGATGCTGTTCTAGTTGGCAGTGAAACTTCTGAATATTATCTTCATGCTCCTGGTACACTAGATCAGAGAAAAACTAATAAATGTCTCTGCTGCAGAAGTCACAAGTAAAATATGGAAAAGTATAAACACATAACATAACGTCTCAAACTCTTGAATTCTGTGTGCAGTCCATTGGTTATTTGACTGTTTGGGGTAATAACAAGCCACATCATTTACCCACAGGGACATGGGTAAAAGGCTCATCCAAAGAGGAAACTCAATGACATATTGAGGATCATGATGACATCAAGGTTGTAAGACCATCTAACAAATAAAGGCTGTAATGTGTTAAATACATGGGATGTAAGGAGGAAATCTCCTTTTCTATTTAAAACCAACAAAAAAACTTGCACAAATTGATCTGCCCAAGGGAGTTTAGAAAACGTAAAAGATCCAATGAAAAAAAAAAGTAAAAAATAAATCCTAACAAAGCAACTGGACTCTGTTTAAGAGCAGGTTGCCAGGTCACACTGCCAAACTCTGAAGTGGTTTTCACTTCAGTGCCAGAGAGAGACCAAGGGAGAGAAACATCAACGTCCTGTGCTAGACAACCAATGAGAAACAGGCTGGGTAACAGCATGGCCAGTAAAGCCAGGGCAGCCATTTTGTGCCTCTTCACATCACATCAGATAAGAAGGGAATGCTTCATTTGAGCTAAATTAGCGTCTCTCTGTACTTATCACATCCTGTGGTTGTGTTAAGCGTTTCCTGTGGTCAGGATTATCACTTCCTGTGGGCAAGATTGTGAACTGTCCAGAGGGATGTCCTCAGTTGCCAGACAGGGCTACTATTTTTCCATTTTCTGCATGACATGTTTTATCTCCAAGGATGATTCTCCTTATTGTTTTGCATGGAACCAGCTAGACACTAACTTAATACAATACAGCCAGTCACATGATGCACATGGTGACATCTGTCTCATATGCATGCTGACCTCAGGATGTGGAGTGCTGTTTACTCCATTGAGGAACTTTTTAACCTCTAACAAGCATTTTAAAGAAATCAATCACGAGGCAGCTGTTTTCATTGTCTCTGTCGTGTCATCCAGGTGATAAATCACATGGAAAAGCCACATGTGGGGATGTTGAGCTACATCCACCACAGACACACATTAAAGTCACCAGTGTATGGTCAGCCAGTCCCCTACAAGGAGAGTAAACAATAGCTCTCAGACTGTAATGACTATATGTAGAGCACACATACAAGGCATAGCAAATCTACAAAACACTGCACACAAACTCAAAAGTGTCACAATCCTTTCTACGCCACAGCAGGCATTGTGGCCTATGCACATCGATCAACAAACCCCATCAAACTTTTAGGGAGACTAACAGAAGCTATGGGTTAGGTACATCTACACACAGCACAGCAATCAACTGCAGTGCACTACCTAAAATACTTTAGTCACTGTCTGCCCTTATCAGCTGATCAGATCTGTCTTCCACCAAACACAGATTTGATAAAACTGAACACTGATCAGCCACTAAGGACCGAAAGGGACCATACAGAGTCTACGTCTAAATTGGTACCTTGTCCCACTCTTCGGCGTCCATCGTATGTGTGTACCGTATGGCATGTGGGGACTAGAAACACAACAAGTTATACAGTCTGAAAGAACCATTTTGTATTTGACTGAAGATTTGGGTTAATGTGGAAAAAAGGAAACTACAGAGATGTTGTGTTGATTTCAGTGGAAAATATGCTGAGTCTGTCATACCCATTTCAAATAGCAGAGATGGGAAAATAGTTGTCTTTTTGACCACTAACATAAAGAATGTCCAATGCATCTACAGTATAATCCCAGTGGTGTTCAGAGATGGTGGCGACTTGTGCTTGTGTGTGTCTAACATTTTCCTGACTTGGCTCAACAGAGCTTTATACCCCAGCTGGTATGTTTCAAGGAGAAGCCTGGACTCATAGAAGGTTTTGTGAAATCATTGTTGTGAAAACTGTTACTGCACACTGCCAGTTTCCCCCCACAACAGGAACAAATAGCAACACACACACTTGCTAAAAGACACAGCTGAAATAGAGAAACACAATTCATCTATTGTCATTTAATGGACAAGCCACTGATTTATGAAAATTTAATTTCAGTCAGTGTGATGAAGAGAGAGCAAGAACAAATACACTACCCCATCCCCCCGCTAGCTCTGGCCACCGTCCCTCATCAGCAGTACTGAGTGATGGCGCACAGGCTCAGAGAGTGCAGAGAGGAGAGGAACAAGAGGGGAGGGGAGGGGGAGTGGAAGCTGCAGCAGCCATTTTATAAAGCAGTCTGGAAGGAGGCAAAGATGCTCATTCAGGAATGTAAATCAGGACTGAGCAGAAGAATGCAATAAAATGCAACAATAATAAAGTACACCACCATTTAATTTAATCCAAAATCAAGTCAGATGGTTGCATTATTGTCTTTTTTATTGAAACTTTGGATTATGAAATCTTAATGGCTGCAGCACTCACTACAACCCCCACTCTTTTATTCCTCATGCTTTATCACTCTCTATCACTAAAATAAGCTTGCCTTGTGCAGCATAACAGCATGTCCTTGACATTACTACATTTTACCAGTGTGTGTGTGTGTGTGTGTGTGTGTGTGTGAATGTGTCAGTTTACTCACCCACTAGGTCCGGGTCTTTGTCCCTGTGTGAAGCGCCAGTCATTGTTGGGAGGTTTTTGCTGTGAAGAGAACAGAAGATGCAACATGAAATGTATGTTTCATCACAATAATGGAAAGGTGTTTTGGAGATGGACCCTTTTGCTCATAAAGTGTTGCTTTTTGGCTGATACATCAGTGTGTGACCATGTTTATGTCTGTATAAACCTTTTCCCTTTTTTCAACTAAGGGTTACAGATGGCAACAAATATCTGTATGCTCAGGCATCCATTTTGTACCAGAAGCTGTGAAGCATAAAATGCTGCATAGAAAAACAGGCAAGTGCACAAACACACATACTGAGGCTGCTATAAATAGTTATAAGAACTAAAAAGGCAGATCGCATCACTGCACCACTTGACTTGCATCTGAAAGGGATGCTCTTAAGGGGTAATGGGTAACCAGGCAGGTAAAACAAAACTATAACATTCATTGATGAAACTTGTTGAGGGACAGACTGGTTAACTTCCCAAACAGGTATCTGAGTATGTAGAGGGATTTTATAATAATCTATTCTATAGATGCAGAGATTACTTTTAATGTTGTTTGTTATGGAGATTGTTTAGATAAGGCTACAAAGGTGGCTAAGCTGTGACAAAAGGCTCTCATACAGAGATGTTTCTGCTACTCTTTATTAATCTGCAAGTCCACTGCACTCTTGTTCATTACTACCTCAGTGGCCATGTCACCAAGTCTTTTCCATCTCTCAAGCCCTTTCCCTCTCTCTCAGGCTCTCTTGTTGTGCAGTGATGCAGTGAATAGACCCTTGGCTTGGCTCCAGATTCTTCTGCCTAATCGACACAAGAGCTCCCAGGAGAGAGAGGCCAGCAGGATGATGTACTGCATTATTAAAAGAGCTGTTCTCCCCGAGGAAATGATGAAAAGACGCAAGAGAGCAGCAGAGAAAACATAAAGGAAAAATACCTATACAAAGGTAAGTGCACTGCAGGATAAACTGGTGACTACCAAGACTAGAATACAGGTAAATTAGGAACAACTGCACCAATGAATGGTGACTTAATGAAAGTACAAAAAGAATAAATAATCAATCATGGATTGTAGCAAAGTGAAATGGGGACCAGAGTCCAATATGAATGCAGATATAACAAGTGAAAGACGGTATCAGAAGAGGAGCAGATCCGGTTCAGTGTTTAAAGTCTAAAAATGGACTTTGAGACATATGTGTGTGTGTGTGTGTGGCCATCTACGTCTGTCTGCATTTTGGTAAGAACAGAAAAAGATCAGTCCTGAGTGGAGACAAACATCCACAGAGAGGCCCTGCATTCCAGTTGTGTGATTCGTTCTCACCACACATACATTCACAGACACACACTTTCATTTCCAAGGTTAGGTTCCACTGCAGGTATGTGGAATAAAGGTTAGAAAACTCTGTACTGAGCTGATAGCTGATTTGCTGTTATACTGTATACTTCAATATGGACAGCTTGGACAGACAATTCCAGTAAAAATTAAAATCTATTCTGCTAAAGTAAACAGTTAAAAGTTGATGGGTTCTCGTGTGAAGATGGTTTACACAATAAAGGTTGGCAGGGAAAACACATCCCAAGCCAGGTTTAATAGCATGATAGAGACTAAATCTAATTGACTTTAGCTCAAATTAATTGAGCTATGATTGCTTGTTTATTACTAAGTCTATGAAGTGAGTTTATCATCTAAGATGAGATGGAGGTATTCAAAATGCACAAATATTAAATGCTAGGAGCAGGCAAAAGAGACAGAACAGGATAGTCAGACCACTGGCTCATATGGCCAGTGTAGAGAGATGAAGGGATTACAGTTTTGATGGCCTCAATTCTCATTCAACAGAAAGATTTTCACACCAAGCTGGAAGCTTTAAACACTGTTATTCTGCTTCTTTTACATGTTGAAGTTGAACCAAAGAGCTTTTAAGGATCTCCAGGTGAATTACAACCTGATTTGAATCCTGTCAGACTGCACCAAAGCATGTGTATTATAGATCTTTAGAGAGGAAATGGATTTTCATTATGTGAGCACTGGATACATCAAGAGGTTTAAGTTGGACTGTTCAGCCCAAAGTCAGATCTATAGTAAATGCTTGTAGTCATGTAAATGTTACACTAAAACGTTTTACTAGCTAATTACTTTATAGTGCATGTGATAAACAAATTGTGGTGTACAAAGGATAATTAATAGATCATTCCTCTCACTTCTCCTATCTCTCTCTTTCACTGACAGGTGAAAAAATATAGTTCATGCACACATTTCATTCAAACACCTGGTTTTCTTTGTGGAAGATCCAGTTTGCTAACATACACACAAATTGTACAGGTGTAAAAAGAACCATGGTGTTAGGCTGCACCTGTTGCTCAGTCTGAAAAGAGGAAGCTGTTTATGATAATGCTCTGATAATCTTCAGCACACACACTCAGACAACATCATATAATCTTAAGCACATACAGTAGAGACCCACACATTCTCTCAAGCATTTTCCTAGGTAGCTCAAATGTTTCCAAAGACAGTGTCCTTAATGCTAGGTCAGGTTTATACCAGTGAAAATCAGAATATTTAACCTATATTTATCTAATGCTGGATAATATACTGACACAAGAAAAAACGTGTTGTGCTTGATTGTAATATTCTTTTAACATAACGACTCAACTGACAAAACCCTTGTGGAGACTTTTTGCTCCTACATGCAGCTTTACCACCCTTGAAAATTACTATATTTACAAGACTGTGCTTAACCTGGTGCATGTATCAACCCCTATTAGCTCCTACAGAATGATAACATACAACTTACTTAGTGAGTCAGAATCAAGACATCAGGATTACATGGTATGTTCCTGAGTCAAAAAGCCCTGTCTGATTATGGGCGCAAACGTTTATATGTCTTACCCAACTGGAAGCAACAGTCTTAATTTATTCATCAGTTGCTTTAGTAAAAAATCCTAAACTTTTGTATTATAGTACATATTTAAAATAAAGTGTGCCAAAACGGTATGCTACAAATGAATATAGGATACAAAGAAGGGCAGCAACAAAGCCCCAGGGTGCTTCTAAAATTACACACTACTGGAGGAGTTCTCGTGCCTGATGCTTTGTACACACAATCACACACAAGCACATAAACACCCACAGTGATGGCTGCGACTCTACAGCCATTATAGCCTGTGTCGTCTGTCACTGTGGATCACGTGCGTAAAGCCATCTCTCCTTTCCCTTTATCTATCCCTCCATCTCTTTTCCTCTGTTGTCCTCATTGCACACGTGTCACTAGATCATAGAGACAGATGGTACCCTGCTGACCTGAGGGACAACCTAATTCAACACAGAGACTATGTCATGAGAAACAGGAGAATTTCAGAGATATTAAACTGGCACAAAGGTTTTGTTTTGTGGAGAAGAAATGGTTATTACAAAAATAATGACCTTCAGTCATCAATTGTACATTAAACATGATATAACTGAGGATCCATGGAATAAAGATGATTAGAAAACCTGGTCATCCTGGTGAACAGAGTCAGGGTTAGAAAATGGCTGACAGTGTTCCTTTAGCATTAAACCACAAAGAAGGCTGTGTGTGTCTGTTATTTATGTGATTATTATCTGGTTAGGCCTCTTTCACATCCCAATCTGAGCACATGGAAAGGAGAATCTAAATATGAAAATTTGAAATGGTTGCTATCACATCAAGAACAGCCTCACTCATGTGATGCCGAGTCCTGGAACCAATCACCAGAAGTTCAGAGGACAACAGGAAGTCGGGGGTCAGGCCACTGACCCTATGAATTCCTGTTTTTCAGTCACTGCTTTATTCTTTGACTCTTCCCCCCACCCTTTTTACGATTTTCTTTCCTTTGCCCTTTCCTCTTCCCCACCCCTCCATCCTCCTGTCATCCTGTTCCCCTCTGTCTTCCAGCCATTCCAGTGAGCCAGCACTGCAGGACCTATTTTCATCTGTTTGCCTCCTCCTCTCCATCTGTTAGAAGCACTTACATTTCTCCCTTTCTTTGTCTTTCCTTCAGCTATCTGGTTCCAGCCTCTCTTACTATACATCTCCATCTTTCATATTTATAAACACGTTCTTCACTGCCAAGTTAGTGACTGCAAGTCAGAGATAGTAACTATATTTTCTAGCCTTGAATCACATTAAATATTGAGCTGTTCTTCACTGCCAAAATCTGTATAGTAGGACAACAAAGCTCTAAGAGTTTTTTGCCACATAGAGAGGAATCCTTATGCTAAAATAAGCAGAGGTTTGCAGAACTATGTAACTGAGGAACTCTAAGCTTCAAAACATCAAACCTATGTTGCCAACTTTTTGCACACACATATACCACTGCAGTATCAAAAAAGCATATATTTTAGATAGTTATGCATCTTCATACAGAAACACCTGCATTGCTCTTATTCCAGCATTTTCCATCAGTGCTTCCTCTCCCACTTAAACCCTCACCTCACTGGCTGAGTTCATAAGGTGCTTCCTGCTGAGTGTCATGTTGAGTGTGTTGTTGTGACTCAACATGGGTGTCTTCATGAATACAAAGTCACTCCGGCTAGATAAGGTGGAGTAGCAAGGCCTGTAGGTGCGTGTGTGTGGCTCCTGGGGGCCTCCCACAACCTCCATATATCGTATTGGCCCATCAGTGTTAAGCTGGAGGTGCAAGTCCTTGCTGGGCCTCTGATGGTAACGGCTGGTCCTGTGGCGACCATAGCAGCAGCAGTCAGAGCCTCCCAGCCCTGGGCCACTGCGCCTTAGGCATCGTACCATGAGGATGACAAAGGTGATAAAGGACACAGCTGATACACAGGCTAGAGAGATGATGAGGTACAGGGTGATGTCAGACATCCCAGTGCGCTGGTAGAAGGGTGTGTGGCGTGGGTTTGTTGGAGCATTTTTTACTGTGCTCTCCTCATCCACAGTCACTGTAATGTTCACAGAACAGGACTTTGGTGGGTCACCATTGTCCTGGATGATGACGGTGATGTCATAAGACGAGCCCCCTTCTTCTTCAGCCCATTTGTGGGCTGTGCGAAGCTCCCCAGTGTGCGCTGCAATACGGAACATGCCAGCATTTGGTCCAGGGGCAACAGAGTAAAACAACCATGCATTGTGCCCACTATCTGCATCCACCCCCACAAGTTTATTTATGAGGTGGCCTGGACCAGCAGATGGGGGCACAGTGAGCTGTAGTCGTTTGTCTTTTGGGTAGGAGGGGTGTATAATCACTGGTGCATTGTCATTCACATCCACCACAAAGACATGTACAGTGACGTTGGCTGTCCGTGGAGGCACTCCAGCATCCCGGGCCTGCACCTCAATACGGAAAGCATTAAGCTGTTCATGATCCAGAGAGCGCATGCTGTAAATGTGTCCAGTTTCTGGGTTAATGTAGACATAAGAAGAAACAGGTGAGCCCTGGACCATACTAGAGAGGATGGAGTAGGAGATGCGAGCATTATCACCAAGGTCTGGGTCAGTGGCTGACACAGCAGCAATGGGGGCACTGGGAGCATTGTTCTCTGGGATGTCCACAGAGTATGAAGGCTGAGAGAAGATGGGGGCATTGTCATTTACATCCGAGAGCTTGACCACAAAGGTGGTTTGTGATGAAAGGCGAGGGGAACCAGCATCAGTGGCCTTGATGACCACTGTGTACTCTGGGACAGTCTCACGGTCCAGGTTTCCAGCAGTGATGAGACTGTAGTGCGTGCCAAAAGCTGAATTAAGTTTGAATGGCAAACCTGGTTGGACAGTTAATGTTACCTCTCCATTAACTCCAGAGTCCAGGTCCCGTGCACTTATGAGAGCTATCACAGTATCTGGTGCTGAGTCTTCTCTGATAGGACTGGTTAGTGATGTCAGTGTCACCTCTGGTGCGTTGTCATTCACATCAATGATATCCACTATGACGTTGCAGGAGCCCTCCATAGCTGGAGATCCACCATCTCTGGCTTGTACTGTGATGTGGTATGCGGTGGCTTTTTCATAATCCACATCACCCTTCACTTGGATCTCCCCGCTTTTAGGATCCACACTAAAAAGCGTGAGAACTCGTTCCGGTGTGTATTTACTAAACAAGAAAGATATTTCTCCGTTATTGCCTGAGTCCGCGTCAGTCGCGTTCAGTTTTGTCACTAAAGTGCCCCGTGCAACGTTTTCTAATAGTCTAACTTTCTTTACCGACTCGTCAAAGACGGGCGCATTGTCATTTACATCCAAGATTTTTATGAGCAGAAGTGTTGAGCCAGATTTCTCCGGCTGACCCCCATCTACAGCAGTGAGCAACAGGCGAAACGAGGCCTGCGTCTCCCTGTCCAGAGGTTTATCAACCACTAGCTCTGGAAACCTGCTGCCGTCACTTTTAGTTTCCACATTTAAAACAAAAAAGTCATTTCCTGCTAGATAGTAAGTACGTAATGAGTTGGTACCCACGTCTGGGTCGTGCGCGCTCTCCAAGCGGAACCTTGTTCCTGGCGCGGCCGCTTCTGATATCTCTAAAGAAATGTTGCTGTTTGAAAACTGAGGTGCATTGTCGTTAACATCCAGAATGTCCACCGCGATACGATGAAACTCTAAAGGATTTTCCAGAACTATTTGAAGGTGTAGTGAACATGCTGAACTTAATTCGCACATTTGTTCCCTGTCAATTTTTTGTTTAATAACCAAATCGCCGGTCTCCTGCTTTACCTCTAAGTACTGCGTTGTGGATTCGTCCGATACCAGCCTCAACCTCCTCTGAACAATCCGGTGAGCAGTGAGACTCAAATCTTTTGCGATATTTCCAACGACAGAGCCCGGACTTAGTTCCTCCGATATGGAATAGCTGAGCTGAGCGGACGCACACGAGAGGCACGCTAGGTAAAAGCAAATCCTCCACAGCCTCCCTCCTCCGGAGCGCTTTCTCTGCCTGGAGTCCATTGTGGTGCGCTCCGAGGATCGGGGAATGGGAAAGTTCCTAACCTCGTTTCACCGTAACGTATCCATAGTAGTGTTACAACCAGGCAACCAGGGTCGATAACAAACATTTCCGTTTCAAAAACAGAGCGATGGGAAGTTTTGATGTAATCATGGCGGTCGCCTTGAAAAGAAAACAAAAATCAAAGTATTTTCTTTCTCCGCTGAAACTCTCTGCTCTGTCTCCTCTGCCTCACTCTTCTCATGGGCGGGGAGAAGCCACACAGGCCTTCCCTCTCATTGGAAGACAGGGCTGGACCAGCGCTGTCACACAGATCTCTCGCAGACACAATGAAAACTTTCCAGTGACTTCACTGATAGACAAGTATCAACTTCATTCTCATTTTGAAAGTTTGAGAGGACAGTGCAAACTGATTACCAGAGGGGGACTACTATGACTGTGAAAATGATATTTTAAATTACACAGTAAAATATATTGAGGATAGAAGTGATCGTATTGTTATACCATTGAAAAGAATCAGTCACGTGCTCTCATTGAGAGATCCTCATACTCAAAACACACACAAAACACAGCAGCTGTTATTTAAAGCAATGCTATAAGTATCCGCCGGGGGGCATGGTTTCCAAACTGGTTTTTCTTCTTCTACCAAGACTAAAAAACTATATTTGGACATTCATTATAAAGTTAGGCAGGTCTACAAAAAAACTTTATACATTTATATATGTAAATGCAAACAAATGCCACGCAGATAAAAACCAAGTTGAAAATACAGACCACGCAGCCCGAACTGAACAGCAAATTTGAGTTTCATTAAAAAAAACAAAAGTATCCTATTGAAACCAATATGAAAGAAAATACTGTACTTTATTTTAACTGTCAGAAAAATGCTGATGGAATCTCTTATGAGCATGTAACACATGTCCATACTGTAGAAGTGTAGTGTAATTATTTTTAAATTATGAGTAATTAGTATATTCATATTTATATATTTAACTATAGTCAACAAAGCTACTGAATTTGAAAAAAAAAAAGGGCAAAACAAACCCTAGATTAATTCTGTTCAGCGCACTTTTACATAAAAAATTTCAAACAATACTAATTTTCTGCTCACCTGCTGGCTCTCAAAGGTCCAGGTGCTGTCAGGTAAAGACGCATCCAGGACACTGATCACCTCTTTAAAGTCTGTGGTGCTGCTGGGCTTAATCAAAGTGAAATCACT
>JAUBNQ010000002.1:11387091-11429887 GCA_032353495.1 Ctenopoma kingsleyae | reverse complement strand
ATTATCATTTATATCTTGAATATGAAGATTTACACGATGGAGCTCTAACGGATTTTCTAATACCAGGTCCACTTTAAGGACGCACGACGGTTTCTTGCCACAAAGGTTTTCTCTGTCAAGTCTCTCCAGTGTGATCAAATCTCCGGTATTCATCCTAATATCACAGTATCGTTTACGAGAGCCCTCAAAGTCAACACGGGCCTGTCGTGATGCTAATGTCCTCAAATCAACACCAAGATCTTTGGCCACATTTCCAATTACAGATTCGCGTTTCAGCTCTTCGGGAATGGAATAGCTTAGGTCTCCATGAGCAAGGCGCAGCGTTACAAACAAAGCGCAGCAGAAGATCGGCCATAGCGCTGAAAATCCTTTGTTTCCCATCGTTGGAAAAAACAAGCCCGCGTGTTGTATAAATCACCGTCCAGAAACAAATCAGTTCCAAAAACAGAGACGCTCATTCAAAAACAGCAAACACGAGGACATTAGTCGTGGGATAAAGAGGTTCTTGGCAGAAAATAGCATAGATTTTAATGCAGGATCAGTGGGTGGAGATGTCTTTTTTACTGTGTGTTAGGACACAGCGACGCCATGAGTCGCTTTTCACTATTTACATCTGCATTCATCTAACACTTTCAACAAAGTCTGAACCCTTTACCCACTCTCAGGCCAACTATATGCCAATGCCACATTTACATAAATAAGCAAATCATAGTGTAAAAATAGTGCTGCTCTGACACCGCAATGTATGTTTTTAATTATTCTTAAAACTAAACAAAAATATAAGCACATATCATGTCATTGCATGTTATGATAGATTATATTAAACATTCCTGACGTTTTCTGTTTCTACAAATTTTATTAAGAAATCTTTATTAAAAAAAAAAAAAGTTGAACATGTATGCCTGTAGATTCAGCTAGACTGATGTCACTGATGTCACAAAATATTAACAGATAATAAATCACTCTATGGCCAGTTAAATACTTGCATTATTTCTATTAATAGTAAAATCAATCAAAAAAAAAGTAACATTTCCAGGTGGACTACTTGTTTCAGAACATACAACAAGATAATCACATGAAAGGCCTTATTATAAAAACATAAGATTGATTTCCATCAAGAGTCCGTAGAAGGTACAGATTGCTAAGGGCACCAGCTCTTATATAATTAGTATTTTATTACTTATAGATACTATGCACAAATCACAAAGCCATCTTTACTGTGCCAGTCTGTACTTGTCCCATAATAGTAAATGTGACAGGTGGCCAAAGTGTAAAAACTACACTGAGAATCAAGGCAGTATGATAGTCTGATACCACAAAAAGCTTCAGGAATTGACTAAAAATAAGTATTTCCACTTAAGAGATATGACAGAATTTCTTGTTTTTTATGTCAACACTGCACTGCAACAAACAGTCTACGTTCAAATAACATAGTGGTAAACTCCCAATAATTATATTTGAACTTGATGGATCAAGAATGCATAACATTTAGTCAGCAACACAATGATAATAATGTATTGTAGTCTATGTCTACACCACACCAATTTAGCAACATATTACATTGCTGAATCGAATTTTTTTTTTAAAAATGTGGACAAATGTTATGAACGTTGGTATTCATTTTCAAGCTTGAAGTGACATCACCTAAAGAAATGTTTCCGATTCAGATCACATATATGTGATTGTATTATACAAAATTGTTCCCCTGATGTAATAGGCACATTTTTGTGGAGGAACTCAGACAAAATATCACTTCCTGTACAACTGAACAGGCTTTGACTTCTAGAAAGTAGGGCCAAATATTGGACTTGCTTATTAAACCTTCACTTAGGCACACTTCAGTCTCTTTATCTTTATCTGTTCTTTGTTCCAGCTGTTGCTTAACATTCCTGCTTCAGTACAACCAGCAAACCAACATGGTGATGTACTCAATTCCTCTTCCAATCCCAAATTTGAAAGCTAGATTGTCTTTGAAGAGCATCCAGGTCATGGTTATCCCAAAAAAGGTTATTCAGTAGCAACTGGACTTTGTTTTACTTCCTTGTAAGGAACCTTATAAGGAACTAAAACAATCTAGCTTTCCCAAAAAAGGTTATTCACTGAAGATTGCTAGATTGTATTTGTGCATACCAGTGAATGCCCAGTGCCAAAGTGAGAAATGTCTCCACATAGTTCTTTAAAATGTAAACAATATGTCTAGATAATAAACCTAAATATCATAAGAAAATCCTGTGTCAATACTAAGCTCTATAGAGTCTTGGTTAAAGGTTCTGCACCTCACCAGCTGTATTACTGTGTGTCTCCATTGTCTTTGGTAAATGTCAAAGTTTAGCCAGAACCACTTCAAGGGCTGAGTTAGCTGCACACAGTTTCAGCATCAACAAACACAACTCCTGCAATATCAATGCGATCATAAAGTTATCTCGATGCATGCTCAATAATCCAGGTAAGGAAATCCTAGAAATCCTAGAAAGTTGATTCTGTTCATCTGGACAAAGTTAATTTAACTGTATTTACTAACCAATATAGGAGTTCTGTAGGATGAGAAGAAAAATCTTCTTCTGAATCTTCTTCAGTAAGTCCAACATTATGTAGAAGCAAGGTTTTCCTCTAAGAAAGCAGAAAAACCTAAAGAGGGAATGCAAATGCAAGAGATTATGCTTACAACTATTAATCACAAACCAACTGTATTAAACGCACAAACGTGAACAAAAAATGTTAACTCAGTCTAATACACACTAGACATGACAACAGTTTTATGTTATAAGCCACCATGCTATCAGGTTAAAATACTGACCCTTGTTATCAATGGATTTTAAACGCACCTCTCCTCCGTCCATGCAGTGGACTTGCAAAGTCATGGACAAAAGCTGCTCCCATTCCCTGTACAGATGAAAACTATAAAGAAAAAACTGTCACTGACAGAGCTAATTGGACACACATAAATATTTACAACTGTGTGTGCTACCGTACAAGGTAATATGAACATTACGAGTTTGCAAACATAGCTAACTCAGTGGACATAGCATTTGCCTTCAGATACCGGTAGATGTACACCAAGTATATGCCACTGAGAGAAGTGTTCAATCACATGACAAACGTTGCTGTGAAAATTAAAACTGTTAAAACTATTACTGTTACTTAAGAGTCTGCAAGTTTCTAGTAGTCCAGCCCCAGTTTCTCTCCAGTATGCGCCCCTCATGTATTAGCATAACGATGAATTAGGATCTCGAAGTTAACTGTGGGTTTCTCTAGTTAATTAACCTGTGATGTTTAAAAAAAAACAGGTCGATTAAAATCACTTACCATTTTTCTCAATGTAATTTCAAAAACCGTAGAGAAGTGTTGAACCATTGGATGTTATATGAAAAACATTTCGTCTGTAAATAAAACGAGTTTTAACCTGCTGTCAACTTTCGACTGACAACCTAGCTTACCGTTTGTTAGCCGGCCGACGTCCGACCGCCATCTTTGTTTTGCATCCCGGAAATGAGTACGAATTTTGTTTTATCAGTCTGTGGACTCACACTGGTGGTTATACGTTGTCCTATCTAACGTTAAATATAACACAAAAACAGCAGTGAACGTTTTCTGTTATATCGTTTTTCAACATGAGATAATGGTAGCCTGCGACTACAATATATGATTATAGGCTGTTCCTCAAGGCATGACGGGAAACACCTGATCTTAGCTCTGATTGGTTGGACTGGGGCGACAGGCGGTAGAGCAGTCACCTGCCAATCGTAGGATCGGTGGTTCGAGTCCCAGCTTCTCCTATCACATGTCAAAGTGTCCTGTCCCGGTGTGTCAGTTCAGCAGCATAGCAGCTCTGCTATCGGTGTGTGCGTGTGCTTGTGTGAGCGAATGGGTGAATGAGAAGCAGTGTAAAAGTGCTTTGACTGCCAGTGAGGTAGAAAAACTATAAGTGTAGACCATTTACCATTAAGGTGTTGGATCAACAACAGGACAATTTATAGAAAGTTTCCTTTTTTATTTGCTTTGAAATTGATTTCATTAGTCAGAATTAGTGTGAAGACTGATTATTTTACAGATTAAATGCTGTGGCTTATTAGAAAAGCTGATTTTAGTCTCAAATTAGATAATTAAGCGACAGATTTCTTTCAGGTTAAATAAGACCTGCACAGATGTTTCAGCCCTGGTAGGCAAATATGTGACAGATCAATCATTAAAATGTATACCTTGGGTTCCTATTGACTGATTAATGTTTTACATTTATAGTTTCATTGTAAATGTCATGGTGACTATAGTTTAACCTAATTCAATCACACAGGAGTTAAACCATAAGCACTCTATCTTATGTGTAGCTTTTAAAATTATTTTTTATGTTTTCTGTATCTGATCTTGAAGTAGCTTTTGTAAAACGAAACAAAGCAAAACAGTGATAGTCAGTATTCACACTGAAACTGCGAACTAACTTTCCCTGCCGGCAATGTCAACATACTGTTACTGAAAAGCACTTAATACTTTATTTTTTGAATAAAAGAAGCCTGTTATCTCTGTCTCAAAAAATATCTGCTGTAGAAGTTACCTCATACTTCAATATTTTTTCATGTATCAAATATATTTTATACAACTAGTCTGGTGCAGAATTTCTAGTTTCTTCCATGTGAGTATCAACTTTATCTTTATTTGGACAAAACTGTTTTACTTCAATTCTGATACTAATCAATACACCACTCAGAAATTAATGTATCGCTCTTCTTTGATACAATGCATGACATTCTTACTTTAGCACAATATTTTATTAAAGCAACAATAATGCTGTTCTAAAGATTCAGATATCATTTGCATAGCTGGTGCTGCGATAAAGTACTTTTGTTATTGAAAATTGGGTTCAACACACCCAGGTCTTTTAATTCCTCTCTAAATATAGTTTCTTCAGCAATAAGTATATAATCAAAAGTTGATTATTCCTCTTGAAATTTATAAGAAATATCAGAAGAGAATACAAACAATATTAGGAAAGTGATTGAAATTCATTAGTCTGGGAAGTGTTACAAAGTGTCCAAAGAGTCATAAACTGGGAAAACCTTTTGAAGTAGCAAACACTTATACTTACCAGCACTTACAGTGAAGACTCATTGAGCACTTTAAGGAGTCAAGGAAAACAGCCAAGGACCTGAAGGCCTTTCTCACCTCTAGCAGGGTCAGTCTTCAAAAGACACTAGTCAAAACCACATTATTTTTATAATATCGCTATTAATAGTTCTTTTATTTTTGGCAGAAAATTACCGTCTTGAGGAGGATTACTCCCAACATTCCTACAGTCATCCTGTGGGTATCAAAAATATCACCCCCGATGAAGACAAATATTATTGCTAAACTGGTAAAACATGAAAACTCAGCTCAAGTTTGCCAAAACATATCCTGATGAAACCCAGCTCTCAATATGGACAGATGAGTCAAAAGTAAACTAGTTAGTTAGTGTTAGTTCAGTTATAAGATCAGTTATAAATCAAAGACAATAGTACACAGTGAGAAAATTCAAGCATGGTGATGGTAGTGTGATAGTGTGGGGATGATGTGAAATTAAACAATGAAGTCTGCTCTCTACCAGAGAATCTTGAAGGAGCACATCAGGTCTTCAGTCAATTAAGTTTTCTGTGTGTTATGGTCAGTGTTCTTTCTTGTTGCTGGGCCAGGACCTTAGATGAGCAGTTCATCATTGGAAATCCTTGGACTGAATTAAGTCAGTTCTGTGAAGAAGAGTGGTCAAAAACCCCACCACAGTGATAGGAAAGTCTGATCTCCAGGTATCTAAAGCATTTGGTTGCAAATGTTGCTGCTAAAACTGGTTGTGCAACCAGCTATTTAGTTTAGTTTGCTTCAACAAATAAAATTGGAATTTAGAAGCTGTAGAAGGAATCCACACATTTTGGAAAATGGATTGATGGAAAATGTCAGCTTTTTTAACTGTACTCTCAGAAAAATAATGGTTCTTCAGATGCTTCTATGGTTCTTCAAAGAACCATGGCAAGCTAAAGAACCTTTTTATTTTATGGATGGTTCTTCAGCTATTACAAATGGTTCTTTGAAGAATTAAAGGTTCTTCATTCTTAGCTATCTAAGTATGATGGTATTCATTCATTATAATCAGGGTGTATATTATATTGTGTGTGGGGGGGTGGGTGTTAAATTTGTAGAGCAGGTGGTTGTGAGACTGAATGGTCAAGTAAAAATACAAATACTTAAATGCTTAAAAATGTACTTCACTGGAGTGTGGCAGTGGTGGGGGTCAAAGCCCAAACTGGTAAGGTCACCACCCCCCAAAAATTCATAAATCTATTTGTTGTCACATTTTCAAACCTCCCAGCAGTAATTCAAATTATATATAAAAACTCCATCTTTAGCAGCTTGAATAACAACGTGATGCACACATTAATGTATCAATAATTATTGTCCAATAACATATTCCTTCGTGTTCATTTTGCATAAAGAGCACTTTTACTTCTGGTAATTCAAGTGTTTTTTGAGATAATATTTGCAGCATTTTTTACTTCAGACAGAGTTGAAAGACGTTAATACACGTCACTATGACGACCACCTGAGGAGGGAAAAAATATTGCGCAGGCGCAGACAGACAGCAGCGGTCTTGAACTTTCTCTTGGATAAACCTAAAAAAAAAAGTTTTCTTTTTCCAATAGCAACTGGACTTGTTTTATTTCCTTGACTACGTTTAACCCCTCCATTCCAGAGGGTCTCAAGTCTGACTGACTGGTAAGAGTAGGAGGTTTATAAACCCTGGATAAACCTCCACTCTCTCACGGCGACAGAGGTTAACGGTCCTCCACATCTCTGCTGGTGTTTGAAACTCTGGGTTTTCAGACTGTTGGGTAAGTTAAAGCATTTTCATTAAAACGTTTTTACTATTTGGTGTTACTCGTCATTGTAGCTTGCTGTTATGCTAACAGTAACGGTTAGCTGTGTTAGATACGTTAGCCGTTGACGAGTAGAATCTTCGCTTTTAATGTAATAAAGTTAGCGTTAGCTTAGTCGCTAACGTTAACCACACTCTGGATACCTCAAAGTAATATTTGTGATGTTTATCTTCTAATTTAGTCTTTTTGTTTGCTGAGTTAGCTAGTGGTTACTCCTGTTATTAAATGTAAGCAAAGTTAGCGCTAATGAAAGCTAACGTTAGCTATGTGCATTAGCGCTAATGGCTAGTTCACAGAAGCCTCCATGTTGTGCACAGTGACCTCTCATGATACAGAGAAATGATATGTGCTTTGAACACTCACATGAGCCTGTACAGTGTGTTTTCAGTGAGCTGTATGAAATACTACAATACACAAGTGCTTTGAATGACTAGATATTGGACAATATGAAGACACTTAATTGAATGAGAAATATGTCTTTGACTGTTACTGTATGAGTTCTATTCAGGCTAGCTGATAAATTATGTTCCAGTCATTTGATTTTACAAAAGCAGACTTGTTGTAATACAGTTTAAATTTATTTGTATAATAATTGTAGGCTGCTTACAGGTAACCATCATATTTTTATGGTAAGAAGTGGTCTTTATGTAGATTAGAGCAGATAAAACAAAACATTAAATTACAATTAATGGTCTGTAATAAGAATTAGGCATTTTACTTAGTAAAAGAAAAGTGAGGATGCTTGTAGGAAATAATACCATGAATAATCTACACATCTAAAGTGTCCCAGACATTTGTGCAATAAACTCTTTTAAAGGACTTCTCTGTATAAAGAAACTGATTGGTCTATGACCACAGCGAATGTACCAGCATTATGTCTCTGAAAATGTCCTGGTAAATAATTTCTTGTATAAAGTGAGAAGACAATTGCATATGTTTATGAAGAAATACTTAAAGGTGATATTTTTTAGGATGTTCTGCACGAATCATCGAGAAACAAATCCAAAAAGGAAAGAAGGCCTTTATTGGATGTAGAGGATATATTCAGCCTCCTGAAGAAAACCAAGGTAAGTTAAATGCACTTAATGTTGTTTGGCCATTTTAAACTGTATGTAGTTAAAATATTGATTTTTTTTTTTCTTTTTCCAACATTTGCGATTGTAAATGTTATATTACCCAGGAAACTGGTTGAGTTGACGATGGAGAGAATGAAAGGAGCACCAACCAAAATACTGCAGCAATTAAATGAGTGCCTAATGACCAGGCCCAGTGTGGATGTCATTAGCTCACACTGCTGAAAAATACTGAAGTACAGAGCAGACTACATTTGCCAACATGCTACTGAAGAGGTCCTATATCATTCCCCCTTCTAACAATCACAGCTGTGGTAAGTGTTTTATCAAACTCCTTGACAGACATGTAAAGTGTTAAACATGCCTAAAACGTACACCACTGTAAACATGAGGATTAAAGTAAATTAATGCAAAATTATAACTTTAAAGAAACATTACAATATTACAAACAAATATTAATGGATGTGTGAAATCATCGTTCTGATTTTGCCACAGAATGGCATATACTATGGTAAAATCCTAATATATAATTTTTTTTATTTTAGCTTTTTGAAGAGGCATCAGCATTGCTTAAAACTGATGTGGACACAAACGTCATCACAGGATTCAATAAGTTGGCAAACAAGCTTCTGTCCATGGCCCTGAACAGCAAGCTTAAAGGCCTATGCATACAGTCTGACACAAATACTGAAAGAAATGGTGAGTACACATAGTCGTAATGAGCTAGAACATTTTTCAATTGTTCATCATAAATGCCACTTTTTAAGGTTCTTACATGAACATCTACCTGCAGCACACTTGTAAACACAGTGTTCCTTACATTGTATATACAGATATTTCTGCAGTGGTGCTCTTATCCTCAGTTAATTATGTTTACATTTACTGCACTAATTCATAGGTTCTGCAAGAAATTCAACCCATTTGGAAGAATAAAAATGTTAAGGTAGTGATATAGACGTGACTGATTTCTATTAACAAATGTTGCGAAAATATATATTTATATTTATTTTTTATTTTCCAAGTCAGATGGTGAACACAACAATGCATCTCCTGCCATCTATTTCAAAGAAAACGCCTGTCATCTGTTTGTCATCAATAAGGTGAGTTGGGAGTTTTGGGGTGGTGAGGTGGGAATTCTTGAACTAATCCAAAATGAATTTTATACTTTATTTAAAATGTATTCTAGATTTAAAGAATTGGATTTCTAGGAATCTGTCTCATTTGTTGTTTCAGGATCCACTCAGCCCAACACTTACAATCATCCTCAGCATCAGTGACGACAGGCCCTTGAGTGACTCTACACAGATCAGTGTCCAGATAAATAAACAGAAAATAATTCTGGACAGTGGGAAGTGGACATTTCTCTGGCGATGGGTATTCTGTTCTTCCTGTACTACATCTACAACATTGACCATCAACTGAAAAAGACATTTGGCAACATTAACCACAAAACGTACACAAAAGTAAAACTGCAGTTAGCTTTGAAATTGTTCAAGTAAACATGCAAAACATTTGCTGGGGAGAATCTGTTGCTACTGTTGGTCTGTCACAAAGGTATATTTTAGTTATTCCTGTTTATGACACGTATTTCCTGATGTTTTATTGACCAAACAATGAATGTATTAATTGACAGAGGATTTAATTGACTAATAGTTTAATTGTTAGTAGTTAGGATTAGTAGTTTTAGTATTACATTAATGTGTATATTTGTACATTGTTTAATATTGCATGAATTGCCCTTAAAAGTATGTTGATGGTTTTCATATAAAGTGTGTGCTCTGGTTGAAAAAATGTTATGCCATGTTTTGCTAGGAATATATGAATAACCTGTATCAGGCAGCTAAAGAAACATTTAAATTTTTTATCAAAAAACAAAGCTTAGAAACCAACAGAGCTCGGAATGTGTTAATATCTATGCTGAGGGTGGAAATGCCTTTTATTGTTTCTTGGTTTGTTAATAAATGTCAATTAACCCTTAATATATATGTGTTTGTATTTATTTTACCCTACTCAAGATAATTAAATTTAAAATACATTTTATTTTGAAAGGTGGTTCTTTAAAGAACCATTTTTAAGAATGTTCTTTGAAAAACCATTTAAAGTGCTTCAAAGAACCATTTTTTGATGGTTCTTTGAGGCACCTTTAAAGGTTCTTCAAAGCACCTCTGACAGAAATGGTTCTTCAAAGAACCATGCTTTGAAAGTTTCTTTGTGGCACCAAAAAAGGTTCTTCTATGGCATCACTATAAAGAACCATTTTTGGTTCCAGTTGGCACCTTTATTTTTCTATTGAAAAAGTTCTTGATTACATGAATGCTATTGAAATCACCTGGCTTGCACTCTCTGACCCTTTAATATACCTGTGATATCCATGAGTTTCTCTTGTAAGTGACACTTATTAAACTGAGAGGAAATTCACAAAGACTGACTTTTAAAAGACTTGGTGGTTCTGCTACTGTGGCCAAAATGTGCTGTGATATTTTGACCAGGAGATGGCGCCTTGTGTTCACCACTTCTGCAGCTAGAACAAGTGCAGTAGATAGAAGTGAATGAAAAGGTCAGCGTGCTGCAGCCGTGGTATACGTCAGCTCATCAGATGCGTGAGTAGACAGAACTGGTGAGGGTATATGTAAAACTGGGGTCAGGCTAAGCATCGAAAGACATGACTGGTGAAGGTTAAGTATAGAGGGAACACATTTCTAGGGGAAAACAGATTTTATCTCCATCATAATATCATCCCGAGCTTTGGGATCTAACGCTAATCCTGCCATCACGCAGTCATGGAGTTTATAACATGAACCCCACTGTTGATAGCATCATACAAACGCAATCACCTACGTCAATTCTCACATTACATTTAACAACCAAATGACAAGCCCTGAGCAGCATCAATCACCAACCAAAAAAAAAATCTCACGTCCTGTATCCGCTGCATCATGGGACATGTAGTCCAACTCTTCATTCCCTTCCCTCTCCGCACTTTTCACCGATGATCTGTTTTCTGTTGTGCAGCCTGACACGAAAACTCACAGTGATGAGAGCAAAGCTGTTTTACTTACCTAATTTTTACGTACTTAATTTTTAAGTGAGTAAAACAGCCCCCCCACAACCTGCCTACTGTAAATCCACAAACGACCGTACCACATAAATAAATAAAAATAAACTACTGATTATAATAAATTGAACTTTGTATCTGCCAACTGAAATTTCCCGTTAGTGTGCATATATTTTTTGTAATCTCAAACTTCCCTTGTCCTGCAATATTTTTACATTTTGATTTACACAACTCGATTTAAACTTAGTGAACCTCCAAATATCAATGCCGAATTTGCCGGTACCACTTAGTCATTCATATTTCCGCTGCTAGTAAGCTAATTAAGATCATTTATAATAATCATGACAGACTGAAACACATTTATTTAATTCTCAAGCAGCTGCCTCAACCCTGTTTCATTAACTCTCTGGCACTTTCTCACACACACTGAGCTAATGTGTAGTGCTGTTATTGCCATAGGCCAAAATTATGGTGCGCATTAATCTCTCCATCCTCATCTCGTCTGCTTTCAAGTCGCTAAATCTGCCTTCCTCAGCAGGACGATGACTTTGCTGAGTCACTGCAGCTGGCAGCATCACCAACCAGCACACTCACCAGGACAAAACACTTGCACAATTCAGCTTCAATGTACCGTGAGTTAACGTATATCATTAGGTCCATGTTATGTTTAAAGATCCTTACATAGGCCATTTAGTTGTTTCGGCTTGTATGAAGGATTTCCAAATATTACACTATTTATTCGTCTTCCCTTAGCATCATCTCTATTCCATAAATAGAGGCATGTGCACTCCCCAGTGTTGTCCAGTTTTAGTATATGTTGTGTCAGGGGCCCACTGATTTTTTGTATGTCTGTGTTCACTCTGCCATAGTGTACTGTATATCCATATTCATTAGCCAGATTTTCTCTACTGTGTAGACCAAAACACTGCAGGCTACTTGTCAGCACACTGAGCCAGTTTGCTTGTTTGTTCATTTGTTTGTATAGTTTAAATGAGCCAAAATTCAGAAAGACCAGAGCACATTTTGTGAATGCTCATGGGAATATATAACTGTAGTTATTTTAAATGTGTGGGTGTTAGTGTTTTTTGTTAAATTGTTCTTCCATTAATTTTCAGTCCTTAACAGTAAAGTAGGAGATTCTTGTGGTATTGCATCTTGAAATCAGTAGCTAAGTCACCTGTGCTGTCTGTGGCCTATGAAAGGACACATCCCATGTGCTCATTCAGGGCACCTGCTGTTTCTACCCTCCTGTGTTTAAATAAGAGCCTGTTTCCATAGAGACTATTCCCCAAAGAGATGTAACCATAGAAACCATTTTATCTGTCTCCTGGAAAGAATTAAATAAAAAGGGATGCTCTAAAAAAAACATGAACTCTTGAACTTTTTTCATCACTATCTACCCTGAACTTGTGTGAGGGAGATTTCATTAAATGCACAACATGTCTATTTAACTTTCAGTCACAAATATATCATAAATTATGTTTATGTAAAAACCTGATTTTTTGAGTTCCTGGAAGTTTGAATGACCTTTTTGAAAACAACTAAGCTGGTTACTTCAGTAAATTACTGGATAACAAATATTGATGACCAATTATGCATTTTATCTAGGCCAGTATGAGTGATGTCTCTCTATTGTGATTTTTTTTTTCAAACTCACCCACTGGGATTCAATAAATCTACTTAGCCACTCTATTAAATTATGTTGCATCTGAAGCTTCCTTTCACAAGGGACTTTGGACCATCTGTGGCCATGGCTTTCACCAAGGAGAAATGAGGCATCGGTGCTGGACAGGTCATTCAGCCTGAGTCTCTCATCTCTGCAAAGAATGAACCTTTCCAAGTGCTTATGAGTGCAGTGAAAGAAGCAGAGTGAGAGCATGTGTGACAGAGGAAAATAATCTATAGGTTATTTGTCAGTTATCTCCTCATAGATGCAAGTGTTGTATAAAAGCCTATCCTCTAAAAACAACATTAAATGTGATACTTATTATCTACAACAGCCTTTTTACATAAGACTATATTTTAACTAAACTTGTCTTATTCATTAGACTATGTTAGCAAACTGTGTAATCAAAAGTAACATTTTTTTCATGTCCAGCAGTGAGTTTGTTTGTAAAAAAAACAATCTGCATTATAATAAATGTCTTTAAATGATAGAAACAGAAAACAAATGTACAAGTGGCACACATAATTAAATTATTCAGATAATATTTTTAAGAAAGAAAACTTTATTAGTGATTTATAAACAAAACACATTACCACTGTATCCATTTAGGTAAAATAAAAAAGTCAGAAAATAAATGAAATAAATGAAAATCACTACTTCACTGTCACAGTAGATGAGCGGGTGTACAAAAAAAGGGTTTTACAACAGATCTGTGCTGATCCACTTAGGACAGCACATTTCCACCATAGTTCACCACCATACATTGGGAAAGAATGACAGCATGAACGCCCACTAAACACAAGCATACACTACATATACCTTTTATTTTACACTGGGTTATTTTTTCTGCCATTTTTCTCTTTTTAATAGTGAAAAGGAAGTGAGAGGTCATCATAGGATCATACATATTTCAGTTACAATATTACAGTGCTAGTTAGATCGTCATGTCAAAGCCAGACACAGAAAGTGATTTTTTTTTCTTATTTTTTCTTGCTTTGCGTGTTCTCAAAAGCAAAAATCATATTTGGTAAAAGAAAAATAATAAAATTGCATTGAAAGGTATCACACTATAGCATTTACAAATATCTAAAGAGGTTTAGTGGATGCCATACAACATCTGTGGAGCGTGATGATTGTAGTACATAGATGTTTGGCAGAGACAGAAGTACATACAAATATCTTCTGTGTGAGTAATGAAGAAAAATGATAATAAAAATAATAAAATCATAGCCATCTATCTATTTATATATATATTTCTCTATATAGTATGTGTTTCCTTAGAGCGATACATGCAGCAGCCACTTAATGGAGTGACGTCATACTGAGCCGCAAAACTCTGGGGACGTGGCAACAAGTTACAGGCAGGGGAGGGGAACCAACAGAAGCAGTTCTTGAGGCATGTACATGCCCCTTTTTCAAAACCTCCAGAGAGAGGATTGGTGGGATATAGCTAAGGGATGGAAATCCCTAGATGCCCATTTTTTTAGCAGATTCCTGTTACTAATGTAGAGACAATCTATGGAAAGTCTACACTACATTTACAGCGTACATGAAACCTAATATGCAACTCAACAATCCTAAACAATCAATTTAGAGAACATTGTCCTCTTCTTAAATGTGGAGGGGGAGGGCCAGCCCACGGCACCTGTCTCCTCACTTTATCCCAGTCCTCCACCTCTGTAATCTGCCTGATCCCACCTGGTCCCCTCTCATCAGTGGCTACAAACAGGAAATGGACAGTGTACTGTAGTACTCACAAGTTAAAAGCACTGAACCGTTTTGCACTTAGAGAGACATCTGACAAGGGTTTACGGCGTAGATCCCCCCGACCGGGCTTCCCTAGGCCTCATCCACATTACTCCATGCTGTTCTCAGCACACCACAATGTTCAGAACAGGCCATTCCCAGGATGGATCCTGAGTAGGGGGTCAGAGCGGGGGTTGGGGCAGTGTCTGAGGGTAAATGGGGGTGGGCATGACATGCAAAAAGCAGTTAAAGCTATGAGGAAGAAAATAAAAAAGGCCAGAGTATGTCATAGTGAGTCTGTTTAGAAGATAAATGAAAACAGTTCACAAACTTCATCATCACATGAAGAGGCAGTCAGTGGTATGGGTGACAGAAAGGAAAAGGGAGGCGGGGAGGAAAGGATGACTCGTGGCAGCTTGGGGGAAATACAAGCAGATGAGCAGTTGTAAACTCAACGTATCAGGTAAGGACTGGTTTCTACCAAACATTCGATGCAGAAAGCATTAAGCTTTTGCTGCAGTGGGGGGAGAAGAGAAGGTGTTATCAGTCCACTGACTGAAAGTGGAGTCACAAGCCAACTAAGCCGGACTCTCCCCTCTGTGATCCTCAGGAGAATGTGAGTTACTGTCCCATCTCCATCTTTTCAGTGCTCTCTGCATTCCTCAGTGGGGTTTCTGGCTGGAGATGAAGCTCTCTGTGTCCTTCAAATGCAGTAAGCAAATACAGAGTGATTTCAAAGGATGCTGCTTCCATCCTGAGAGAGTTGATGTACATATGTGCACGGCAGAGGCGACTGTGCGGGACAAAAAGCTTGCAGTGTCTAGTTTTAAGCACATTTCTTTGATGTCAGTTGATTTTCTCTCCCTTTTTCATTTCTCTTCTTCTTTCAAGTGCTTTCTGTGTCCACTTTGTCATGATAAGTGTGTGTGTTTGTGTTTGCACGTTTGAACGTGTGAGCATGCGTGTGTGTGCATGTGGTTTCATTGAGATCTCAGGAAACACTATTGGTAATAACCAGAAAAATCTGCAGCAGTTTAATGTTAGCCATAGTTTCGGTGACTCTCATCTGTGCTATATACAAGTAGAGTGTGTCCAGCTCCAGACTGCATACATGTGTCTCAATCTTCTTTGTCGTTCTTTTCCTTGGCTGGCACAGAGCTTTTTGTTGTTCTTGTACAAAGTATTTATCTTCTCTCAGAGAGAATGGTTTACATATCGTAGTTAGGGAAGGTGTAAGACAGAGGTGCCAACGTGCCCAGTGGGTCAAAGCAAGAGAAAGGTGAAGAGTGATCCTTTCTTATTGGAAATGATGACCAACATATTGACTTGGGGTTAACAAGCAGATAGGGACATGGAGCAAAATAATAAATTTATTTTTTTACCAAAGCAAGATCAATCATTTTCATCAAGATCAATAATTTACCTCAAGGGACTGAATGTAAAATAAATGTTGGTCAGTGAAAATAGGTAATAAAATTAAAATAAAAGATCTAGTATGGTTTTCATATTTCCTTTTTGCCCAGTAGACTTTGGTTGGTACCTCTGTTTTAACAACGCCCTTTTCTTCTTTGCTGTGTTCTCTTTCTGCTTCTTTACTCATCTCCATCATCCTTCCCTTTATCCTTCTTGTCCTTCTTCTCCTTCTTCTTCTTCTTTTTCTTCTTGGCCTCCTCCTTCTTTCCAAAGGTGATGAAATCGCTCTTGTCGTCCTCTCCTCCCTGGTTTTGTCTGATGGATATTATTGCAGGGGAGCCAGGGATGATGAAGGCTTCTGGGGGAACTTCGCCAGGTTTCAGGTGTTGTGGGGGTCCACCAGGACCACCGGGGCCATAGCGAAAGTGCCAGCTGTTACTGTCTACGCCGGCACCCATTGGGGGCGACACCTCTCCCCCTTCACCATCTGTAAGCAACACAGAGAGATGGATGCTGGGTTATTATTTGCCATTTATTTGCTTTAAACAGATGTGGTTAATTTCTTACTAACACAAAACTTCAGATTTGCTGACATTTATTCCATACTTACTGATTGTAATGTAAAGAGCTTCAGATTACAGGCTGCAGCCACATATTATTTATTGGCAAAAGTCTTTAGATTTTTCTTAATGAACACAATTTTTCCTAATAAAGCCTGTGGTTATAGGATTAATAATTATATCAATTTAGATATATTATCACAAACTTTTAATTTCTTCTCAGAATGTGAACTGGACCTTCAAGTGTGCCTGCAAGAGAACGTCTCATGACTAATTGTAAAAATATCTGCAGCAAATTAATTGAAAGGCAAAGTGCAAATATACCCTGTGCTTTTATATACATAATGCAAACGAGCTGTGTCAAAACTTTGACTGCAAGGCGAGTTCTCTGATGTCCACAGCAGCTACTGTAAAAATCTAATCAGTCAATAATGAGGTAATCTATGTGGAACAGCTATGATATGCTATAAAAGGCACGAGGTGGGGAGACCTGATGGGAGGTTTCCAAAGGGAGGCTGGTAAGTGGGCAATAAATCAAAAGCTCCCTCCTGGCCAAAGCTAACATCCGTGGTGCTGCTTGATGAAACATTAAACCCTTCATCATTATGTTAAAGGCTGAGAAAGGTCATGAAGCAAATCAGTGGTATTTCAGTGGAATTTAACTCTGTTTCACAAGAAAAGCAACATTTTACTTCTGTTGCATACAGTATATTCTGCTGCTGTTTGTGGACCCCATACGTTCACTTAAGGCGATTTATAAACACCTTTTCTCACTCTCACAAGTATATCCTCTACTGATCATCCAATGGGCAGACACATCTCCAGAAATAAATAGCAACACAAAAAGGTGGTAAAAAAGCACATAAATAACTCTTTGTTGAAAATCACACTATTAGGAGAAATTAACTCAAAGCCAACGTGTCAGGTGTAAGTGTACTCGTAATCTGTAACCTGTAATCTGACCACACCAAAGGAGGCAGCCTTGCATCACTGTGTGGGTATGTGTCACTATATAAATTTTTGTAAGCATTACATATCAAAACTAAATCAGTCTACCAACAGATCAGACACATTGGCTCCTTTCGCTCAGTAATGACCTACTTGCCACACTTGCCTCACATGTTCTTTTTCTTTCTCTTACTTCTGAATACTCTCCAAAGGGGAGATTAACTTAGCAGGTCTCCATCCAACCAGAAGGAATAGTGTCTGGAAGAAGGAGCCTGACCTCATGAAGCACCCAGGGCAGAGAATACCAGCTTCAATATTATCTTAACCTTTTATTACCCTGCTAGTCCCAAAATACACATGTTTGGTTTGTTTTCTGTCATGTTGCATCTCTACAAAAATTGAGCTGTCATCCCAAATACATTTGGATACAGACACCGCAAAATACTAAACTATGAATGTACTGTTGAATCTAAACAGCCACAGACTTTGGATGAAGTGTCTGATTGACATACATAAATTCTTCATAACATCGGAGACACACCATGAGTCTGACATGCAGTTAATGTGTTTGTGACTGATTTTCTTTGTTATACAGATGCAAGATAATGAATCATCAAAACAAATCCACAGCCACAAGTACAGTAACTAGCATCAATAAGCCTCGTTTGTGAAATGAATGAATCGGTAGTCCCGTCCCACTTAAAATATTCCCGTTTTAATTTTTGATCTCTCCTCTTCTTGCCTGTTTTTTCTTCCATATTTCACCATTTTCAGTTACTAGCTCTCAGGGAGATCTGCTCACAGTGAGCGATTTATGAACTAAATCCATGGTAAATGTGATGTCTCCTGCTTGGCATTCAATCCTAATCAGTCACACAGGCATGCACTGCTGCACTGTGCCTGCTCTTGCGGGGAAAAAGCACAAATCTAAGCAAACAATGACATTTAATGTTTTAAGCAAAAACACACAACTATAGTAAGGTTATTCAGAATCCATTGTCTCAATCAAAGCTAAAAGGATTAGCTGATTAATTTATAAGTTGTTAAACAGAAGGTCTATTATGCTACTATTCTTAATGTCAATTTTAAGTAATGTTTCAAGCAAAATGACAAACACAACTAGCATGTGAAGATAACAGATATTTTTTCTTGTTTCATGACACTGTACATGGAACATCTTTGGTTTTGGACTGCTGTTTGGACAACAGACTCTTTGTATAGGTTAGTTTGGGCTTTATTATTTGTAATTTGTAAATTGTAATTTCCTTAAGCAACTAACTGAAAAACAGTTATCCAAATTATCCAACAATGACAGGGATTATTAGCTGCAGACCTATATTGCAAATTGTCATTTTAACATGTTTAATTCTCTTGGATAAATGTGAAAGATCTGACACTGGGAACACAAGAATTAAGTGGGTCATGCATTTGAATTGTTTCACATCTCTATTCCCCAAAAAGCTCTCATGCTTGCACAGACTGCGACAACACAGCTGCAGAGAAACGACAGAATTTGACAAAGAGACTGAGACGATTAGAACAGGACAGGCTAGATCCAATCACTGCTTCCCCCACATGTAGACATAGAGACAGCTAGAGTCACATTCATTTACAGGGCGAGAGTCTTCCACCATGGTTGATACGTCCTCATATGACTCAAGCAGAGACATGACTCTGATTCTCTAATCTTAAAAGGAAGGCAGACAAGAAAAAAAAATCAGAACTCTGGAGTGTTGGCAATGATTTGTGTCCACTCACTTGCCTCAAAGAAATTACCTGTCTAACTCAATGTGGCATCTTGATGAGACACCAGTGGCCCCATGAAAATTTATATTCATAAACAAAACAACACGCTGGAGAGTGATGAGTCATGCTGAGAGTAGACAGATGGAAAAGGGTAAGGCAGGACAGGGTGACTCTCTTAAAAGGGTCAGCGTCTTATGCTGGTAAAAATAAATAATTCAATAAAACATATAATGGATCATGGTGTAGCCTGTCTGTGTTCAACTCTGGTGCAACTGAATAGCTAATAGCAGTCTTCACATGTTTAGGAGGTTCATGTTCCTGTACTTCATGTAAAAATATTTTTAACACCGTTTGCCTTTTTTTCTGAATTTCTTTCCTTTATAATGATCTTGGTGTCAGTGTTGGGTGAGGTGAGTCTGAAAACATCTCCACACAACCATTGCTCGTGATTTGTCAATGGCTGTTGCAGAGCAAAATACCCTCTCTTCTCTATGTTTCTCTTGCACAACCTTCCCCCTTCTCTATTCCCTGCCACTACCCCCTCTCTCTACGTCTTGTTTCCTCTGACCTTTCATCTAATGTAGCGTGAAAACTCAGTTGTAATCATGCCTATCAATGTTTATGGTAACATTAATGTGATTGGGCATTAAACAGCTTGTCCATCAGTGATAACTATCAGGCACATTACAGATGAGGATGGTTTCTTAGCATTATAGTGAAGACTGTTACCCTCAAACATTTGAAACCCTTTCAAAATGCTAGAGAGACACAAGCTACTGTGATCAATAATTTGCCAATACAGTCTGAGTCTCTGGAGTCTTCAACCCAGCATCTCTTAGTGTCCCTTTCCTCTCCTTGTGTTGCCCAAGGTTTTCGCAGCCACTTAAAATCACCCAAGCTCCATTTTGTCACATCTACTTTATTCATCGCCTTGTCTCACCCAAGTATTGGCCAGTTGGGCAGAAGCGCAGTGGAGCGCAGCGTTACATAACGAGCTGAGGAGGAAGAAGAGGGGCCAGGAAGTGCAAGGATGCAGATATGAAACACAATGCTCGCCCTAAAAAGACAGAGGGTGGGTGGAGGAAAAAATGAATTTAAGAGACCCTGAAGGTGTGATTCTTTTTATCATGCTTCACAGGTAAAGAAATTGTGATTGTGTTGTCATGCCAGACAATAACCTGGGACCGCACCCTTTTTCAAGACAACGCCTGAGTGTGTTGCACATACACACATTGGCAGTGTGTGTGTGTGTGTGTGCATTTTGATGAAAACAAAATATGATGTTGCTGTCTGTTCAAAACCTAATTCTTATTCATGCATCTGTGTTTTTACTGCCTGGGTGGTGATAGAAGAATACATTTTGGTGCCTGCATAAATTACCATATTTTCCCAAATCTGCTAACTGCAAATCAAATAAAAAATAAAACTGTCATGGATACAAATAATGATGGCTGGTTGCTGGTTTTTAAGAACAAGTATACCTCTACATATGCGTACATGAGTGTACACTTTTATGTTTGTGTGCTTGTTTTGGTTTCATGCCCGGTTGAGCACCTTGTCGTCTGCTCCCAGCTGGATCATGTGGCAGATGGTGGACACAAGCAATCCCAAGTGACAGGACTTAACACAATAAAAATAACACAGAATGTTGTTGTATGTGTGGGAGTTTGAATCATTATCTGTGTATCTGTGTACAGTATATGTTTGCAAGTGTAGGTGCTATGAAAAAAAATACATAGAGAGGGAGACGTTGATTTATTCTCCAGAGAGAGAACGAGGGAGAGAGTTGGCAAGATATTTAAAGACTCGGAGAGTGAAGGATGGGAACAAAAAACAGAGTGACTATAAAAGAAAGCAAATAAGTGAAGTGGAGAATAGGAAACAGATGGGGTGGAGAGACTCAAAAACTGTGAAAAGTCACTGACAGCTTCTAGACTGTTCTACCTTATCTTTCTGATTGTGCCAAAACATCCTTTCACATTACAGACACATTAAACTAACATCTAGAGCCATAAAGTACGACTTGCAGAATTCAATCAACTGTCTATCACTTATACAACTTTACATTCTTTTATCCACAACTTAGACAAATCACTAAACACTTGCTTATGAAGCAGAAATCCTGAGTAGAGTATCAAATTGTTTAACTTTACTTGCATCACCCCCCACCCCCCACCCCCAACACACACACTCTTCACTTGATCTTTTGCCTCCACCCTTGAGTCTCTTTTTACACTGACAGGTGACTGCTGCAGCTGATTACTACTAACTGCAATCTCTTTCCTTTGAATGTGTGTGTGACTTGTGTTGAAAACAGTAAACAGTAAACCTGCATCTACCTCTGCAGTACACCACCGCCCCATTGAATGTAGGTCACTCTCCTTCTGTTATTCACTCCTCTGCTCTCTCTATTTCCTTTTCCACCTCTTACCTCCAACTCTCACTATCCCCCTTTTAACTCTATCACTCCCTACCATGCTGTTTTAGCTTGTCCTTCACCCGATGACACAGCCTGTTTTCTTATTTCCCTCCTTCAGCAGCTTTTGTCCCACACCATATGTTTGCACTCCCCTCTATATAACACACCCCTCCTCTCTCTCCTGGCAATATTAGGGGCCATGAATGGTTGCTGTGGAAACTACATCCTTCAGTGAAGCAGTAGGACATTGGAAGGAGTCATGGTGACGATGCTTGTGCTGATGGAGAATAATGCTGCAAGCTCTCTTTCTCTGTCTAGTCTAACTGCTCTCCCCCAGCAACAGCAGCCTTATACAGCTTCCTCTCTTTCCTTTGCCACAGTCAGTCAATCTGGTTTACTCACTGTTACTCTCTCCCGAACAGTATGCCTTCATCGGTTCCTATCCACCTTACCCTTTATTGCTTATTCTATTGTCTATTTTCAGTCCCTCATTTTGCAACCCACCCATCTCCCTACTGTCTCTCTGCTCATCTCTCAAGGGAATGGCTGCAATTCTGCACATTTCTGTCAATGTTCTTCTGGTTTAGGGACAAATCTGTGTAACGCTGAAAGAGAGAGACTGAGGAGAAAGACATGGAGGGAGACAGGAACAGACAGGGAAAGAGAGTTAGAGAGCAAGCAGAAACCTGATTTCATTAATGTGGGTCTGTTAATCTGGGCGTGGGCTGCGCTCCATCTGTCACAGCAGGAGCAGCACACAAAGCAGGCAGCCAAAACACACTTAGAAACACAGCCAGGCACACATGCACATATACAGGCAAGTATACATGAAAAAAAAAAACACTACTCAATGACACACACAAATTGATACCAACGCATAAATCTGCACTCTTGAAATCAGATGGGAAGAAACAGGGGCGTTCTCAGCTGTACCTCTGTCTCTCACATCGAAAAAAAAAACAAACTATGGTGTGAGGCGAAACAGCACCCTGCAGCTACAGCACCCATACCGATACAATTTCCCCAACAAAGTCCCATATACTCCTGCTCCCCACATAAGGACCACAGTCTGCCTAGCAAACAAAACGATTTAGTTATAAATAGCCCAGTCTATGACTCATAGTGATGTGACAGGCCACATTGAATCAATATCTCCATTTCTCTTATTTCTCAGACATGATAAACAGATTCAATGTGAAAGTCAAAACACAAATCTTTCTCATTGTTGCCGTCCAGAAAATACTTTATATATTATCTGACACTTTCAACCCTGAGTTATCTCTAAACCAAACCTAAAATTTGACTTGAAGCTACTACGGCCCTTAGCTATTATTTTTATTCTTAACCTGGCTGCCAGTGAGATAAACAAGGAACAGTTAGCTCTGAGGCAGAGCAGGTTTAGCATGTAGATAAAATGTTGTTCTTGAACTGCCACAGCTTAATTAGACCACCCTAAATCCTCACCAGCTGATCTTGTTATAGCTGACCCACCCTGAAGAGTCGCTAATGCCTGTTTTCTCTCTCTGTCTTTCTATCCATCTGTCGATCCATCTATCTCTTTCTGTCTCTCATGTTTAGAAGTGCCTGCAGGCTGCAAGTCCTCAGCCAAGGCAAGAAATCAATGGCAGAGCACGGAGGAGGCTGTGTGTGACAGTAGTTAGTGTGTGGGTAGTTTGTCTGCCTGCCCAGCCCATCACCTCCTGTATGTAAAAGACACCAGACCAGGCCATCTCTACATTCTTAATTACAACAAATCATGTCTTTATCTAAACTTAATTGCACTATTGTTTTTGGCTCAGTCCTTTCATTGCACGTACGTCTGTCTCATTCTCTCACGTCTCCTCCTTTATTTGTGTTTGCCAGGACCCTCTTTTTTTTATTTTACTCAGTCATTTTTGACCCCAATTGCATGAGAAAAGTCAAGAGATGACAACTGAATTATCTTCAGTGCCATTGCAGGCTGCTGACACTGTGCATGTAGTGCATCTTTGGCCATAAACCTTGGTTAGGGGAAGGGGATACGGTATCTGTACTGTTGGGACATTCTCATTACAATGTCTGTAAAATGTCATCTAGTATTGAAGGTCCTGTCATTCAGAGATTTGTTTTGTTCCAATGTTCCTGTTCTTACAATTCATCCAGCACTCTTTTCTAATAAGCTAGTGCTTTGTTTGAGCTTTAGCGTCTTTGTCTTTTCCACCCTGATAAAGGGCAAAAACACTTCGTCCTTTTGTTCTCGCTAAATAAAGTGAGTGCGACCATCTCCTGTCATCATCAGTTAACATTATAAGGATAACGCCCCAGTCCTTAGTTAGGTGGAAATGTGTCTGCATGTAAGTCTGTTCCACCCTTGCAATGTTTCTGCATGCCTGACAAGGTCGTTGCTGCAAAAAGGTGTAAATTGTTAAATTTAGACTTAATGGTTATCAAGCAACAAGCTATCTTGACACTTCATGTGCGTCATTTGCCTGCAGCTGCTTGACACCAAAAGTGCTGCCAATAATTATCATTCTATTAGAAAAACACTTTGAATTAGACTCGGATTTGCAATTTCACAGACTGTCTTCCAGCTGAAATGCCTGATGGCTTAAGGTCTTTAAAATACTTTTTTTGTTATATGAGAGCAATATTAACAACACTACAAAACATCCAGAATATAATTCATTCCCACTGTCTGTAATAATGCACCAATACGCTCAGCAGCCACTTCATTAGGTATGGTCTAATGCCATTCAGTTAAAATCTTCTGTCACTGTCACAGAGACGTTAATTAGGTTTTATGTTTTAGTACTGCGATTGTAGGTAGCAATGTGGTGTAGTGGAGTGGACTGCATTATACTATAGATGTGTTTTGAAGAACTATGTCAATTAATTAAAAATACCGCTCCTAATCTTTATCTTTGCAAGTGCATGTGTAGGGGAAAGAGATAGATCCACATTAAAATGAGAGAGAATGCAATTATATTTTATTCTTCTTCTCTAATGTGTTCTCTAATGTTTGTCCTCTGTGGTTCAGTGGTTTATTCCTCTGTAAACATCTCCCTGATAATCCAATCAACTGTTCGCCCTTTCTCTAGTTCTCTTTCTCCCTGTATTGTCTCTCTTCCTGCCACAGAGAGCAGAGATATCTATCTCCGCCTCCGTAGCACATTCATTTCCTCTCTGTGCAGCAGTGGGAAGTGTCATGAGTGGGTCGGTGCAATCTTGTAGCAGACTTCTCTGTTCTCTTAATTTTATTACTATCTTGTTGTTTGATAGGCTCTTGAGGAATGTACAGTTATTTGTATTAGATGATAGTCAGATCAGTCTGGTTCTGTTATGGAATGTATTTCACATAAATCCATTAATTTAAATTATAGATGACTGTCACTTTTTCAGACTTTAAGGTCAAGACTAGCCCTGTGTGTGCAAAGCAGACCTCTTACTATATTTAAGCTTCTTTTCCTTTACTTTAAGACAGTGTTAAAGTTGGGTGAAAGCATCTTGACTGACTTACCAGCTGCACTTGATACTGTGGGCCAGTTCTGAACCAAGACCCCCTGGGCACCTTGCATCACTGAGGACTCTTCCATATGCACTGAGCTGGAACACAAAAAAAGTGTGATGTGTTAAATTGAACTGCACAATCGAACACATCCATAAGTATTAATTTACTATTCTCTCGTCTCCATATGTTTCCTATAATGCACATGATTACAAATTCAAGCCTGGGTACTTTGTGTGTGGGGGGCTGTGGTGGAACACAGCAACCACAATCCCAGAAATGCGAAATTCAGATTCGGATTAAAATTTCACATTTCACATTTAACATTTCACTGACATTCTCTGGATTATGGCTTACAGATGACAGTTCTGACATTTTCATCCCCTCTGTGGGATTTCAGCACCCTCACCTCTACTGAAAACTCCACAGTCTCTGCAGTGCTCAACAACAGAAACATAAATGCTGACACAAACCACAGCTCTCTCTCACTGCCTTTGCCTTATTTTTGAAAGAAAAGGATTATTGTGTCCAGTCATGACGTTAACATTTTAGTCATGAAGATCAAGATGATACCTGTTTAGCTTTAGAAAGCAGATTTCTAATATCATCCAGGCACTGAGGATTGAAGCTTGTTAAAGGGTCACCTCACCAAATTATAGAAACATATCATGGGACAACTAACTACATACAGTAACTAGTAATACTGAATTATTTTTAATGATTTCCTTCAAACTGCTGTTAGTCACAGAATAAAGATCCTGTTGTTGTGTGTTTCTGAAGCAAAAAGAGATAAACCAGATACAGAAACATATAAACCAATTTTATTTTTCATTATAAAACCACTTTCTGAGTCTCATCCTGTTGCTGCTCTACTTAAATCTGCAGTCTAATCTTCTGCCCTCTGTCCCTGAGAGTCTCTAGTAGTTAAAACCTTTATTGAGGTCTGGGTGAGCTGGTAATTATGACACTTCTGAGGCATCAATAATAATTATAACATTAACTTGAAAACAAGACGTTTTCAGTTTTCAGTCTTCAGTCTTCAAGAGCTGAGAACAACAAAGCACTGAAATATACTTTAGTAAGTAACAGTACAAGCCTCATGAGTGCTAAAGATAGTTAAAAGATGATTGTTTCTAGTTGTCTATACACAGTGTTGTGAAGACAACAAAAGTCAGTCAGTGATTGGGGCCATTTTAAGTGCTGCTCAGCACCAGCATCATCAGGGTGCACTGATAAAATATTAATGGCATACACTAGATTGATACTACACTCTTCACCAAATGCTGGCCTTTCTTTTACATTGCTCGTCATCTGTGCTTCTCCCATTGGCTGTAAACATATGTTTCACTATAATTTTTCAGCAACTTTCACATAAGGTTGAATTTAATTCTTGCAAATCATACTTAAAGTGATCAAAAACAAACCAGGCATACAGTAACATCCTCAAAAACACAAATAGGAGGAAATATGCATTTCACCAGAGATGAAATTAAATGAAATGGGTCATTACTATTACATCCACAATCTTTTTTACAGGCTCTGCTGATGCAGAGCTTGCAGTATATAAATGGATGAACATTTAGTGAGGATTGGTAATAGAACAAGGGGGACAGCCAACCCAAACCACTTATAGTAGTGAATCACGAGAAAGATTTAACATGTTAGACGGGTTCACATAAGCACATTAACTCTCATTAATCCCTGCAGTAATTATGAGGGAATCTGTGTTACATTAGTGACACTCATATGGTGCACTTCTGTTAATCTGAAATGGACATCAGAGTGCACACATTAATACATACAGTACAGCACACTGTATATTTGTATCCATGCAGATAATGTATAAATAATTGCAACATATCTAAACTGCACTACACGAACCAGGGTCCATATGAGTTAAGACAAAGACATCAGGCACAGTGTTAGACTTGCAGACTGGCCAGTGGCACTAGATTTTGAATCAGATCAGCATAAATGAAATAACACATGCTATGACATGCAGGACAGACAGACCCATGCCTCTGAGCAGCAACAGACAAATGATGGTTGCCTCTGTTTTTACACTTCCTTAGATACAGAGATACTCGCCCCTGTGCATTTGTATGTATAATTTTTATGCATTTAGGCATTACAGAGGAATTATATTACACTTATATTCTCTGACATTTGTATTAGAAATCTGGTTGTTTTCAGATTAATCCAACCAGATTAATCTTTGCTATATCAATTTATAGGATGTGGAAGGATCACGTAGATATGACAGATGATATGTAGACAGATAGCGACACCTTGGCTGAGTCCAACTCTTTAATTATGGTGCCATCTCATTAGCATGACCTTTGATTTGGCTGCACCCACAGCAGGTAAGACTCTGTGTCTTATGGATTATGTGATCATGGGTGTGGTCATGCAGCAATATCTGTGTCCCTGATAGGCCATCTTTCCAACTGACTACCTGCCCTTCATCCATCAGTGACCGCCTCTCTGATTATCATTCCCTCCTGTCAGTTCTCCATCTGTTGATTAACACTGAGAGCTGCACATTCAGTTGTTTTCAGTGATCATTTTTACAGTTTTCTTACTGAAATTGATTTGTAGTTTTCTCACAATTGGCCATGAGTGTATATTTAATAGGAATACTGTACATTGTAAAAATAAAATGGAAATGGGTAAAACAAGATTGGAATTATGCTGTTTGGACACACCCCTTTGCCTCTGCATTGAAATCACAGCTATAATGCAACAGATGATCTCACACATCTTTACTGGAATAGGTCTGTTACTGAACCTCAGTGTCTCACCTGGCTCTGTGGTAAGCCACTGAATACATTTATACATTTAGGTAAGAAACATCTAATATGGAGAATCTAAATCCTTCATGATTCCATTGTCCATTCCATCTCAACAAACTAACATAAATTTAGTGAGAGAGTGGTTCAGGCTGTAGAGAAGACCTCAATGTCAGCACTGAGTCTTAATATTCTTAAACTATTTTATTTATTTTACCTCGATTTGCTGAAATGACTCTAAGATACAAATAACTTTAGATTAATATTATTGGTATGTTCACTTTAAAAAGATATATTGGGGAACAACAAGTGGACTAGGGACCACCATACTGAGCATTAATCAGCCTTGACAAAGTGTAGGTAGTGCTTCAGGTGAAGCAGTAAGAAAGTGATGCAGGATAGCATAGACTACTGTATTAGGCCAATAGTGCTTGAATGTCTTTTGATCTTCAAGAAAACATGACGAAAGCGACTGGTGAAGTATGATAAGATACTTACTGCCAAGTGCAAAGAAAAAAATAAATGGGATGCTTACCTCTGCATTACACCTCCTGCTCTCAGGGAGGCTGAATATCTCCAGTCAGAATTCGGTGCCTTGGGCTGCAAGAGAGAGTGAGAGGAATTGAGTCTTAAGTACAGGCGAAAGCCAATACCATGTTATTAATAAGTCATGGCGAGAACTGCAAGTGTAACATAAACGCACAAACTCAATCTCACATACACACACAACCACCAGAGTGACAGTTTCTCTGCCTTTGAAGAGAGCTGACGGATGAAACAAAGCTTGTATATGCATTCACATATGCAGGCTCTCCCCCCCCTTCCCCCCCACACACACTCCCATCCATGTCCTCTGAAAAGAAAAAAAAAAGACAAGAAAAATTGAGAGATTTCACCCCAGTGGCCAACTGACCACGACATCCTGTGGTACACCCATGTGGGGTCAATCTGGCTGTGGTATATTACCATGGCAACAATTCTGACCTGTTTGCTGCTGTTTGTGCTGATGATAACATCACATCAGTGTTATAGAGGATCTCCATTCATTTCTATGTGCTCAAAATATTCCAAAGTGTGAAAATCAGTTGTCTCAAAATTGCTGAAACATCATGACGTTTTTCAGCGATGCTAGATGATGGTTTCTAAACGACCTCCACAGTCTTCTGTGTTTTTCCTTTTCACAGTACCCTCCTCCCTTCCTCTGCTCTGCCTCTGTATATTTGCCACCCCCTCCTGTGTGCTGTTGAGTTCCTTCTCCTTGTTATATCCTCTTTACACTGATCAAAACCTTGCATACACGGCCTGCCTGAGTCAGTCTGACACATCTCACCATGGAAACTGTGCAGAACCCAGTCTACATTTTACCCACCACCCTCCATCATTTCGCTCGTGTGAAGGTCACAGGTGCAGGAAGGGGGGAAGAGGGCAGATATCAGATGAACCCACTCAGTTCTACATCTAGACACAGACATATGATAACAGAAGGATGCAAAGAAACATTATCACAATCTCAGTGCATGTGCCACTTACGTAATTCTTTAGAGGCAATCGAAAATGAGACTTCAGTGCCTGTGCTTCAAGGAAATTCCTATTTCCTAAATAACCAAACCTGACATCAGAAAACCTGAAAAAATGTGGTTAGAGGACTAAAACTCACTGATTGTTTGAGATTCGGCTTGAGATGCAGCAAAATGGGCTGTTAACCTGACCATATAACTGAGATGAGATTGCCTTTTCTCTAATCTCAACCTAAACCTCTGACAGAGCTAAACCAATCTGACGGAGGACATTAAATTCTCCATGCTTGGCCGTGCAGTTCATAAGAGACCCATTTGCAATCCCATTTCCTTTCAAATATGACAGATGTTCACTTGCTGCTGAAGCTGCATTGACCTCTGTGAGTCTGCAGTGGACATTCATCACCGTTGAAATCCAATATTTGGTCTTAATGAGAGAAGCCTGGTATTCCTCCTAGAGTCTTTCAAACAGAGCGGAGTATCCACAGGAATACAGGACACTCTAGCATCTGAGACACTTAATAGAAATAAAAGATACACTTATTTAAAGATAACTGCTCATCGAAAGGCAAGTTATTGCTGGACTGATAAATAGGATTGATTTTAAAAGGACACAGTATGTTACTATGGTATTAAAAACACCCTTAAACAAAAGCTCTGTTTAATTTTACCTTTCACGCAATACATGGAAAACAAGACACAAAGACCCATTAAAAAATGGGCCAGACTGTCTATGAATGGGAATAAATGGCTTTGTAAAAATGTTTGCCCTATAGTGGCATGGCACAGCCCAAAAAAAGGAGAGTAGTCTGCTTGGTAATATGAAATGAAATGAGTGAAATGAAAAAAAAACCCAACAATTTAACGTATACAGACATAACATACAAGCATGGAACCAAAACATATTTAAAGCTTGATATGATGGGAAATCTGTGCATTTTGTTTGATCATTTGAAAATGAACAACAAATTAAGTGGAAAAAAAGATTCTCCTGGGCTTATTGTGTATATATTTCTTCACTTGGTTTTAAATTGTAAATTAGAGACTAAAGAAAGCTTCTGGTTTGACCACTGAGCAGTTTTCTCGCCTTTTCCTCCATTCTTCCCTCTCCCTCTGAGTGAACACTCCTAGCATGGATACAGAGCTCACACCTCCGCCATCAACACTGTGTCCAATCACCTTTCATTCCTGGCCTGATCTGCGAGGAGCCAGCCAATACACGCTCAGTACTGAGAAACGCATTGCTGCCTGTTAATTACATAGCAAGAACAAACATGACTGGCATTTAATGAGAAACACATCAAGTGATAACAGAACAGATACCTTAAACATGTATTTAATCCTCTTTTTATCACTTATTTTCTCCTGTATCCATTCCTGCATTGCACAGACAGTTGTAGAGGCACTGGGGCAAACACGATAATGTAGAAAACAATTCTAGACAATTTTGTTTGGAAATAATGCAGACATCTCTGTGCATGTTGTTGTCAACCTTTTACATGTGGAAAAAACCCCACAAAATTAAGCTCTAATCTAAATGAAACTCAGACACAGTCTCTGCCTCAATCTTGGCTTCCTTACCGATTCCCAAACTCTGGCTTACTGTTCAGTGCCAGAGACGTACGTGACCAGAAGAGGATATTTTGGTGCAATGGGACTGGTGGCCTTTGTAGCTGGCAAAGCCTGCACTATTTCTACCTCTCTAGAATGACCAGTGAATACCCTCTGGAGCTACTGGACTTGAATATTGTGGCACACAGCCCCGAGCAGACAAATAACACTGACTGTGTGGGGTCATAGGTGAACAAGCTACTGAAATCTACTATTTTGTTTTGAGGGGAGAATAAGAAACAACCAGCAAGAAAACGGAGATAGTTCCTATTCCTGAAACATTCATTGGAGGATAAATTCACTATACCCTGAACCACCAGACAACTGGTATTTAACAAGTGTGGAACACACACAAAGACACAAAACATCCAGCAAATCAAACTGCACCCACCTGCTAAAACAAACACAGCATAGAGAAGCTACTGTAGCTACAGCATGCCAACTTACTATCTAACGTTGAGACACAGCTATGAAAATAAATGTCACATAATGTAAGGAGGTAATAATGGAACAATATGCACAAACAAAACAATAGCATTGCTTCCTTTACCTTGATGTACACAGATCTTATGAATTAACTTGAGAGAACTCAAGAAACTAAGCAGATCTTGGAAGTGGAAAGCAAATCTGAACCCTTATTTAGTCATTTTAAGGTCTTGGATGCGATATACATGCCTAACAAATGTTCATATGCCACTTTGTACTAGAAAACCAATAGATCTCAGAAGCACTAAGAAAATATATTTTTAAAACAACATTTTCCAGAAGAACAGATGAACGACTACAACAGCTCCAGAGCTGTAAATGTCAACTGCAATACTACTGCAAGAACATCGCCCTACAGCAAAGCCTGAACCATAACTCTGACAATTTTTCTTTTATGCCCTGTGGTGTGTGTGTCACTTACTAGTGTGAGACAATACAAAATAACAAAGCACAGAGATCGCCCCAGACACACACCTGAATGGCAGTTGCATCTGGCATACTTAGACGCCGTACAAATATCTGGCTTTGTCCACTGTGGCTGGTGACATAGCCTGAGCCCCAGGTGCCACTGTGTGGCCGTCCTGTGTTGTAGAACATAAAAGTGTCACTTCCTGATGTGGCAGTCAGACACGTCTTGTAACAGTATGTTTTAGTCAAAGAACCATTTCCCCGCACTTCAATATAATGTGGTTCCACTTTGAGGTCACGGCGCAGGGCCATGTTGCTGTTTGGCTGCCCTCCACCTGCTGCTCTTGCTGCTCCCCCACCACCACCTGCTGGAGTGCCCGTCTCTGGCACATTCTTCTTGGATACGCAACATGGACAGCAGGACCCAGGCTGCGTACAGTACGCATGGCAACGCACAATGGCCAGTACAAAGACTGTGACTAGAAAGACAAAGGTTGTGGCACTCAGGGCAATGATGAGGTAAAGGGTGACATTGGAAAACATTAAGGGGCTGTTTGGCCTGATGATGCGCTTGGGGTCAGGAGCCACCTTAGGTGGCAGCTCCATCACATGCACGTGAATGGTGGCAGTGGAGGAAAGTGGTGGTAGACCATTATCATGCACCAAAACAGTCAGAACGAAGTAGGTGGAGTTGTCCTCAGTAACTCGCCTCGTGGTGCGGATTTCACCTGTGTACTCATGCACCTTGAACAGGTCAAGGTCTGTGTTGGTCTGATCTAGGGTAAAGAGCAGCCAAGCATTCTGCCCTGCATCACCATCCCACGCTGTCACCTTGCTCACCAACACTCCTGCTTCAGCATTTTTCATGAGTGTCTCTGTGGTGCGACTCCCATTGGTGGGTGGGTAGATAATCCTGGGTGCATGGTCATTCTGGTCCATAATGTAAACATACACTGTGGCCACACGGCTGAGGGGAGGCACACCGTTGTCCTGTGCTTTAATCTGAAAGTGGAATTCTCTCAGCTTCTCAAAGTCCAAGGCTCGCAGGGCATAGGCCTCACCTGTGTTGGGTTTGATGCTGACATAGCTGGCTACACTGATGCCATGGTTGTTGTCATTGAGTACAGTATAGGTGATACGTGCATTTTCTGCAGCGTCAGCGTCTGTGGCCTTAACAACACACAGAGGTGCTCCAGGAGCATTGTTCTCTGTAATATAAACAGTGTATGATGTCTGCTCAAAACGAGGTGGATTGTCATTCACATCTGCAACATCCACCTTAAAGGTCATTTGAGATGACAGTGGTGGAGTGCCTCCATCCACAGCACTGACAGTGACATTGTAGGATGAGATGGTTTCTCTGTCCAGGAAAGCGGATGTGACGATGGTGTAGTGGTTCCGGAAAGATTTGATCCTAAAAGGCAAATGAGGCATGATCTCCAGGGTTACTTGTTTGTTTTGTCCAGAGTCACGGTCATTCACACTGATCAATGCTACAACAGTATCAGCCCTGGCGTCTTCACGCACAGGGCTGGAGAGTGAAGACAGTACAATATCAGGAATGTTGTCATTGACGTCCAAAACTTCTACAACTACTTTACAGTGCACTGCCACAGGAGCTGGGCCTTTGTCCATAGCCTGTATGTACATTTCATATGAGTTTGTCTCCTCATAATCTATATTGTTTTTCACTCGAATTTCCCCAGTGTCTGTGTCCATGGAAAACATCTGCCTGACTCGCTCTGGTGTGTAACTGCTGAAGGAGTAGAAAACTTCCCCATTTGAACCTTCATCAGGGTCTGTTGCGTTTAACTTGATCACCAGTGCGCCCTTTGGAGAGTTTTCAGACAGTTTCACTTTGTACACGGAGCTGTCAAACGCAGGCACATTGTCATTGGCATCAAGGATACGTACATTGATTTTGGCAGTGCCAGTTCGCTGTGGGGTGCCTCCATCCATTGCTGTCAGGATGAGCTGATGAGAGGGCATCTGCTCGCGGTCAAAGGGCTTTTTGAGGATAAACTCGATGTGCTTATTATTTGAAAAGGGCTTAATGGAGTCCAGAGTGAGGTGGTCGTTTGGACTGAGCCTATACTGCTTCACGGAGTTTGAGCCGTCGTCTGCGTCCTGCGCTCCTTCGATATGGAACCGCGACCCAGTGAGAGCAGACTCTGACACCTCGAGCTGATATTCATCTCTTGGGAACTGTGGCGCGTTGTCGTTTACGTCCAAAATCTCCACCTCTACCTTGTGCTGTTCGAGTGGGTTCTCTAATACCACCTCGAGGTTAAACGAACAGGTGCCACTGAATTCACAAACTGTCTCTCGGTCAATGCGGTCACTCACCACCAGCTTCCCGGTTTTGTGATTAATGGTAAAATATCTCCGTCCACTGTCCGATGTGATTCTGATACGTCGGGTGGAAAGTTTTCTCAGGTCCAGACTCAAATCCCGGACAATGTCACCGACCAGTGCCCCGTTCTCCAGCTCCTCCGGAATAGAGTATCGAATTTGTGCATTTGTAAGGCCACCGAGTACGAAAATAACCAAATATAAAGAAAAAGGCGCATTCTCCGTGACACTGTAACAGCATCGCGCCGTCACAGCCATCGCAGGCAGGCAGAATTTGCAAGACGGGTTGGAGAAATCTTTCCGTCTTTTCGGCTTGCTGTGTGTCCCCACCCGCCTCATTAAAAACGAGGGAATAGTCCGTGCATAAGTCCGACTATGTGCAGGACGACCACTGCGTTCTCTCTAGTGCCTGTTTAAAGGACATTTTCCCATGTGTATCCATGTTTTTCTTTGTCTGCCTGAGTGATGTTTTTAAATTTCTCTATCCTACAAGCAAGGCTGACTCTCTTCACTGATGCTGCCTATTGGTCTCTCTCTCTCCCTCTCTCTCTATGCTATGTGGTGATGGTGTCTGTGGGCAAAAGGGGAGGGGGAGCCACTCGCTCAAACGATGCTGGCTGCATTTCAGCACCTCCGATCGCGCACCATCTAATAAAAATAAAACCCCATAATATACCAACTTTGTCGTTTAATCATACATCTCCAAACCTGGACGTGCGTACATGGAGCGACCAAAGTCATCTGCCGATTTTGGGGGAAATTAATTCGACACAATCGTTTTCCCTCTTTTTGTCAGTGCCACCGCCCTTTTCATTGTGCGCTGGGAAACTGATTTATGAACCAGCCTGGCGATTAGACTTCCTCACTGATGCAAACCTACAATTACTCAGGGACCCTACAGCCAAACGAAAACGCAGATTTCTCATACATGCAGGAATACAATATTTTGGGAATAAAGAGAATGCTAAATTGACTGTAAAAAAAAAAGTTACATGCACATTTGGTGCAGCAGCTCTCAGATAGTCAAACTGAAAAGAGGGTTTATTATATTCGATTGTCTATCAGAAAAAAAAAACACAACGGGAAGACGGGGAAGTGACAGGTTCTTTCAGCCACACTGTCAGACCCACCGTGGGGGTGGATCTGGCTGTTTCACCTTGTGCCTTTTCACGACTTCGGTGCTGAAACATTCAATTCTGCCTGAGCACCAGGGGCTGTCAGCACAAATACATTATGTGTTCCTTCGTGATATCACTTTGCCCTACAGAGACAGCTGACGATGCTTTGCACTTCAGCTCCTATTGGACGCAGGTGCTGCAGAGCCCTTCACGCCACAGGTCCATTCCCACATGAAACACAAAGCCCGTGATGTCACGTCAGTGGTGACCACGTTAACCAGTTCGACTCTTTTGCATATTTAGTAAACGTTCAATACATAGCCTCTTCTGACAGGCATAATGATTATGCTCACATACACTGCATGCAGTTATATTTTAGAGCAACCACAAAACCACGTGATTTTTGCACACATACACATTGTCGGTCATCAGTTTTGTATCTTCTTCTGTTAACTTCATATATTTATCAGACCACATCACCAGTTCTTATTGGTGTAACAGTGTGCAGGTGCATTGTGTACAGTATTTCAACAAAACATTTTTGGGCTGTATACTTCTGCTGGTCTGTGTTGTGTAGCAGGTGGTGACACTAAAATAATGTTGTGCACAGGTTGTTTTTTAATTACTCCAGTCTCGGTATTCATGTATTTCAATTAAATTCAGATTTAAATTGGAAACAGGCTGATTAATTGGGCCTTTAAACCACGTGACAGTCCTGCTCATAGTCATTTCTTTTTTGACACTGTTCAGATTCACCTTACCAAGACGGTAACGGGCGCGACATTAAAAACTGCGTTGATCTGATTCATCACTACGCTTTACACGGTTTATGATGAAAAAGTGGCCTTGTGAGACCCTGAGCCTTCTAGTTTTACCCCGGCCACTGGGCCAAGATGAGCGTCCGCCGCCCACATAATCTTTTCTCTCTCCTGGAGGTCTGCCACTCTCACCCACGCCCGGTCTGCCCACGGCGATGACAGCGCTTGGCATCCAGGGAGACGGGGAGAAGACAGTGAGTCACTCGGATGCTGCTAGTAGATGGGTAGATACAGAGCAACTCTTCACACTGCAAGGCGACGAGGAGGAGGTGGTGAAATGGGAAACTGCCGAAGCAGTGAATGTTCGCTAAAAGATGACAAATTACGAACTACGGGGCGCTTGTAAAAAGACTCAGTTTGTTTACCTGAAACGGTATCAGTGTAATAACCAAGTAAGCACAAATAATTTTGGATATAGATCCAATGCCTTTGTTAAACTTTTAAAAAGTTACTGTACTGCATTTACTACCGACACGGATTTCTCTCTCTGCATTAGGCTATTATCCCTCAGATCTGCAGTGATAGCAGTGTTTCTTTCATCCTAACAGTCTCAGTCTACGTGTACGGTCTACCACACTAATCCTGACATTTAGCAGATTTTCCCGGTGGGATGCTCGAACCTCAGTGTTTGGTGATAATACAAGAATGAAAACAGGCGACGTTTATCTCGTGAGCAAACACACACCTGAAAGAACACCTGACCTTTAAACATGTCCTTCTCATTCTCCTCCTTTCCCCCTCTCTACCCTCCTGCGTTTAATATGTTACAGCTCTCTCACACCTATTTCAAATATGCCCATCTGTTTCTGCCTTAATTGCACGCTGCTGAGCTGTGGATTATTTCATTTTTCACTCAAGGGTGCCACAGATATAGTTATCACCATTATTCTACTTGACGCCTGTTAGGCATCACCAAACACGGATTTCAAATAATAAATTGGCTAATTGGTGATTTTTTAATTATAAAAAAACAACATGTTGTCAGAAATGCACCCCCCTGCACATCAATTTATTTACCTGACGTCAGGGGCGGGGGGGGGCTGTAGAGCCCCACCAGCTGCCACCCCCCACCTTTTATGTCCTTGAAATCTTTTGTCTCATTTATTGTCTTTGTTTTCTTAGCAGAGATAATGATACAATAAATAGTTTTAAAGTGTATTTGTGGATATTTTGTTGACTGCATTTACATATAGGGTATTTTCACATACTTCACTGAGGAGGTCCAGCATTGCCACCCTGCCTAGACCTCTTGCCACACCTTTGCGCCCCATGTACAGTTTTCTAGATCCGCCACTGCCTGACGACTGCTTTTTTTTCTTCTCATTTTCAACCCTCATCTAATCCCTCCATGTCTTCACTTTCCCTAATCGTCTCTTGCTTACTCTCCACTCTGGTGTGTCTCCAGCTGCGCCTCTGTCAGACATCCGCTGTTCCAGCTGAGGGCTGGCTGGGGGACATACTGGAGTGAAAGTGGAAGTGTAGACAGAAAAAACAGATTGACTGAGAAAAGCTGTGGCTTCACATGGACAGGCCTGTGATGGATACAGAGAAGCGAGATAATTCAGAAGTTTAAAAAGGGAAGACTCCCTCTTTCTTCATTCTTTTTGCCACAATATTCACATTTCCTATTCTATCAATTATGCAAGATAGCCACCATATTAATAACATTCTCTTCACTTGGACTGAAGCTCATTAATAGTGTAAGGGGCCACTCTAAAAGCCATTCATTTTACCTTCTCATATGGAATTCCCTAAGTTTTAGTGAGTCAGATGACAGCGGAGAGCCACAGAGAAACAGGTCACGGCTGGGCTATCATGAAGCAGGACTCATTACATCACACCCTCAATCAACACAAACAGAGGACGTCATGCAGACTTAAAGGGCATATCTGCCTGTAGGCATGTACACTCACACAAATTCACAAAGGCAATGTAAATGCAGCTTTAAAAAAACACACACTACTTAATAACACAATAATTTTGTCTGAATGCATGTCAGAAGGAACATACATCAGTTTGTGCAACATGACATCAATCATATTGCACTATGAATTATAGTAGTACTACAGAAAGACACAAATGATATTTAAATTTTTGTTGGCTTATGATCTGTTCATGATGTCCTCTGGTTCTCTCTTCCGTACGTTAGGAATTATGCAAATAAAAGTTAAAAACGATGCTAATGGAAGGAGTGGGAGAGGCAGTCTGGGCAACAGGGAACAGAGGTGGCAGAGAAAGTGAAACTGGTCCCTCTGTTGGAATAAATTGGTAGTACAAGGGTTGGACACGTGATCATCACCCCACTGCCCATCCATGCAGGCTTTCTCATTAAGCCAAAGCACTAAAACCTAATCCCAGCTATGAGTGTGTGTGTTGGAGAGAGAGAGGGGAGGAGAAAAGGGAGAACAAGGCACAGGCATCAGGCTCCAGGCTGCAGTGACAGTAGTTTTCTTTCTCATTTTCAATGCAGTGACCATAATGGATAAAGGAATATATAAAACAAGACACCCTCCAGAGGTGAGATGAGAAAAAGCAGTATATGAATACTGATGCTCTGCAGTACTATTGCTACATGTGTATTTATCAAAATATAATCAATACATTTGTCATGAAAGTATTAGAAATGCGTTACACACATGCTTTAAGGAGGATAGAGCAAAATGACATAAAAATATTGTCTGTCTTTTGCTAAAAAGGGAAATAAACAATATTCTGTCACACACACACACACACACACACATATATATATATATATATATATAACAATCTGCCCTCTAGTTTTTCTGTTACTTACATGCCATTGCTCTTAGCAATATACACTACATAAGCAAAAACTGACTTGCGAGTGGCATTATTTAAGATAGCCATTTATAGAATGATATAAAGCTGTTTTCTTACGTGCTTCTCATCTTCATTTTTCTATGCACAAGAACTTTTCCATTTTAAAATCTCCAGAACAAAAGTCCCATGCTAACCACAATCCTTTTACTCAGGTGAATGCAGTAAGCGGGTGGAGGAGGCATTCTCTGGGTGTGTTTGTTTGTGCTGATCCCTTGTGTGCCTTGCTTTCAAAAATAAAAGGGCACAAGAGAACTAAAAGAAGCCTAAATCCCTGCCTCTGGGGGCCTCCAAGGGTTAAACAGTTCCTTGGTTGTCCTGGTTCAGCCTGTGCATAAATCAAGCAGATTCATGTTGTGGCACTGAACAAAGCTATCAGGAAATGCAGGCAGGCTTTGGATACTTCCCTCTTAGGATGCCCTGGCTTTGTATCCTTGCCGGATGGGAAAGGATGGGACCCGTGGTTCTGAGCATGACAAAGCTAATCTAACGACTGCAAAAAACATCCCGATGCCACTAAGAAGGAGCACAGATGAAGGATGGGTTGGAGGAAGTGGGGGAGAAGGGGAGGGGTGATGATAAGTTCTTCTTTTTATCTGTGACCAATTGTAAGCTTGTGATGTTCTCACTCATCTGTAGGGCATGTATTTAATGTTTTTTGGTGCATCACATCGTCAGGAGCACCCATTTTCACACTATCTCATGCTCAAGGCTCGGGTATGTGCTACTATATTAGTGACTTCCTCTTAATCCCTCTCCTTTTAAAAACAAATTCTCTAATATTTCCCTCTCCAGCTCACTTTGTCTGACTTGGCATTTCTTCTCAAGATGCTGTACTGAACATCTTCAGTCTGCGTCTTTCCCTTTGTCTCCTTCTACACCTCTCCTGTCTCCCACTGTGTCCACCATGTTTCCTTCCTGCTTGCATCTACAGCACATGCTGGGATGGATGCCTGGGTGGGGGCGGGTACATACTGGCAGCTCTCTGGAAACAGACTAGTTCATCATTTCATTACAGCTAAGAACAGTCTCCATGGCAACCACAGACAGCAGCACTAACCTCACTCACACAAAGGACACACCCTTGTAGAGGAGAAAAACAGGAAGTGCTACAACAGACGTGTGAGACAGACACTGAGACATAAAGAAGAAGAAGAAAATATATTTTCTGTTAACCGCTCTGCTCTACTGTCACCTTGCACTATAACCGTATTGTTCTTCTGATCTATACGTTGAAACTAAATGCATACTCCTTCAAAATGACATCGGTGAATGCCTCTACTGTACTGAAGTCGTGCGCCTCAACCAGGATAATGTACTGTAGAATCAATAATTTAATGCATTTTACAGCATCAGGGGAGGCAGAGGTAGAACCTTTTATCAGATACACACTCTAACCTCAAGGCATCATTTTATGCCACAAAGCTATAGCTCTCAGTTCATCAGTGTATATATATTATTGTGGATCTATGAAACCCCCACCCACCCACAACAGCAACAATATTTTCACCATATGCCACACACACACAGGTTTGAGCTGCTCTATAAAAATATTCTGTAACACAGCACATCGATACAAACACACAAGATCCTGATGGCTGCATGGATAAAAGCCTCTGCTTCGTCCGCTCTCTCTCTTTGCCCCGCCCAACCGGTTAAGCTGTGATTGACATTTGATGCCGTCATCCCCACCCCGCCGCAGAGCAGGAAGAGCGCTGAACCGAGCGGAGCTGATACCTCCATCGGTTCTGAAGCTCCCTGCTGCTAGTGCTGCTGCAGCAAGTAGCGGAAAATTACCTGCCCCTCCCCCCTCTATCACATTCACAGAGAGTTGCAGCACACAGAACACATACTGAACCACTTCTACGCAGAGAGCCAGCTCCAGGCATTGTTTCAGGAAAACACAGCATGGAGAGCTTGTGCATGTAGCAGAGACTGTCTGAGGAAAATAGCGAAGCAATTTTCAAACACAGGTTCAGTCAGATGGCGCATGTAGCGCGCTGCCATCTTTAAATCACACGCTGACCCACTTATAAGCTTCACATAGCCCGTGCACATCGCCTGCAATATGCAAAGTCTGTTTGAGGGCGCAGAAAGCCCCGGTTCAGCCTCCTTCACACTGAACCAACCAAACGAGCAGAGTTTTGACAGCTCAGGCCATGCTTGTTTGTGCTGGACCACTCCCTGAAATGAGGTCATATCGTCTGAGTGACTCAAAGCATCACAGATCCACCTCAATACCGTGTACAGCTTGCCTCACGGAGAATATCTGAAGACACTGCACCAGTTACGAGCAATAATAACATTAATAAATAAATATACATGGGACCTAAATAAAAAGCAAGAGTTAACATCTGTCAAATTTAATCAAAATTGAACACATGAAGCGCTTCTGTGCTATTTGACATCAGCGGATAAGGGTTCCCTCGGCTCTGTGCACACATTAGATATGTTAATGAAAATACATTAGATCGTGTTTACAGCGCTCTAAGGCCGATGGCACACATGTCTGCTGAAATGGACGTTAATTCCCTGCTACTCTCTCAGCTGCTCCCCTTCTCGGAGAGAGATGGTGAAGGAGAGGGGGAGGGGAAAGAGATCTGGCAGAGAAACGTGTCACCGCAGAGAAAAATATTGGAGAGAGATGAATAATATCATGGAGGCTATGTCCACTTATAGCAGAGCAAACACCAATAAAACATGGAGCAGACAGGACTGAGAATAACTAAATAAATAAGGAATTTTGTGTCGAACTAATAGATCAGATTGAACACAACAGGATTTGGAAGATGAAAGAAAGAGATCTAAATTTATGTTTAAAGCAGCTGTATTTTTAGGGCAGACAAGAAACAGCCCACAAACAATCTCCTCAGTATCATCTTGTTTTACAAATGTTGGCTTGGCAAAAAAAGTGAACCTTTGTCAGTGTGTTAATCTAATATTAGAAACAAACTATCACACACTGCCCTATAAAAGTAAAACCATGTTTCACAATACACTGGAGTCTCGAAATGCAACTCAAGCAGCTGCAATATTAAGATGAAAGAGCATGACATAAAGTGAAAGCATAAAACTATAATAGAAACCAATGGTATAAAATATTTCTTACAAAATACTATGTGAGTAATTGTTCTGGGTAGAAATATGAGTAGAAAACAGTAAACATTAATGCTTTGATTACTGTATGTATGACAGGAAGGATTACAAAGAAGATGATGCAAATATAATAGACGGAGAAAGACAGATTCTTACAGATTACAGAAAAGGGTCTTCTGAGGGAAAAAATAAATAAATCTGTATACCATTTGAAATTATAGGCCTTACAAAAGCCAGTGTTTCTGTCACATTGGTAAAAGACCTGATGTCAACTGCAAAAATTGAACGGCTGAATTTCGTTTTGAAGCTTTCTAGCTGTTGAAGCTGTTAGTTGCCTTTAAAACTACCAGACGTGACTATTACTGTTCTTTGTAACACCAGTTGTGCTAACATTGGTGTTGTGAAAAGGGCAAATGCACATGACCTCATATAATCCTCTGTTTTGCTCCATTTCAACACAGAGTGAGACCTAATGAGCCAGAAAACCTGAGTGAATGTGCGGCGCATTCAACATCAAAGTCTAAAGTAAATACAACAACAACAATGAAAAAAAAGGCCAAAACAGACAACTGTGTGTACATGGAGATACCAATAACTTATGGACCAGAAGATATTTCTCTTAAACCAGGTTTTACCAGTTTTGAAAGTTGAGTTCAAAGTGAAGCTGTTCTCTGACAATTCATAATAGATAGATAGATAGATAGATAGATAGATAGATAGATAGATAGATAGATAGATAGATAGATAGATAGAT